>VZTQ01013647.1:0-312020 GCA_013400755.1 Pelecanoides urinatrix
AATGGGAAATTTAAAAAAAAAAAGCAGAAATAAGAAGATAGGTTTGCGTGAGTATCAATAGTATTTAAAGATACAAAGAAAGCTCATTACTGCAGCTGTGTGATGCCAACCAAGAGCTTCCCAAGACAGATATCAAAAGGAGAACAAATACTTTAAGGCAGTGGCCTGAGTTGGGCCATCAAGTTGGCAATGTCTGGAGATGAAGCTCTCACAGAAGCGCATACACTGCAATTGTTTTCTGTCTTCCAGTCTGAATTCAAGAGTCAGAATGAACTGATTTGAAAGGAATTTATTAAAACCTGTAGGAAAATTCTAGATTTAGATGTAGACAAGGGGAACAAGCAGAACAAGGGCAGCTCTCAAAACTTTTCTTTGTGTGCAATGAGCCTGTGGCTAAACTAACGTGTTTACAGGAAGGTTTTTTTCTAGTCACCTTCCTCAGCAACTTCCACAGCTTCCTGAAAGCAGGAATGCCTCACGGCTCATAAATACTCATATATGCCTAATATAATTGGCTTCATTGGTTTGACAGAGGAGAGAGGAAACATATCCCAGCTATCCAGACATGTATCCCAGCTATCCAATCTAAGTATTTATGGCTACCCAAATGCAGCCAGAATGGGGGTTATTGCAATATGGGTTTTTAACAAAGAGAAGCATTTAACAGGGTCTAAAGCTATAACCAGAGCTAAAACCACTGTGCCACATCCCTTCCCTCAGGTATATCAGTTTTACATGAGTAAGGTTTCATTAACTTCATTGGCCCTGATTTAAGTGGAACAAGGGTTTCTTGGCATTTGAATATAAGATGGACTGCATTGAAAAGATTTCTCTGTGCAGCTCTTAAATACTGCACCACAACTATAAAAATTTGAAAATTCTAGTACCCTCCTGCCCATGAACAAGTAGCAATTTAAACTTGCCAGCACGACCTGCTATATCCCTGCTCCTGTTCCACCCTTGTATCTATACCAGCCACTCTGGTGCCAAAGTGCAGGCTGAGTGGAGACAATCAAAACATTGTGTAATATTAAGATATTTCATATTTACTGCTTTCACATTGGTATAATTTCATTGACGTTAATATAATTACCTCTGATTTGCTATGGTAAAAGGATACAGAATTGCATGCCACAGATAGATAGTCTCCAAGTTATGACACAATCCTTTCAAATTAAGCAAAAGGCAGCTGAAGTCTTTCCTTACTCATTTGAGACTGTACACTTTAATGGCACTTTATAAATATTTATGAAGTTCATTAACAGACATATAATATTTGAGCTTTAATTGTTTAAGAACATTAAAACTTCATTTTAATAGAGGTAATATAATTTCTGAATTCTTAGCATACCAGCTCCAGACATCATTGCATTTTTAAAATTTAATGGCAATGATGGGTTTTCCATCATGGGGTCAGAGGGGTTAGCAAATGTAATTTTCCAGACCAATCTAAAATATCATTAGTTCTGTCCCTTGCATATAAAATGAGCTGAGTTATCAGAGTCACAGTTTGTCTAACATATGGCAAATCCTTCAGACTCTCGTCTTCTATTCCTCAAATAAACTTCTCAAGTTGACAAAACCAATTAAACTAGAACAACATGAAGTCATATTGGGAGACTACATTGAAAATCACATATGAGGTTAATATGACATCATACTAATGTTTCATTAAACACTACTAAACACTAATGTGTTTTATCGTATGTATTAAGGAACTTATTCTGCCAGATTCCAAACCAAAAGCTGTTTTGCCCTTTTTTTTTTTTCATTTTATATTTACAGAATTCTACTGCCCAATTTACCTGCAGGTACTGCTCTTGAAAGTCAGTGGATTCTCTCCAATCCTTCGTGGGAGAATAGGTCTAATGTGGTTTATCTCCTTAGCTGGAGTAGGTGGAAGAACTTTTGATGGGTTTGCTCTGTTTCATTTCTGCCAGCAGTTAAAGAGATACATTCTCTGACTACTTTGGCAAGATTTTATTGCACCCGGTTTAAAGAGTTTTAGAGGGACTGTGACTTCAAAGTGTTATTTCCACAATAGTAAAACAAGATATAGTTCTTTCTCCCTTTTTATGTTCTTGTTTTGCAGTGCAAAGAGGAACAAAATTTAACAAACTCTTATTTCAATTAACAGTTTCAGTGAAGAAACCCTCCCGAAGGGATTTCCTTGCCCTTAAAAGAGATCAACAGACATGTTTATCACATGGTATTCCAGCTGTGTCCCACAGTTTTGCAGCATTCTGCAGCAGGTGGTAGCATACCCCTGCTAGGATAGCCAAACTTTAAAAATCAGTTTGCATTGTTATTGGAGAGCAGAACCTGTGCTTCTTTCTAAGGTAGATCCTTCAATGTTCTTCGTGGCATTTTTTTCTGGACAAATTCTTATTGAAATAAACTATATCCTTTTAGAACATTTTAAGACCTGTGGGTCTTAAAAAAAACCCATGAAAACCTAAAAATTTTAAACCTGCGATCAGAGAGATGGCTGTAATTGAATAGCATCGATGACAGAAATAGAGCTGGTGGTGAGATTATGAATTCTGAAGGATGGCTATATATTAACATACTAATGTTAATTATTACATAACTAATTAAGTAACATACAGCCACTAAAATAATTTTAGTAAACTAAAAAATGTCTGACTAGATGGAGGAGATAGAGAAAACTCATGAGCAGGCAGTATAATGAAAAGTCAGGCAGAGACCAGCTCTGTGGAGAAGGTTTCAATGGAATGAAATGCACAGAAAGAAAGTTATGTAGTAGTTATTACTTTCAAGATCATAGAAATATTGATTAGAAAGGATCCCTGGAGATCGTCTACTCCAAACTTCCACTAGAAATGGGACCGTTGCAAGGAAAAGATGAGGTCAACCATGGCTTTGTCAATCCACATCTTAAAAACCTCCATGGATGGGAGGGTCCACAACTTTTCTAGGAAATTTTGTTGTGGTGCCGAACTACCTTACTAGGGAAAAGGTTTTTCCCAACGTGTCCATTCTGAACCTCCCAATCTCCAACTTGTTGCCATTGCCCTGTGCTGTACCATCTGCCACACAAGAATTTGGCTCCACTGCCTTTGGCACTCCCTGTCAAAGAGTTGAAGGTGGCTCTTAGGTTACAAAGTCTCCTCTTCAGGTTAAACACTTGCTCTGGGCCCCTGACCATCCTTTAGCCCTCAGTTGCACCCTTCCTGGCTTCGTGAAATCCCTCTTTAACTGGCCACAGTATTTCACATGTAGCTTCACCAGTGTCAGGTGGTGAGGGATAACAACTTCTGTCAGTCTTCTTGCCATGCTCCTCCTGGCATAACCACACCTGCAGTTTGTGATATTTACGGTGAGAGCACACTGGTGGATCATGCTCAGCTTGATGGCCACCATAAACCCCATGTCTTTTTCAGCAGGGCTGTTCCCATCCTATACTGATGCACGGGCTTACTCAACCCCACGTGTAAAACATTCTGGTTGAATTTCACAAGGTTCTCATTGTCCCAGTCCTCAGACCCTTCTGAATTGAAGCTCAACCATTTGGCATGTCAATTATTCCTCCTCCTTTAGTATCATCCACAAATTTATAGAGGGTACACTACGTTTTTCTAAGTATGACTTTCTAAATGTGCTGCAATATGCAATATGCCTTGCATATTATTTACCCTTGTCATTGTTATAGAGGGAATTGTCTTGCAGTCAGAATCCAAGTCACATCTGCCAGGATGTTCACAGCTGAGTCAAAAATCTCTCTCAGTACCCAGCCTGTAGGCATAATAAATGTTCAGCCCAAGAAGTGACAGCATCGAGTGACAGTTTTAGAACATTTTGTTAAGATTTTTTAGTATGAAAGGTAGATATTGCAAAATTAAAAGTGGAGCTAAAAGTTTCAGGGAATTATTTCAGTTTCTTCACATAATTAATTTAAAATGTAATAAACCCTAAAAAATCTAAGATCTCTGTTTCAGTGTCTTCTAGATGAAATAATTTTATTTTCAGTTTAAAGCTATGTTTTCATTTAGAAACTGATGAAATGTAGAGTCAAAATGTAGAAGTGTCAGTTTAGTTGAAAATCTATTTCTTGCTTTTTTAAAGGAAAACTGTTATCCCTGAACTGGTGAATCCACTATCAATACAGATGCAGTCATGACCCAAAACTGAAAGCCTATCGAGGTACACTTCAAAGTTCCAAGAGATGTCTAAGACTCAGAAAAGTCTTGTATAGCCATGGTAGTATCCTCTACCATCTCTCATTTCATCTTTCTGTGAGTGTGATTTTTGTACATCTGAATATGACCGAATACAAGTCAACAACGTAATAGCAAATTGTTTCTCCAAATTGTAACACCCTTTCTCAAATTCATAGTAGATTTCTAGTATGGTTTTACTGATCCTATACAGATTTGTGTATTTGTGTGTATTTCACACACTGCTTGCACAAGGATTTCAGGGCAAGCGATCCTTGGGAGCACGTGAACCAGAATCCTCAAGAAGGAGAAATCCAGGTGCAAAAGACCAAAGCAGTGACTGACCTGTGGACATTGGAGCTGAGCCCCGTGCCAGTGCCCCAGACTTCACAGATACCCCAGTTTTGTTTCTCCATACAGCCTGTAATCGGTGGGCCATAAAACTGCCTTTTTGAAACTAGGTAAATCTCATCCTACTTCTAGATGGCATTATAGCAGCCTTGCTTTCTATACTGAAGGGCCGGTCTAACTCAGAGTGAGGTTTGGTTGACAGATGAGAAATAAAACAAGACAGATACACTCCTATAAAGTAACAACCGTTATTACTTTAATGGAGCAGTTCCAAAAAAAAGGGTATTCAGTGGTTACTGTAAAGGAGCAACTCCAATAAACATATTCAGTGGTTGTATTTAATTGAACTCTTAGGATTTGTCTGCATTTGGAAGTTTACCAAAATTGCTAGTCAAGAATAATTACCATCCTAGGCTCTCTAATTCAGCTTTAAAGTGTCTTTTTCCTATTTAGTATAACCTATGCTGGAACTATGCCTGAAGAGCTGTTTTGGAAGAATTCTGAGAGTAGATAAATCCTTATAATTATGAAAGAGCCACATAATGTAATACACAAGGACCAGGCAATGAACATCCAGCCCAGAAAAGATCTCAAATTTGTATTTATCTCTATCAAAATAAAGAGTCAAATATGACTAAATTTTGCACAATTAATCGTGAGTTTAAAAAAACACTGAGAAGTGGCACCTCACATACCTCAGGTCTCTCAAGTTCTTAAAAACTATGAGCTTTGATTTAACTACTTTTATAAGACTTCATTAATACTTGATAATTACCTTACAATGACATGGATTTCATTTTATCTGCAATTCCTTTCATTCAGTTTGGCTACTAAAGTTCATTTCTTGGCATGTGTTAAATCAAATACCTTAAAAGATTACTATGTTTTGTACTGAGAACACTCCGTGTGGCATTTATAGACCATTCTTACACAACTAAGGCAATGCTATAGCAGTGAAAAAAAAATAGTTAATGTAGAACCCATCTCTCAACGTCTCCTGAAGACAGAATAACAGAGGTCATTGATGACTTTTATTCAGGGTGAAAGCCTTAGCATAGAGGGACCTATATTTACCTACAGAGACCAAGATCTTTAGTCTCTTGTTTGGGACTCACAGGTGTCACAAGTCAAACTGGGCACGGAAAAACAGTCAAGGCAGGTTAAGAAAAAAGTCAGAGAGACTCAGGTCCATGAAGAATTTGGAAGAGAAGTATAGGTCTTGCATGTTTATTTCTACTATTGGATCAGCAAAGGAATAAGAATACTGGTTGCACAAGAGAGACAGGAGAATGATGCTTAATAGCCAAAGGATGCTTAACACTGACAAAGCAGCTGAGGGGAACAGGTTTAGAGCATTTTAGTCTTGATTTTGTCTTGATTTCTTGTAAAGATGTTCAGAAACCTTAGCAAACTAACATTGAGAAGTGACAATAATTTCCCAGTTGAAACAAAGTGTAAATATGATGTCTAATGACTGAAGCATTAATAGAGACCATGCACAAACTCCAAGACAGTCCTGCATATCAAGACGAGATATCATTATATCTGGTATAGCAGTAAAAGTCTACAGAAAAGGGATGAACCTAGAGGACGCAGGGAAACTGCAAAATAATTCAGTAGCTCTTTGGACATAAGTCTATACATAAGTCTCTATCACTCATATGGATCTTCTGTTCATGCTTGAGAACACCAAGGGGAGTTCACCCTCTCTCTTGTCCTTGAGACCTCCAGGGGTGCTTCCATGGTTGCTCTGGCTGGAGACTGTGGCTATGTGAGAAGCAGCATGGAGAAGGCAACAGGAGAATGGGACAGCCGAAACACTGAGAACAGTCCCACAGGTCAGTGAATTTAATAGGCACACAGATGTTGCTTTAGGAAAGAATGAGGAATGGTATCAGTCTGTAAATATTTTGAGTGCTCCATCACTGTTGTAATTTTTATTAACACTTTTCATGGTTTTGTGAGTTTCATATAATTGAGAAAGGGTGGAGCAAATGAAATTTGTGTGGCTCACTACATCAGTTCAGGGCAATAACACATGCTGGTTTTAGTCAGGTAATTGCATTTGACTTCACTGCAGTAAATCATGTCCTGTCACTACACATTACATACCATTGTACACACAGTTGAGTTTGATGCTTTAAAGGTGACTAATTGATCTAATTTTACAAGAAGGTAAATTGATTAATCTAGCATGGTTCACATGAAGTCTGGATGCATGTGCCCCTTTTCATGGATGACGACTGGATCATATAGGACTGCAGGAGTCTGAATGTATGAAATCCATTTTGAAAAGAGCAGTGATACTAACAATGGCCAAGCAAGTGCTGCCACTTTTTTCTAATAGTCCACTAAAGCTCTGAAATAAGAATAACCCGTTTCCTTATTATTCTACATATCTTTTCCTCAGGAAAATCAAGCCCTGATGAAGAGCCAGAATGAGAAGTGGAAGTTCACTAGGAACTATGGCACTAATTTCCTGTAGCAGGGTCTCCGTTGGCTAAACACCCCTAGCCCCAAAATGCTGCCCCATCTGCAAACTCAATGTAAGCGCCTGCAGCTCAGTTCGTTCCAAACCACATTGCATTACTGCACTGCTGCATCTTTAACACACCTATAAATAAGCCTTGGCTGCTGCTTCATGTTTTTTCATAGCTAGAGCAATGAAACTATGCAGTAACAATTCCAACAATGCAAAGAAGTATTCTCAGCTAGTATAAATCAGGGTTATTTCCTAAAAGGCAATGGACTGAAGCTAGTTTATGGCTCCTGGAGATGTGGATCAAAATAGTATTAGTGTGAAACCTGCTGCATGGAGCTATTTAGAATTATTTGTGAAGTACCTAATCCCCAGAAACTTCTTTTCTGGTTATTAATCACAATATGCTTGTTATCCTGACCTGCTAATAGAGAGGATGGGGAGATTGCCCTCCCAGTACCAAATTCTGCCTCATCTTTTCATACTATATATTGTTTTACTATTTTGCTTTACAGTAAAAGAAGTGAAATCAAACAAACCCCACTTTAATATTGTATCAACAAAGAAAGCTACCTTGGAAATCCTGTAGCCCACTGAGGTTCTAATCAACCATTCCTTGTATATTTACAGAAGTGTGACTATAGATGTTTGACTTATCATCACCAGTTTTGACCATATAGTATTCACTCCCAAATGCACAAGTTCAAATTTTTCAACATTTCCTTTTTTAAAAAACTAGGTCATCTTGGGAATGGTATCAGAAAATTCTTATCATTCAAGGAGATATTCCTGTTTATAAAATGCCAGATCTCCACAAGCTATAATAAAGTTTATGGGGTTTTTTTGAAAAATAATTGAAAGAAATCGTTTTGCAGACTATATAGTTGATAGAATTCTGTAAGGCAGGTGCTGAGGAAAACACAGCCCTCAAATTTCAGTGCCACCACAAGAAATTGTATTTTGTGAGACTGCCTACTACTAATAATAACCGCCAGGCAGATATGTTCTCAAATGCTGGAAAGGGATATTTGTTCTATGGCTGATGCAGTGAAGACATTGCCTTATAAACTGCCAACATCTTTCATCTTTCTCCTGCAATACTGGAGTAGTTGGATTATTTGAAAAATTTCTTCCTTCTAAATAGGTTTCTCCTTTCATACCCATATAGATGTCTGAGTGTTCTAGCATAATAGTGAAGATAAACTGAAGATACTATGGTCTAACAAGGTCCCACAAACAGACACTCAATTAACTTGAAAATAATGCTAAATGAACAGAAGCTATTGTCTTGGATCCTTTTTCTCTTCACTACTAATTTTCCCCTTCATGGCATGTCTTAATTTCAGAGCTG
Source organism: Pelecanoides urinatrix (assembly GCA_013400755.1). Classification (NCBI taxonomy): domain Eukaryota; kingdom Metazoa; phylum Chordata; class Aves; order Procellariiformes; family Procellariidae; genus Pelecanoides; species Pelecanoides urinatrix. Next base: position 8,360 of record VZTQ01013647.1, read on the forward strand.
ATGTAAAAGTGTATATTAAGGGTATAATTTAATTCTCACATTATGCCTATTATATAACATTGATAGGTCATGAACTATTGCATGATAATAATCTGTGCCTATCTGCAAAGATTTTTACATGAAGTCATAGGACGTAATAGAATGTAATTGAAAAAATACCATGAGTAATGTTTTACTGCAAGCATATGTTCCTTAATAAATATCCTCAAAACTCAAATCTATATTTGGGATTCAGTCCTTCTGGATAGCCAGTCAGTAAAGAATGATTCATGACTTATCCATTACTTAGATAGTAAGATAAATTCAACTGATAAAATCATTCAGGGTATTTTCTACTCTATGTTTGACAGTTCCATAAACATACGTTCAAATATTTCTTCCCTCTAATGAGAGAAGCAAAGCTAATCCCAAGTATTCACAAGGCAAGAACAAAATACTAAACTCAAACTCTGAGGTGAGTTAGTGAAATAATAACTTTTATTGATATAAATTATTGAAATAAATTTTTATTGAAATAAAAACTTGCCAATTTTCTCCAAAAGTTTTGCTTTCTTGCATATTTTTGTAACTCACATTGAGAACCTGCTTCCAGCACTCAAATGAGGATTACAGTAATTATTTCCCAACTCTTTGTTCAAAACTGTAGCAGAATTTTTACTCATTAAATAACATGCCATAATGTCACTGAGCCACTTCTACTGGTGAAGTGCTATCTCAGCTTTGCCAATAGGGAACAGAAGCAGAGTAATTAATTATTTGTTTAAAGACAATGGTGCAAGTCAATGGTGAAGTAGGGAAGGAAGTCATTATATTCATCCCAGAGTCAATTCGCGTGCGTGTGCAGCCTCCAAATGAATTTTTGCAAAACCAAAATTTTCTACCTGACAAATATACTGCTAATGTGAGAGTCTGGGAAGTGGCAGATAAATAGGAAAATCTTTTCACCCTCAGAAATTAGACTGAAGAGTGGTAAGAAAGCAAAAGAAAGCTGGGTTATGTTCACTTTGGAATCACAAGTTTCTTGGGTTTGAGTAGATTGATCATTGGATACTGCGATGTGGAATATAAAAAACATATAGGCACAGAAGTATGGAATTGTCTAAAATTTTGAGGCTTAGTGAAACTTGGGATATCAAGGAACTTGCACATTTTCTTCTTGCTTTTTTCTATTTTTATAAACTGTTTTCTAAGTTCTATAGACCAAACTACATTGCTGGTCCCATTTTCAAAAAGATTTCAATCTAGTTGGTTTGAAGAACAAAACGTTTTCTGGCAGTTCATTTATTCTTCTTTCTGTAGTGTAAAGTATTTGTATTTGACCCTGGAAATCTTTTATTCCTATATAGTGACCATGTCAGAAAAACAAAGCCCACATCTGTAGTGAATGCACCAGCTCACAGTTTTTTCTCCATCATACCTGAGCCCCCATTTTTGTGCAGAGTGAAACCTTTGTGCATTTTGAAGCTATGCCACACACGTGTAGAATAATAACAGCCCATTTATTCAGGTTTTACTAATCACAGAATACTAGGAAAATGCTGACGATGAGATGAACCTCTTATTTTGGTAAAGTTATGACTGTCTTCTACAAGTCCTTTTCATACTTTCGGAGGCTTTGGGATTGGTATGCCGGCTGCTCAGCTAATCTCCTAAAGGATGTATGTGCAAAGCAGCTTTCCTGTGGCATTGAGCTTCTGGCTGACAGTTTCAGCTGGAACAGTTCTGCACCAGAACGGGCTATTTTTCATTTTGACAAGCGGAAAAGTAAAAGAATATAGTAAATGGAAAACGTTCACCTGGCACAAATCTTTAAACGCAGTCACACAATCACACAAATGTGTGGTTGGCAGAAACCTTAAGAGGTCACAGAGCCTGTGCCCCTGCACCAAGACAGGATCAGTTATGACTGTCGTTAGTGATAAATGCTTCTTCAACTCAGCAGCACTGACACCACCATACCTCAACCACATAGTCTGCTCCAAAGCTGCCATATCCTCACCATTACAAAAGGCCTTTTCTGAACATCAAACTTCCTTCTTTCTTGCTGGAATTTCAATCCTATTCAGCATGAACAGTGAGAACAGACTATTCTCGTCCACCTTGCAACATGAAGACTGTGCAAGTGGTTTCTTTAATAGATTTTGGGGTTTTTATGGATTGGGAGATGTCTCAGTTTGCTTTATTCACCTCTTCCTCAGAGTAGCCAAAACCAGTTCTTTCTTTTTTTTTTTTCCCCTCACAGGTTATAGTTTCTACACTATTGATCAACCCCCTCACTTTTCTGTAGATTTTCTCTACCTTGCTCGAACTGTAGTGGCTAAAACCAGACCAGGTGGGATCTTGTTTGCGATTAAGAGACTGGGAGAAGAGCCTACGATCTTGCAGGCTATTCTCTTGCTTTTACACCCCATTACGAGTGACTCCTTTTGCAGAAATATGCTATTATAAACTCATGTTCAGCCCGGGACTTGTTCTTACCCCGTGCCCTCTCAGCAGTTCCCATTCTGTAATTACACAGTTGATATTCCTGTCTGTATGTAGTACATAGGACCGTCCTTGCTGAACTCTGTCCTGGTCGATTCAGGCCATTTCTTCAAACTACCAAGATTGTAAGTTCTAATCTTGTTCTCTAATACAGTCTTGGTCCACGTTCCTCTGCAATGCCCGTAAATTCAGTAAGCACACTATCTATTCCATCCTTTACATAATTAGTGAATGCACTGAAATCTGACTTCTGCAGAACACTACTTGGTACATTTTTACCCTGACCCAATGAATAAAACCTACCCAGGGAAGGTTCATTAGCCTGTTTTGTGTCCATCTTATAGTAAATGTGCAGACATTTTCTTTATTTATGAAAATGTCATGTAAATTGTTGTCAAACTCTTAAGTCAAAATTCATGACATCATCTGGTTCTGCTCTCCTCACCTTGCCAGAGAGATACAGCGGTTTGGCTGACACAGTTTATTCTCCAAAAATTCACACAGCCTATGACACACATGGTTACCTGCCTGGTATTTCACAAAGAGTATGTGATCATTTATTTTGGACTTTTATAGAACTTAAAGTTTATCATTTGTTCTTGGAATTTATTTTCTTAGAATCTATAATTTTTTTCTTCTCTTGCTATATTTCTAAAGACAGAAACTGTATTTGCATTTCTCCTCTCCTGAAACACTCCTATCCTCCAGACCCTTTCAAATGTAATTATCTTAATTGCTTGCAGTTAACTGATGCAGAAAGAGTGTTGAAATATTCCCTTTTTGGTGTCATGGACCAGTAGCTTTTGTTCTTCATTGCCTAGATCAACATTTTCCTTGGTCATCTTTTTACTATTAAAGCACATCTGAAGTGATTTCTTAATCTTTCCTGGTAGTTGTATCTTACTTTGCAACTCAACCTGTATCATCTTTATATGTTTGTGTTATTCTTCATGGCATTTGCTCTTAGAAAGCTGGACTTATTTTTCTTGGCCTGTTTCTTTTCATCTTCTATTACAGGCCAACAAGGAATTTATTAACCTATTCCCATTTCTTTTGCCAGGAGCCTAAAAATATTTAATGAGGAAATAAACTAATCATTCTATCTTTAGTCCAGTACTTTCCCTTTCAACATTGCCTGTTGCTGGTTCCTCACAGCCACTTACTTACCACTTTATAAAATTTGTACAATGTCCTATCCTACCCAAATTAACACATAATTTCACAAGTGATACTGTAACAACTACTACAGCAAAGAACAGTTCAATTTACTACAATTTCTTTAATTTCCTTTTTTTGGATTATCAATGTTAATATCAAACAAAGATATGAGATTATTCTAACAATATACTTTTTGTAGACGTACATTACATTTTCTCTCTTTTTCCCATTTTACCTCTATATTTAAGCTGTTTTCTTCTACAAATCTGTTTCCAAATCTTTGTATTCCGTATAATTCAAACCAAATGGCTGGTTTGGGCCTTATCACTTCTCCCTCAAGTTCTTTAATAATGTATGTATTGCATTTTTTTAGCTTCCTGCTCCAATATGCACTCCTAAACAGAAGTGTAATAAAATATTTTGTATTCTTAATGCATAGTCCTGCTCCAGGCTTCTGTTTTCAGAATATTAGGATGGAAATTATCCAGAACTCCCACTTCTCTGCAAGTAAACAGAAATCTCTTGGGCCTGGTGGTAGTCAAAGTAATACAGTTTTGTTCATATAGTCTCAATTGCCCTTAAATCAACATCCCATATTGTATTCTTTCTTTCCTTTGGATCTCCCATTTGATCAGGCACTTGATTGTTTTTGGTGGGATACTGAAAATAGTTGCATAAAAACATAAAATGAAATGTGATTGATCCTGCCAACAAATGAGACAAAGCATCACAGACGATTTCATGAGTTTATAATAAAAAAACCCTACTTTTACCTTATTGCCTCTACAAGCAAGACATTTAAACATAGTTGACTGTATGTTAATAGTAGTATAATTCAGAAGCAGAAATCCAATGAAAAGAAAAGATACGTTCCAGCAAGATGAATATTGAAAAACCACAGTGCAAGTTACAGGGATCTCCCTCTCTTATGAGTGAGGGCTGGTCAGTGAGATATTGAACAAAAAGCTATTCATCCATCTTTTTGTTATTCTGTATTATTAAATCTGGTATTATATTTATATATATATTTATAAATTCATAAAACTGGAATGGGCTGGGATCTTCCTTACTATTACAGGTAGTAATTTGGGGGGCAATATCTCAAATCTGATTGCAGTGAATTCTTGACATGTTTTTCCAGGATAGTTTCTGATTATTTCCTCATCCCCATCACCTGTCTTCTCTTTGCCCATATGCTCAATGCCATTATCTTTACGGAGTCACCTACCCTGCTGAGCGAGTGGTTAAGAACCATGTGCATCCCTTCCCTGCCACACAGCAGCCCCACTCCTTCCTCCTTGCTTCCTATTTATTTCAGAAAGTATTCCAATATATTTCCGTACCCTTCACAGGTCCTATCCCAGCTTGATATTGGGTAATTCTCATTTTAGCCCTAAGCTGTTTGGCCCTTAACACATCTGAGTATGGCCCAAACGCGCAGACTAAAAACAAGCCCCCACGATATCAAAACCTATTCTACTAGTTAACAATAACATTCTTTTCTTCCTTCATAGCCTCCAGTCTCGACCATGGATTTATTAAGAATAAATAGGAATGTGTCATATAGATTACCAATTTGGTGGATGCTTTGGGGGGGCATTAACCAGAGAAAGCATTATTCTGAAGAAAACACATTTAATGCAAGGTTAAATGCATTTGTTTCAAATTGGTATATTGGCAGAAAGGCTTTAAGACAGCTAAGCCAGAAAAAGTCACTAAGCAATCATCATAAAATCTCACTGACACTAACAAGGGTTAAGAGTTTCACTGGATTAAGAATATCCTGGTAGCTTTCACACAACATAAAGTCACTGCTTCGAGAAAACATTGTGGGTTGGTTTTTTGTTGGGTTTTTTTCAGAACAAATACTTTAATTGTGTGAATTTATTTTAGGAATGTAAAACATGCATATGAATAATTCAGTTTTCAACATCTAGTATTCAGTTTAAATTATTGTCCTTTTCACGGATAGAGCTTTCCATTTTATGCATGCCAAGAGACACGATTAAAAATATAGGAGCTACCTACATTCACCGGGCACTGGAGGAATCTACTGCAGAATATTTTTGTCACATTTACGAGCTCTTAGCAAGGTGATTAGCTCTGAGAACAAGAGCAGTGTTACTGGGAAAGTGTATTTCTTTATTCCCTGGTCTTTTCCATACTGCCTGTTATGGAAGTTTCTTGGCAATGATTGTCATTCAGACTTGGCTTTACAGTCAAAGGGGACTCAACACAAGGTCAAAACTTTGACCTCCGCACTGCAGTCGGAAAAGTAATAAGAAAAATGCCATGTGCTGATCACTTCATCCCCTCTCCAGTGCACAGTTTCTAATTACCTGCTGTTGTCTTCATCTTGCTTTTGCATGCAGCTAACATGCTTGATATTTGAACGTACTTTCCCGGAAATAAAATCTATTTAGTATTGCCCTCCATGACACCAGGATGGATCAGCATCTTAAAGAATACAACAGCTGGGGAGCAGTGACTCACTGCACTGCCCATAAACACAATGTAAAGCTATGAGTCGGAACATCTGTGAAAGATAAGCCATGCTAATCATTTCATTTTGCCTGCTACAATATGTGTCAAAGGTTCCAGATTCCTGTACTGCAGCTTGAACCCTGGCGCAGAACTAAGAGCTGCTTCTCTGTTTCTCAGTATATCGACAACGTGAATTTGGCTCACTGCTGCCTCGCTTTTGGGACTCTGTTCCCCAGGACACTCACAACTGTCTCAGAATTCACAAGTTTCCTTAAAATTTTGGCTTTTCCATGTTAAAAAAAAAAAAAAGGTGATTTCTCATAGACAGTGATTTTAAAGTGATCTTTCTTGGGAAATCGGACCTTTTCTCTTTTGCAAGTAGCTTTTTTTACATTAGAAAAAGAACCTTTAAGCAGCTTTAAGGATGGGGCTTTTTCACACTAATGTCTCACCATCTGCTTGTGCAGTTTAATTCACGTCATTTAGCGCCTGTTTAGCAATAGCTCTATTTTAAATGCTATTGTGTACTGTGCTGTCGTCTATTGGCCAACAAAGCCAAAATGCCTCACATCTTGGAATCTAATAGTTCTTATCAATTTAATGTTACACTTTTAAATTAAGAAACTGAAAGAAATTATAAGAACAACCTAGCCCACTATTTCAGTGCTAATGGCAAGAGAGATGGCAAAAATGGGCCAATAACTTATTATTAAGGTGTTGACATTTCAAATTTCAAGAAGAAAAAATTCCTTCAGATTTGTGATCTCTTAAAGACCCTTGTATACTAACAAATGCAGCACTAGATGAAGTAAATCTTTACATAACTGCATCTATTGAACTTGTTGGAATAATCACACGTTGCTAAATGCCAACCTAGAGTTTGTAGAACAATCCGTGCTAGAAGTTTCAGTTCTTCATTCTGGGGACAGCTCAGCTCAACGGGTCTGTCAGCTAGGATCTGAGGCTACTATTATTTTATTACTATATGGTGTTATTATTACAGCTAATTATATTGGTAAACCTGTAACCATCAATAATACCACAAATTCAGGAAAAATCAAATTGATACTAACTTGAGAGAACAAAATTCAGCTACTGGTCCAGCATAACCAGCTGAACTTTCTATTGCAAAATTTCTGCAATCGAACAGAAAGGCAGAATGGTAAATACTTTGCAGCGTGTATATATCTTGAAAGTGTATTCAAGTCTGTGCACTCATCCTGTTCTTTATAAAGTCCAGTTCTTCCCATATCTACAACACTTACTCATATTAAAGCCATGTCCACAAGCCTACATACAGGAAGAATTGGATAACAACCCAGTTCTGTTATTGATTGAAACTTTAAAGCTGGTGGGTTTTTGGTTATTTGTGAGGTTCTGTTTGATGTTGTTGGCTTATTTGTGAGGTTTTGCTTGATGTTATTGGGTTAGTTTGAGTGTGTTATAAGTAAATTTTGCTGGGTGGCACAATCTGCCCTAGAAATATCAATGATGTAACAGCTGCAGTGAAAAACAGCACATTATTCTTGCAGTACTGATAAAGTAGACACAAATAATTTTTATGCACTATAGTTAAATATAAATTATAGATAAAAACATCCCTTTTATTTACAGGAGATATATAGAAAAACAAACCACATGCTGAGAATGGGCTATCCTGGCCCTCTCTCTTCCAGTAAAAATTACTCTTTACAGAACATTTTCTCTTGATTTGCCCAGCCCCTAGCTAGGTATCCCTAGTGCTATGGTTCTCTTTTAGAGATTAGAGCTTTTACTAGCGAGAAACTTCTAATAATAGTCAGCCAGATTCTCCCTTTCTCCAATTTACCTAATGAGATCTTGATCTATACTGTAGTTCAGAGTGAAAACTGCAGTGCCTCAAGTTGCCTGGCACTCTCTTATCCAGCACGCTGACAGTCATACTTCCAACTTGTAAGAAAATAATTTTCCCCGATGAAGATCAGCTTTAGTAAGGCGTTTGCTAAAGCAGATATGCAAAAACCATGGCAGGGACACCGCTTTGTGTGAATGTTTCTCTGATTTCAACCTAATGGGATGCCTTTTGCTTGGTCCTGTGTACCTGCACAGCAAGAGATCGTCCTCACTGCATTTAATAACGTTTATCCAGTATTGTGAAACAATTCCAGCTACAGGCTAAGACTGTGCTCTACAAAGCACTGTAGAGACAAAGAAGAGAAAAAGTCCCAGGCAACATTGTAAACAGACAAAAAGGGGGAGTGGGAACAGGATAAAAGCATTGAAATGATTTATCCAACATCATGCAGCAAATCAAAGGAACTTTTGTGAATAAGATGCAGGCTTTCTGATTCTCACTCTTGTTCTCTGACAACAATATGCTGCTTTTCCCAAAACCACTATTTCCACAATGTCACTTCGCTTGTTTTCCAGCTTAACTTCATATCCATGAATCACAGAAACTTTGTATTGCCTTTCTCCATACCTACACACTACAAAACATGGGATTTGTAGATGGACTGAGGAATGTGAAAATAATTGCAATGAGTAGACAGAGTAGACAGTAGAGTTAAATTGCTTTTAAGAACAGGCATGTCTGAAATTTTGAGGCCATAATGGAGTCCTCAGATTTATGCCAACTGGTAATGTTGCCACACAGTGTTTCAGATTCAGGAACTATGTGTAATGCCAAATCACTTGAACTGAACAAAGAATTTGCCTATGCTTTTCTAAATTGTTCTTAGATCCCTCAGCTAACAGAAACTCCACAACTTCCCTGGGCAATCTATTGCAGAATTTCACTTGCCTTACTATTAGAAAATTTTCCTAATATCTAACTATCACTATCCAGCTATGACATGGAAACTATTTATAATAGAGTTTTCATTTCTCCTGTGAGATGTGAGACCCCAGAAATCTTACAGCAAGAGATGAAGATGATGGCATCCTTAGCCTGCTAAGAAAGAAGATGGCAAAAAAGAGTTTGCTTATGTCAGTCCCTCAGATACTCTAATCTGATGTGTGGGCCAGAGGAACTAATTTTAAATCAACTCTCTCATTTGCACAGAAAACATTTATACTAGTAAATAATTAATTACATTAGTTCCTCTTGGCAATTTTCATTATAAATTTCATGATTAAATTATATTTCACGTCTTAGGAAATAGCAAAGAGTTAACCAAGGTCAAGCCAAGTTTCAGCCAATCCACAAGGAAATTTGTCGTATATTTGCTAACTAAAAATTATGCTAAAGTTGAAAAGCCAGACGCTCAAATACTAGCTGGTGACAGAAGGTAAAATTACCTCCAAGTCAGACCACAGCCAATTCAGAGAATCCAGAAAAAATTACAAGTTCTGGCAAGCACAAACTTTGTACTCCCTGTGCTTTCCTTACATATAGACAGTAGGTATATGACCCTCAAGAACTCTTGTAGAAACCCCCCTGAGATACTGTCAGCTGATACTTCCTGGATGATTTGGTTTAATTTCCTTACTCAAAGGAAACATTAGTCTGTGTTCAATAATTAATGTTTGGGTTCTTAACTGTTCTTTGAGACGTGAGTAGAATCTGAAGGAATTTGCACATGCAGATACCACCTGCCCATCCCAGCTCCACTGCCCGGAAAACATCTACCCTCTCTGCTTCGCGTCTACTGACCCTGCCCTAATTGTACCAATGCCATTAAGACACTTTGAAGCTGCAGAAGAGTAAAGACTTGGCTGCAGAGGATCTAGAAGGTGTCTCCAGATAGTCCCAATTTGGCTGTACATCCCACAGAGGTATTCACTGCTGCTGATGCTAACATTATCTCTAGAATTATGCTAATTATCAGCTTTGTTATGCTAAACAATCACTTTATTTCAGTAATGCTGGTGTAATTCTAGATTAATTAGCTCAGACTTAATTGGAGCTGAGGGAAAAATAAACTGAGAACACACAGACAAACAAGCATGATTTAAACTGTAGAGTTTATTTTCAGAAATTTGCTAATAATATAGATTGACTTCTGCTATCACTGATGCTTTCACATTTGAAAGCAATGAAAATTTCCATTTCTTCTGACTTTCTGTATATAACTTTCTGAGAGGAAGGATAAGAAGTTCAAGGAATCTTTAAAAAGGAGAAATTATCGTGAGTTATCACACTTAGTTCAAACCTAAAAAGAGGGTCTAGCTATGAATCTGAACCCCAAACTGTCAAGATGTTTTTCAGCTCCAGAGACAGGTTCCAGTTTCTCTCTCTACTCTGCACATCAGAGTTTGGTAGATGTCAACTTTTTCTAAGCATCATTGAGACAAGGGAATATTAGTGGCAATTTTAGTAGTTGAACTTTAATAGTAGTTAAGGATTGAAACAGTAGGTAAAAGTTTGAGACCTCGTTAACTATTGTATATGAATTAGCTGTAGCTTCTCACAAGGCCAGCACAACTACTGTGTAAATTAATTGGCGCCTCACAAGGACGGTACCTGATAAGAAGTAAGAACTTCTTCTAAGAAACCAGCTAAAACCGACCCTGTTATTTGAGCAAGAGCCAAGGAGCAACTGAGCCTGCGCAAGAACAAAAGGTTACTAGCGGTGACGAAGAGGAACCACCAGCCTTCATCCCCACGACCCCTGACGACCACCACCAGGAGGCAATGCGCAAGCGCGGATGGGAGGGGTTCATGGAAATGACTTCTTGGAACTCATTTTAATACAAAGCGGGGACAGGTCATGCATATGTATAGGCGTATCATGCATATGCAATAATTAGCTGCATAAATTTGTGATGAGTGCCGTGTTTGAGGCACGCACGATTTTGGTGGGACTACCCCCCGTGCCGCCCAGCGCTGAATAAACATACCTACTTTACAATCTTACAGATTGTGGAGTCCGTTTTCCACAAGTCATCATTTATTAAAATTATTGGATTGCTAAGTGGCAAAACTTTTCTCAGATAAATAATTTCAACGCATTTTGAAGCCAGTTAAAAGTCAATGTGCTCCTTCTTGTCTGCCCACCTGCTTCCTTCCTCCCCTCCAAATGCTTTATTCTTAAGGTCAATGCTTATTTCTGCAAGGAAGGTAAGTTTTCAAATAAGCAAAAGAAAAATAAATTACCTGCAATGAATACGATGGGGCTTTTCAGTGCTTTTTTATTTTTGTTTTTCTACCAAAAGAAAAACTAATTGTTCCACAGTCTAATTGCCTTGAGCCTTCTACTTTATGAAAACTCTGTTATTACGTGGTTCAGTTGTCAGAAGGATGTAATCCCTAATCAGTCTTTGCAATCAGATCGTGCAGACTGCCAGACAAATGCTTGGCTTTAATTCACTACATTTTATCTCGATATGTGTCTGCAGCACCAGATGCAACACGCGGGGAAAGAAACAATGCTCCATCTGGGACACCTTCTTGCATTTCAGCTTTGCTGTTATGTTTCATGAGCTAACCATAGTTTTGTTTCCTTCTGTTCTCCCAACTGAGATTTTCACAGTTGCTCTAATTAGTAGTTAGACTTGGTATTAAACTTAGATTTCATATTTTAACTTTCCTTAAAGCCTAAGCAAAGGCAACTTGCTAATACTATTTTTCCAGCCAAAGTATTACACTTCCATTTGAAAAGCTCTTTAGCCTTCTATTTGTGCTTTCCTTATATTTTCTGTACTGCTCATTACCTGCCTATAAGCATCATCATCTCCCCCCACACCCACTTTATAGCATGGACTGTACTATTTCAGTATTCAGCTGTGGGTGTTCTGGTTTGTCCGCTTTTACGAAGTTCATAAGAAAACATTTTTAAGCCAAGAAAATCTGTTTTGCTCAGGCTGAGACATGAATCAGTGTTTCTTCTCCAGGTCTTTAAGTTCTCCCAGCTCAATTGGCCTGTATCAATTAATTTTCTCTCTCCTGACCCTAGAGCTTGCTCTTGAAGTTAATTCCTTAAACTTTACTTAAGTCCACAAACGAATCTGAAGGCAAACATGTAGTTGCAACCAATGAAACTTGCACAGTTGTTTGCCACATTTTCTTAATTCCGATGTTCTTAGAGGTGGGTTAGGGAATAAACATTATTAGAACTTTGTCTGGTGGAACCACTCAGTGAGATGAAGAATTTAGATTTAATGTAAAAACTGTTTCTAGCTTACATAAATTTAAGAAAAAAACCAAACTGAAATTAGAGCTGCATATGCAGAGAACCTGAGACGAACCTCAGAGGTATGAACTGTCTTTGCATCAGACTTCTAAAAGTTGCTACTCCTCCAAGTCCAGATGCATTCATGACGTGGGTGTGATGCTACTGGAGGTGTATTGTTCCTTTCACGTTGAATTTTTTTAATATAACCTACACCCCTAATTCAGATACAATTTATTTGAAAACTTAGTCACCATGATGATGAACAGTGTAAATGTCGAAAACTTTAAACTACAACATGAATCTGTTTCTAATTTCAATATTCTTCATTAGTAGTGTCTCTCTTCTATCTCTAAATCAGCTTAAGTTCTGCATGCAGTGATCACCTGTTATCAACATTTTATATATATATAGCCAGTCCACTGTGTCTACTCAAAATTTACTGAGTTAGTCAGCAAAACTATATATTTTGTTTTTAATTATTCCTACGGAAAGGTGTTTACTTCTTTGTAACAAAAGCATGACTTCGGGGCCACCCATGATTTACTACACTGTGAGAAAATCAGATGATAATATTGTATCAAAAACTCCAAACTAGCTGAAAAAGACTGTAGCAAATGACAGAATTTAATCCTTCAGTTTCCAGAGAAAACAGCTCAAGTGCTTTAAAACCCAAAGAATTCGCTGGGATTTAGTGTCTATTTTAAATTCATTGTGAAACTTCCACAAATTTTGCTAGAGGCTCAACAGAAGTAGACAAGGACATCTAATTGCTATATACAACTGATGATCTGGAGAAATGGAAGGAACAAATCATGTACCTCATCTCCCCAGAGACACAGAGGAGAGAAAACACTTTTGCTTCTGGACTTCAGCATTAGTTACTGAACCGTTGGCCCATCCTACTCGACATTCTGGCAACATTTCATTACAGATTAAGCTCTTTTCTAAGAGAGAAACAGTGTTTGCTGAAACTTTCATTATTTCTGCTCATTGAACTTATGTCACCACAAAGGAAATACATTTAATCTTTAATTTACAATGAATTTAGTACTATCAGATCTAGAGGCTCTAACTGGCCACCCATGCAATTTTCCTTGTGCTCTCTCACACCTTGTGTTACAGCTTAGCCTGAGCTTCTGTTTGTGAAGGTATCTCACTGTTCCCTTAATGAGCATCCTTGGCATCTAATCTAGTGCTCTGTGGTATGATGAGAACAGCAGCCTTCAGGATAGCTACCTGTGGCCTCACTGGGCTGTGAAATGAATCAGACACAGGTAAGAGCTTCTCTGTCACCCTGGCATGAATCAAAAATGCCTCAGTCCCCAAATGCTGACAACCATAATTTATTCTTCAGAATTTGGGGGGAAAGTGCCACTGAACACACAACTTTCCCCTAGGAACCATGGCACAGCCGCCAGAAGTGAAGAGCCTCAAATATTAAACTTCCCATTTCAGATGCTACCTCAGGGAAGAGGGGAAAGGATGCTGATGTCCAGACTTCAGGGAGTTGGAAAACTTTGCTTCCAAGTTGCTGCTTATTATAACAACTGCTGAAAAATGGCAGTTCTGTCTGGGATTCGAATGCCTGGGTACCATATGTCCTGGTGACGATTCCTTCAGCCTAATGGGCTGGGATTCACGGGGGCATTAGGAAGTGAGCAAACTGGCAGGGGTACAGTGAGTAGACTCAAAGCTACGTTCACGTGAATAGCAAAGCCTTACGAGCTTTTCCTGATGCTTAGCCCTGTGCTTCTTTAATTTTAACCTTTAAAAAATTGCAAAAGCAAATTTGAAAGATTCCCCAAACCTTCCTCTACAATTGCCTGTGGATGTATCATTTTCTTTTAGCTCACCTCCCCCCCGCCCCTTTTTTAAAATTTTTTTTGAAGCCTCATACTTTGAATCACTAAGAGAAGAAGAATAAAATTAGTTCTGAGAGAATAGAGAGCAAGGTGAGAAAAAAGGTGGGCTGCATGATATGATTATGGACTCATGGAAACATGAGGAATGAGTCACTGAAATCGAGTGGTCATAAAGAGATGAGATAAAGAGGAGGAAAAGTAATCAAAAATGTTAGTATGTTAACTGAAATATGCTGAAAAGCACTACTTTAAAATAAACCAATTAACGATGCCTTCAAACTGAGTAAGATTATGTGGCAGTATAACTTTTAAAAAGAAATTTTTCCCACACACAAGTACAGTCCTTAGATGATCACAATCCAGTAAGAAAATTACCACCCGCCAAATTCACAGAGGAACATAAAATTACTACTAATTAACAGAATTCAGATTACTACTGGTAATAGTATAAATTGAATGCAGGGAATATAACAATTACAGCTTCACCTTCCTTTCAAAATACTTCATGTCAACCTCTTATGTTGCCTCAGACTCTATGTATTGAATGCTTGCTACTCTTCTTTAATAATCTCAAACATAAATTGCTTTGGGTTTTTTTGGTGGTCAATGGAAAAGGGAATGCACAAGAAAGCCGATATAAGCAGTAGCCTGGTGGTTAGTGCACATTCCTGGAAAATTAGTGTGGGTTTCACTCTGTCTCCTGCTGAGGAAGCTCAGACTTTGCTCTGACAAGTTCTTTAACTATAATGCTATTTTACATAGGGCATGAATCAATGATCCCGCCTGTCCTCCTCCTTACCCCATCAGCTGGGTTTTCAAAATAAAGATGTTATTATAAAAGGCCCAATTGCATCAGTATGTCAGGATTGCTCAGAGCCAGGCTGGAGCTACTCAGCCATCAGCACCGTGTGGACCCCAGCATGCCCCAGAGCAGCACGACCAGTGCCTGCCTGCTTACGTTGGGACACTCACGAACCCATGGCTTTGTTAAATTGTCAATCCATAGGGAAAACAGGCACATTCCTTATCAGAGAGCTCCCAATCTGCAGTTTGGGCCTCCTAAAATAGAATTTCTATTCATTTTAGTCATCTGTAAGGGAGGCTTTCAGTCCAGTCTCACTGTCTAGAGTCTATCTCTTACCAGTTAAGAGATGGACACCCTCAGAGAGCATTACAGCCCACTAGTGTCCACAGTCTTTTCTAGGATAGGGAGAATTGCCTTCTCAAAGTCCTTGTCGTTATCTACTGGATACTGAGAGATCAAGGTAGGCCAAATACCTCCCTGTCAGAAGGCAAATTTTATTCATGTAAGATGACACTTGGCTAAAGAGACCTCCTACATCTGGTTTTAGACATCTGCGTTCCTCTTTAGATGTCATGCAGAGAACTTCTGCTTCTCTCCACCCCAGCACTCCCGGAACAGATGGACATCCTCTTTGGACAGGAGCTGACAGGGACATAATCCAATACACAAGATGAACATTTCCACAGAACAGTGATCTTTGATATGAAAAGACGTCAGATCACACCCCAGTGGACACAAAAGTGAAGAAACAGTTTTCTGCATATTTGATGTTTCTGTTTTAAAGTGGATTTGTAACTGGTAATTCCTTTGAGCCCAAAATTATAGTGATAAAATCCAGGGGTAAATGAAATCTCGTTTGGTAGAATGATCCTCTATCAGTAAAAACAGGTCTGTTCTCATTTGCAGTGAACTGAATGAAAAATACAGTGATGCTATATAGGAGCAGGATTGTTCCCCCAGTCAGGACTATGGCAATACAGAGACTTTCACAGTTGAGCTGCCCCATCAGCTGATAATTAAAGACTTGAGTCTCCTTTCTCCCAAGAGAAAATAAAATACAGTAAGTGAGGAATGACACAGTTTTGGAACATCAACTAAAAATGAAAATGCATTACACTTGTGCTAAGCTCAGTTATGCAGGTTACATTTACGCAGCTCTGGGGACTAAATTCAAGCATTAATCAGTTTAAACCTTTGAAACTTTCTCCTTCAGGAATTTTGACCTAATTCCTTTCAGGCAAACTGTTCAATGATTAACCAGTAGCAAATGCTAACTTCTTTAACACAGAGCGACTTCAAGAACATCCACTGAAAAGACAACGCTCCCCACTTTTCTCTGGAAGGATACGGATTCTGCTGAGGAAAGAGCTGCTACAGAACCACCCAGTCAGGAGTCATGAACATCTAATCTTGTAAATACCAGCAGAAACCATCTGAAAAAAATCTGTCTGCAAATAATTCTGAAAATGATCAAGTGTAGTGGAATTTTTTTCCTTAAAAAGAGAATTGGCAATAGTCTTGCAGTCTTTAAAACCTTACAGAACATTGCGCTGAGGAATGACGTTGTTAGCTCAAAGCTTTTCTGTAAGCTGTGTGTTAGAGGTGCCACCAGAGACATCATATAAAGCACCTTTTGTAACATATTTGTATCTTATGGATTTTAAATGTGGCCACTAGGCATTTAAAAATAATTTCAAAAGACCCAAAGCAGACATTCACTTGAGTATGTTCCAGGCTATGCAGACAGGAGAATAAAGATTCTTAGTTATAAGAAAGGTATTTAATAAATTAGATCAATAATTTGAAAACAAGCAATTTCCTTCTTATTGATGACATAGGACATTTAGAAAAAGATGGATTCATTGGAAAATAGCTAATGAGCTAATTAATGCTCCAAATAAAGCAGAGTTTAATTAAAATCAGTTTCTTCACTCTCTTATAACAAATATAGATTAAATATCCTTGACATCTGCAATGGGAAGGAAAGTGGTCTCAATTGCTTTTGGGAGAACTTTATAGCAGATAAACAGACTACGTTGCTTTGATCACAGACGTAAGGGGAAAAAAGTCCTCTTCTCTGTACCCTCCTTGCATGCTTTTTCATCACCTCATTTTTTACACTTAATTTAGATTTCTAGAACAAGTTATGCAAAAAAAAGTCCAAACTTTTTTTTTTTTTTAAAGAGGGAAGAAGTGCATAAGTGCGCTATTCTGCGAGGATTAAATAAGACAACAAAGGCTGTGCAAATCCAATATGGTGGATTAGCTTTGATTTTCTTAATAACCAAGACATTAATGGAATCTAACCCTATCTCCCTCATCTCCCCATGCATGGCTTCTTCCCCGTGCTGCAGTCTGAGACACAGGCTGCTGCTGAACACTGAAACCCTCAAGTAACGGCAGATTTGCTGTATCTAGAGAGAACCTCGTACACACATCCATAGGCCGAGCATCTAGGAAGCCCTTTGTGCTTTCCTCAGTGAAAAAAATCACTTCATTTTTCACTGGCATTGCTAGATCTGTAGTCAGTCCTTGCAGCAAAATTTTAAAACCTCGAAACTGAGCCTCTTTGTACTTAGCCCCAGCTGTACAGTTTGTTCCAACTTTTAAAAGCCTACACTGCTGCACAGCAGCTCCTACCACCGATGTTTTTAATGCCATCCATCTTTCAGATATTCATGGTTGAAGTGGTTGTTTCCTTCCATGACACTTATATAGCCTGTTTTACATGAGAGATGAAGAGGCTGCAACTCAGCTACGCGTTTATACAGGAATAAGGATGTTTAAGATCACCTTTTTTTTTTCTTTTGCTGGTGAACCAGAAGAACCAAAGGGTTCAGCGGGGCTATTAAGCTTTCATCCAGCATTCAGCCCACACTCATACAGGCAAGTGTGATGTTTGCTCCAGGTTTATAAACGGGGCAGCGAGGCCGCGGTGAGGGGAAGCAATCTCTGCTCAGTAAAACACCAGCTGATGGCTCGTCTCGTGGTGCGAGAAGGGAATCAGAGGCCACGTTGGCATTTTTGTGGTCGTGGTCTGATCTCTGTCAGCTCTCGGGGCAACGCAGCTCCACGGACATGCTCCTTATCCACCACACAGTTGTGCCAGAGTGAGTGCTTATAATTTGCTTTGATCTTTCCAGCTCATTGATATTCAAGAACTTCAAGGATCACAGAAAGAAGATGTTTTTTTCACTTGATCCATGAGAGTCTGAGACAAAGTGGTAGGACAGAGCATCCCTCCCTCCATGCAGCTCACCAGGCAGATGACAGGTGATGTTATATCCATCAGACTCTGACACAGGAAAGCACACAAAGTATGTAGAGCAGGCAAAAATGCAGTTTTGACATTTCTTCCTCCCAAACGGAATGATTTAAAGTTTCCTTCCAAAGCAGCCAGACAAAAGGCATGGAAGCAGTAATTACAAACGCAACCCGTGAAAGCCAGGTGGGGATGGGCTAGGTGATTTGCTTCAGGTAGTAGGAACAGGGAGAAATCAAATCTCTTTCCACCAAGAGAAAGGTAAGAAACTGGCATCACAGGAGCACTAACAGCGCAAACAAAAAGAATGAGCTCAGGCAGATTTTATTGTTCGAGCACTTGGGGTTACCTTGTGCAAACTGAAGTCTCTCCCAAAAGCAGCAGTCTGGCTGATGCCCAAAGGAGCACTCAGAGATACCCTGCTCCAGAGAGAGCACCAGCCTCTTCTGGCACTCCCCAGCGCACCGGGAGAGAGAGGTTTCTATTTTCATTTATCATTTCTGTCTCCAGCTCACACAAGAATACAGTTACAGATCTGCCTTTTCTAGAGCTTCAAACAGACAAAAAAGAAAAAGGAACACCGTATACACATGGCATAAAAGAAGAGGAGGTTGCCCATCTCTGCTCCTATAGTTATAGGCTGTAAAAATTCAATAATTAAAAATAGAACCTACTATAAAAAGCAGTTCTACCTCGACAGCCCATCCACCAGAAAAGATTATCAGCAAGCATCCTTGGGTTCAAAACCCTGTCTGCTCTTGTTGCTTTGGTTTAGGAAGCTTCTTGGACCACTCTGATCTCAGAGCAATGGCTGCTGTTCAGTATTTGGCCAGAACTATGCCCACAAAAGTAAGACATTTGTGAGGTGTTGTTAGACTCCGATATCTCTGAAGCTGCAAGCCTGAAGTTAGGTATCGTGAACTTGTGTGAAAATGGTAAGGTTATTTTAAATGGCAGCTCTTGATGTTGAATGTACATATCCAGTTCAGTATTTGCTCTCAATTTGCTTACAGGTTGCTGTTCTCAGGGGCAGGAGAGATTGCAATGCATGGCATGCAAACTCAGGAATCAAAATGACAGAGCTCTGATCTCTGACATCCAACGCCATTTCATGCCAATTTGTAGCAGCAACTACTGTGATCAGTGTCCCTGAAGAAATGCGCAGTGCTTACCTTCACAACGTGCGGGGGTTTGACCCGCAGCAATTACAACAGGGCACGCTCATTAATACTGGATGATACATTTGCACCTTGAAGCCCAAGCATATTTTCCCAGCAATTTGCTAAAGAAACTGCCTCAAAGTCCTGCTGTTTTCATCTCCCACTAACATATTCATGGATTCCATATTTTCAATAGGTACGTCATAGCCAAGGGACAGCAGGTCTTGCTTACCTTTACTTTTTGACATACCAGTTGTTATTGCAGAATATAATGACAGGGCTTAAATCTATTTCCCAATTTATAGATTAAAAGCAAATCAGAAAAAACACTAAATCCAGTAAAACTATGCCTGTCTAAAAGATGTATAGTGACCTGTATTGTATTTTTCAACGACATAACAAAAGGCCAGGGTGTTTTCTCATGTTTACTGGCCCATGTGGATAACAGTTGCTGGCTTCCTCAGACACATGTTTTAGCAGCTTCTGCCTTTATTACAACCTGATTTCTTCTAACAAGAAAACAAAACCATGGTCCTTAATTACTCTGTAATAAAAACAAACAAAAATATCACACTCCCTTTTGTAAACTCACATCTTGTTTTATTAGGCAATACTTTATGAAAAAAGAGGATTGTACAAATATCAAAGAAGACAGTACTACTAACAGATAATAATAAAAATTAATAATAATAATAATACAGTTGCCCCTCATCATTGTGGAGCAACATTAGCAAGACTCTGAAGATATAAAAGCTGTTAAATTAGTTTGTATTACTTTTAGGGGAAAAAAACCAAACCACACAACCAAACCCAATTCCCTTCTTGTTGTTCTGCAATCCCTTTCAAGTTCGTAGAATAATTCTTACTTTATACCAATGTAAGGGAGTTGAGTCAAGCCCACTATTGTGAATATTATTCAGTCCATAACGCAGAAGAATTCATAGCTCAGAAAGCAGTGAAGATTTATTGCTGCAATGGATCAAGCTTTTAAAAGAAAAAAAAAAAGCTTTTGGCATGATTTGTTAGCTTTAACATGTTCACTCTGCATTGGCTCATAGGTGGAACATTTAATGTGCAATTGATGAACAGAGGAGAAATGGAAAAAAATGACGAATGACATTGCGCGTGCATCAAGAATGATCTTTGCTCTCCACTTCTCACGGGAGCGCAGGGGTTTGTTGCAACCAACACCCCAATAATCCCTGCACCTATTTTGAGCCTGCAGCATGACCATACCTTCAAATTTCCTCCAAAGTTCCAAATTTTCCCTAAAGCTCAGATTCAGTGTTCAGCAGAAGAATTACCCAATCCCTAATCTAGATTCCCAAATCCTCTTCAAACTTGCGTCCTCACGGGCACACGTCAAATGTGCGTGTTGGGGACATCTGAGCATCCTCCTGCCACCAGCCCTCCCGCCAGGCATTCAGCCGGCTCTCGAGACCCACCGACACAGGCACCATGCAGCTCGCTGGGGAAGTTCGGTGCTTGTCAGTACAATCAGTCTAGGAAATTCTCAGTTAAAATAATTTTTATCAAAAATAAGCCAAAAAGAAAAGGATTCACAAGAAGAGAATAGTTTCCATTCATTCACTCTGTATTTTCCACTTTCATTTGGAAATGAAAAAATTTTCCTCTCTGGTTTGAAATTATCTTCTCTCTTGACATTTTGGGACAGGTTTTTTTATTATTATTGTTACATACAAGTTAAGTGGTCAAAATCAACATGAAACGTTTTGAAATCTTCAAAAAAAAGGTCTCAGTTGCCCCAAAATGAAACATTTTTTCTGAATTTTTGGTCTGTAAACAGTTCAGATATCAACAGTCTTTGTCCCTCTGTGAAACATTAGCAATTTTTTTCCAATTTAGAGATTATTCGAAAAAGGGATGCCAAGCTCTATCCATCAGTCACTTACTCTCTGACCTGAGTTTACTTCTTATGGGCATAAGCAGTAAAGTCCATTTCTGCTACAGAAAACAATGCTGGGAAATAGAGGGACAACGATTAAGTCCTACGGTTGGCTCAAAGTCATCAAGATACTTAATGAGACTTTTTATATACTTTGACTCCCCCATACTTACCTAGAGCTGCCCCTAATAAAGCATCTGGGATCAGCTTCTAGGCACTATCTCTACTCAGATTTTATGCAGATTTATGTGTTTACTCAGCACGCTGAACTGATTTGAACTTAACTCAGTTACTTTCTTCTTCAGAAATAAGACTGACTAGATCTCCAGCTGCAAGACATTTTAGAGGTTAGTAAATTATTTTAGTGTTTTAGCTGGTTAAAAAAACACCCGTCCTAAATAAATGATATTCCTCTGATGCGTAATGAACGCAACAGCGTTCGCTATAATGAACCACGTCTATAAACTGAATGTTGCTGAATGAATTATTTTCTAACTTCTAATTCATAAAATCAAAGCCTAATAGGTCTCTGAATACAGCCTGTATTATAGAGATTATAGCATATATTAATGATTTATTAATGATATATAAATACAAGGGCAAGTTCTGTTACAACTGCTTTTCCATCCGTCATAATTTCTGCTGAAGGGTAGAATATTAATTAATGACAAACCAACCTCAAACCCTTTCCTAAAATGCACAGTCCCAAAAGGTAATTATCAAGATTCATTTATAGATTCAGTGACAAGACTAAGCAGCAATGCAGAGTGTTTCCTAAACACTGAGTTTTACTTCCCCCAGCGATGCTTGGGAATCCCATCAGTTTTCCAGACCTGGTAACAACCCGACATTCATCTGCATTTCCACCCAGCGCTGGCAGTACTTTGTTGGTTGCCAGTATCAGGTTTTTGGACTCAAACTCCAAAAGTTATATGGTCACCAATCTGTCCCAGACTCGGTGAGAACCAGGTATCCAGCACACTGAGGGTCCAAGCCCTATATTCTGCAGCAAATTAACTGTGTTAATAAACAAATGGTGCAAAGGAACACAGGAAAATATGAGCCAACCCCTGTTACACACCAAGGGTCTTAATCACAAAGCTCATTAGTGTTTCAATCAAAGGACAAGCGCTAGCATCTTCTCCAGAAGTCCCTGTTGCAGCTGACACTGGACATCAGATGGTGAAAATTTTTTCAGAAGAAAACTTTTGTAAACTTTTCATAAAAGCTCTGCTAGCTCTCATTACCCCAGGTGCATATTTTGCTTTCTTAAACTGATAGAGCAGTACAGTTAAGGCAGTATCTATGCTTTTTATCCCAAGGAATTGTATGTGGCAATTTTCATTTTTCATCTGTAGCTTTCTAAAGCTGACATTCTGGAGATGTCTGCAAAATAGCTACTTGAAAGCCATGCAAAACTCAAACTGTCATATATTTTTTGACATTAATCTCATTTAAATGGAAAAAAAATCCATTTCAACTTCAAAAAAGTCTTTTCATGCAGCAAATATGCGGGGTTTGGGGATATTTTCTGCCTCACAGGACTCATTCCTAAATTCCTGATGAAATATAGGAAGAGCTTGAGCCATTCCTCATTCCTTTTGGAAAGTTTTCCTCATCTCCGCCAATTTACAAAGGTGAGTCACCAGCCACCTCCCCAGCAAAAGCTAAATTTCCTCGGTGATTTCTTGTGCCTGCAAAAGCTGCGTCTGTCTACACGCGTCTTATATAAGGCTGAATGGCTACTGTCCAATTAGCTTTTGGTTACCTAACCCTCGTCCCTCATGCAGATAAACGATGAAGCACTTCCACAATGAACTACCTGTATGGTACTCTGGCATTTTCACAACCGATTCGGTATCTGATGCACACCCCGCCTCGGCAATCAAAGGGAGACAACGGCTTTATTCTGAGCGTGGACAGACTGGGCAGCAATACCTGCTGCTAAAACTTACTCATCTCTATGCCAAGATGTTTGTTGGCTTTTGATGCTGTTTTTTCTTCAAGACTTCAGAGATGGTGTAGCCAAGTTTCAGAGAATTTGCTAAACTGAGCACTTACTCCCATTTCAGGCCATCTCCCTGCTAATCTTCAATAGTTTAAGTTGTATGGATATCATGGTGTCGTAAATCTACTTCTTAATTTGCAGTTGCAGAAAGCAATAATACTGATGGTAACAGAAATCTCTACTGTTGACATACATGTTTTCCACTTTGCTAGATGCAAAAAGTCAACGTTTCAGCTCTGCAGATCTGAAGAGTTGCCTTGGCTATTGATTTCTATCTGCAACACTCACCTGGATTTCTCACTAGAGCCCGAGCTTCCCAAAGGACACGTAATTACATGTTACCAAAAATGCCACTCCAGTGTGGCTCCAAACCTGTTCAAAATCTGGGTGTGTGAGAAATCTTACACAAAATCCTGTCTTTGTATAAAAAAATATAAAACAGATCACTGCACACACCTAGTCATCTTTTATAAGCATTCCCATATTTATTTAAATTACTTGGTTATATTTGCATAGCACTTTGAAAATGAAAAGTATGTGAAGGGATGCAGCAAACGTACTGGCCTAATTTGCTTTCTTGTTTTAGACCAGGAGTTCAGTGGAGTTGTTTTTAATGAACGCCAGGATAGGAAGAAAGAAATAGGCCAAGTACAGGTATGTTTTATTAAAACCTCTGAGCTGCTAGGCACACAGCAGTACTAACAGCAGTATAAAATAGTGTGTGACATTCATTTGCAAAAGAAATTTGGATAAAGTATATGGAAGATACACAACCAAGGTTAATAGTTCACAGACAAAAAACAGTCATAGTTTTCAAGCTGAAAAGATAAGGGTGCTTCAAGAGCTTCTTTTTAGGGAACAAAACTGTATGATATCTTCATAAATAACTTAAAGAATACACACTAATACCATAGTTTTCATATCCATCAAGTCTGATGATAATAATACTAAATTACAAGAGGCTATAAGTAAAGTAACAGCCATCAGTAAACTGCATAAAACCCTTAAAGTTTCAGAAACTGGACCAGTGGGATGAAACTTAGCACTGTTTAGGGGCAAAGGAGATAAAAAAGAGCTAACTTGTTTAGAGGACAACACGGATACATCCTATAGTGGCTCATTAAAGAGGCATCCACAGGATTCCGTCCGTGACAGCACAGATCTGTGACGCATTGGTAAATATGCCTCTGTTAACTCCTACAAGAGCACAGCAAAAACGTACTTACCTGTTGCTTCCAAAGACTTTTTGCCTTTAAAAACATAATGTTGTCACCCATATTTTTTCCTCTCAAAGTGCAAGATTATTGTATCAGTCCAAGGAGAAGACTGCAAAGAGAAGATAAATGAATGAGCACGTTGGCACTACAGAAAAGTAACAAAACCTGGCAATAATGCACAGGCAAATTGCTATGACGTTATTTTGAATACTGCTGTCACAAGTTCATTGATTTTCTGCTTTCGAAAAGTGTGTATAATGATTCCATTTTCACCTTATTCTTGGCTCATTAAAATGAATACTTTCACATTAAGAAGGTTGGATCATCACCCTCAGAGTGTATGGATTTGAAAATAAAAATACCTCAACCTTTATAGCTAATGCATGCTCATATTTCATAGTAATGGTGCATAATGAATATGGTTTCCACCCAAATTTATTCTAAGCTACTTTGTTAGCACAAAGAACTCCAATAAATCATATATATTAAAAGCCACTTCATTTTATAGTTATTTGGCTTGCAAAGTCAAGCACTCAAAAATTAGATAATGCCTAATTTTCTCTGAAACCATTGAATTCATTCTTTCTCATACAATTAATGTGACAGGATACTATGAGGGAAAGAGTGTGTGATTAGATCCCGCGTACCTAGGCTAGGTATATATGTTGTGGTACCAGTACATACATGTGTAAGACAGTAATTTAAGCATGGATAAGCAACAAATAAATACAGTATGAGCTACATGTGTTGAGCCATATAGACTCAATGCAAAATGCATTAGATGATGATGAAAAAGATGACCATTTTCACAGAAACAAATGCCTATAAACGGGTCACGAAAGTAAACTGAGCAATTTATTCAGAATATGATGTTGTTTTTGATCATTAAAACAGGGTGCAGTTCCAAAAGTCTCTTTTACAAGAAAAGTCAGCACAAAAAACCTAACAAATGTTAAGCTGGATCCTGATGCATTTCTGAAGAGACACTAGGCACTATCCCTGCAATAGCATTGACTCAGTAGAACAGTGGACGTGCCTTCCAACATAGGTCCTGTGATCCCAGGTTTCTTCTCCCTTCATTTGTTTGTGCTGTCTTTCACATTGGCTCACTTTCCTCATGTGCTTTGGAAAAGCATGCGAGTCAGTGCGTTAATCATATTATTCAATAAAATGACAGCAAAAAGCAAAGGAAGCAGGGTTCAAACACTGAAAAGCCTCGCTGCCTGAATGCCTTCTTATCTTGATCACTATCTCTAATTGTTACTATCCATTAAATGTATAAATTCATTAACAGCTTTTCAGCAATAAATAATTAATAGAAGTGAGATGAAGAAAACATGAATGTAATTAACTGCAGAAAACATCCTCGGAAGCTAAATATTCATAACAAAAATGCAAACTGAGTCTCACATACCGGCACTTGGCACGGTCTGATCTAAAGCCCTGAACTTAAATTCCTAAGAAGTTGCTTTCATTTGTACAGAAGGTTAGGCCCTTCATGCCACCAAATAGAAACCACAAAATTAAAACCAACAGTTTCAAGACTGCCTGAATGTTGTTTGCTCAGCCCAGCTTTCTTGCTCTTGGCTCCCACTGATATTTTCTATAACACTTTTCATGTACATTGTCCAGTTCAAGGTTATTGTTCTTTTCCAGGTGGGAGCTACTTTACGTGCCTGCAGTCCAGGAGTCACTCTGTCCCTAGAAGATTTTACCATTTTATGATCCATTTGCTATTTAGTTGTTGCACAGTGTGCTTTCCCCTGCTAGTAGAATTTACAGGTAATATTCAGTGCCAAAGATGTCCTATAAATATGATGGACTACATGATTGCTATCATTGCATCTTCCAAGCATGGTGTCAGGACAAGTGCTGAAGACAGACTCATAGATAACAGGCTCTCTAAGTATATTTTACTAGCGTTAAGTGTGACAAATGCTATAAAATCAGCAGCAAAGAGGAGGTGCTTACCAGTCTGAATCCTGGATCACATTCAGCACAGAGGTCTATATTTCACGATAGACTGTTTTTCTTTCATAATCAGGCTAAACATCTCAGGGAATAGTTCAAATACAAAATATTCTCAGACACTCCAAGAAATATGACTTTAACAGAATAAATACAGTGATCATCTTTGCTAATTACTGTTTTCCCTGACTCCAAGGACCTGAATGTGATTTACCATTGAAACACTCTCTGTTTTCTGCTCTGCCAGCACAGTTCGTGTTTCATCTTCCTGGCTCCGAAAGCTCCGAGTTTCACTGCAACGCAAATCTTCTCACACACAGAGCTTGAAAGATCCCCCCAGGATTTTCTGGCTGGCAAACCTGTAGCATTCGCCCGGGTGCTCGGGGCTGTCTCTCAGCCTCCTGTTTGTTTACGTGACTCCTCTTTCTATATACAACTGCTCTGTGTTTTATTTCCCTTCTTTCTCATCTCTCCCTCTAAACTGTTTACAAGCAAATTTATACATACATATGTATGTATTTTATTGTGAAACGTTTATGTATAAATACATATATGTATAAATATTACATAGCATACTATGTAGTACTAGAACGCAGACGTATATAAAACCCAGATGACCACATTTTGACATCTAATTGCACTAGGACTAGGCTTGTGTAGCTTACTGTATACAGCACATGATTTCTATCCAAAATCTTACCAATAATTTTTGGTCTTTTAGATCAGTTTTGCAAAGATATTGCCTTAAGGAAGAAAAGTTTCACACATGCTTTGCTTGTCAGATGAAGTATTCTCAGGCCCATTTGCTCTTCTTCGAAACCTGCCTGCACGTACACTATAAAAAAAGAATACCACTGCCATTTATGATTTATTTCACAGTATGCTCCCCAACTTTTTCCTGTTCAGGTGAGATGCACCCTTTCATAAGCAAATTCTGGAAATCTGCATGCAAGTAAGCTACGGCATTAGCTCCAAGGAGTAGAGGAAGAACATCATGTGAATTGGACAGAGAATGTGTTTCTCCTGAGAAAAAGGAATTAACAGCAGCATCCCTCTAGCCCCTCTCTAACCCTTATCCATCAGTCCTAAACAGGTTTGTTTTTATATAAATTTACATATATATGCCTAGAAGCCTAAAGAGGAAGTAAAAGTACTGAAGAAAGCAAAAAAAGTTTAGGTCTAAGTTTGGAAAGTTTGGAAGCCAAAAGCTACAAAATCCAGACTGCTGAACTGATTTGAAACTAAGATATGGGGAAAAGAGAAATTAAGGAAATAAGACATTCATCTCTTCTAACCCAGGTGAAAGTTTTGCAGAGCACCGTCAGAATACGCAATAGCTCAGTGTGGGTTCAACTGTCGTGTGACCGAGGCAACTTCATTCCCTCCGCCATAAACCCACAGCTTCTCTCAAAGAAAAGAAGCTTTTGTTTTTTCTCTGGAAAACAATTTTTGAAGATATGCTTTTAGATATTATGGAGCAAAATGGGGTTAAAATCTCTGTTTGTGAGACTATTTCTTCTCTGACTCTCTCTGATCAGCCTCCAGAGCTCTTTCAGTGACTGAAAAGTGTTTAAGTAGTTATGATAGTAAAGCAGTCATAGACAGACAGAAGAAACAACTGCTCTTCTTGGCACACTTCATTGCAAGTGTGCTGTAGGATGAATATTTTGCACTGGGGGTATAAAGAAGCATTTGTATTTTCAATGGGTAGAAGCTGGCCATTTTCTGCCACTTTGCACAACACTGTAAGTTAGTCCTGTATTTCTCCATGTCCTTTCTTTCCATTGCAAAATAAACAAGGAAATTGCTCACTCGTGGGCAGTTAATTAATGTACTGCATGAAGGGTGCAGGTAGATTTTATACATGATGAAAATGAGGCCTATTTTCAACTTAGAATAGAATCATAGAATCACTAAGGTTGGAAAAGACCTCTAAGATCATCAAGTTCAACTGTCATCCCAACCCCCCCATGCCCACTAAACCATGTCCCTAAGCACCACATCTACACGTCTTTTAAATCCCTCCAGGGATGGGGACTCCACCACTGCCCTGGGCAGCCTGTGCCAAGGCCTGACCACTCTTTCAGGAAAGAATTTTTTCCTAATGTCCAATCTAAACCTCCCTTGGCACAACTTGAGGCCGTTTCCTCTCGTTCTATCGCTTGTTACTTGTTTCTTGCTCATTTATTCATGAGGATAAGAGACAGCAAAGCAGGAGCACATTGCAGTTAGCAGGAAAGTATAATTCCTTCAGACAAGAACAATTATAAGATAGACCAACAGTGAGGCTCTGTAGTCTGCTTCCACTGCAATGTACACAGAGTCAAGGGGAAAGTAAATTAAAAGCTTAAGTGCTCTGCTTCCCGAGGCATTCCCCGAAGCTGAGAACAAAAAAGAAAAATCTTACATTGCTTGACACTAGGTAGAAGCTTTTTTTTAAAAAACATGATCTTGTACTTCTTTTCCCTTCTAAACAATCCTTACTGCCTTGCACATTAAATACAATGGACCACAGTTCATATTTACACCCTGAATCCTCCCTCCCCTGCACACCGCAGCGGCACCACGGTGCTGATGCTGTATAGACAACAAGAGAAAAGAAAGAACAGAGATAAGAAAAACTCCCCACTGTAGACAGCAGCACGGGTTGTTATGTCGTGCATGCCTGGAGGAGAGCCTGGAGTGAGACTTGAGAGAGCGGAGACTTGCAGGTTGCACCATCCAGCCCTCATGAACAGCATGAGTCACATCCTCACTCGCTGTGAAATGTTACCAAGCCCCAGTAGGACCGCCTACTCTTTCCATTTTGTTTGTTTTTTTTTTTAGATCAGAGTCAAAACAATTCAGATTTGATTACTTTTGAAATTAAAATCCTACTCCCTATGTGAAGACTTGTTAAACTTCCTATTTCAGTTGATGTCAGAGTAACTTTTTGCAAGCCTGCGTGAACAGTGTTCCCAACTTGACATTAGCAGCTCAGATTTGCACAGACCCTTCACTATCTCATTTTTCATTTCATTCTTGAGAGTGGAACAATTTCTTCTATTACCATGATTGCTTTGTAATTGCCATCAGTTGACTGAGTTTAAAGTAACCTGCATAATGAAACCACAGGGACAAGTGTTGATCCTCCATTCACTGATAGAAGTAGAAACAGGAGTAACTCCATGAGGTCAGTTGAATCAGGCAGATGAAAAGGAGAGTGTTTGGACAAACCTATGGAAACCTGCCATGTCACAGCATGGTGTCCATGGGACAGGATTTGCAGAAGATCCCTGTAAGAAGGTCCTGGATCTTGACACACAGTTAGACATATACATGGGATCGCAACCCTGAGTGCAAGGAGAGAGAACAACGGAGGGGATTTGGTTCAGGAAAGGTAACCAGCCTCACATGTTTCAAAAGGGAATGTGATGGAATAAGAAGATCCTTTGAATAGGACATAACTTCCAGCGGAGGACATTTGAGAATAAATATATTTTGAAAAATGTGAGGGCCTGTTTGGATGGTAATTCAGATCTCTCACTGTGTTACTCAAGAGAGAGGTTGGTACCTTCAGAGATGAGGAAAGAGACAGAATTTGTTGCTTCTCAAATGCTCTGAACAATACCTATAGGACAGAATATACAGAACGTTGCTGAACCTAGGGAACAACTTCCGTTACTTGAAATTTAGAGCTGCTTTAGGGCTGCCCAGCATTGTGCTAAGTTAGAGCAGCTGCTTCAGAGCAATTTTACCAGCAAAGAATGCCCAAGGGCATGTTATTCCTTATCCACACCTACCTTTTCTGCACTTCCTATTTCTCATGCTCTCTCCTCTTCTCTTTCCTGTTCTGGAGATTATGTAGGGAGCCAGTATGAGCCATTACAGAGGCAACAAGATGCCCTAGGGCTTTGATGTGCGGGTAGTTTCAGACTAGAAATCTGGGATAGGATGTAGCTCCCACACCACAGAGAGCTCTCTCTCATCATAACCACTAAACGGATGCAGTGATTTCTCTCAGGCAACGGATCTATTGCTATTCTGTTCTCTGAATACGTATTTCAGAAAAATCCCGTGTTCCAGTCATACCCAGAACTGCACGTGTTTTCTAAGTGTTTGCTCTGCAGTAAAAGACCTATTTGTACATTCCTTGGGTTAGGTCCGGAACAAACTTTTTTAGAGATCTGAAAGAGCATCAGCAGAACAATATACTTGCTGCCACCTACAGAAAGCAAGATGAGTCTAGTAATGAGACTGGAAGCACATAGACAGAAAATAACCCAGGGCTAAGGACAGAAACCTTCAGAGCACTGGCAATATTAGATAGCCAACTTGGATAAAATATTGATAAATATGTGATTAGCTCGAGAGATAATAACACTCACAGTAGCCCAGAGCTAAAGAGTTATGAAAATTCACAAGATGAAACTGGCCACATTGTAAGATGTTGTATTTGCAGAGTAGCTCTATCACACAGGGAAGGAATTTTCAGTAATGAAACCCTCACACCTGCTTCAAGGGATCTTAAAAGTTATTTTAAAACACATAGCAATGCTTGTTCATTTAAACACAGCATGGTTTCTTAAATTCAAATATATTTGTAAGACACCAGGTACATATTATGCATTCGATGCAGCACAATACTGTGAAGGATCTTGGAGATAAATGGAAGATTAGCAACAGATGTTTTAACTAAGAAAAAAATAGACAGTACCAGAAATGTCCATAAAACCAAATAAACAGCAGAAGATTTTGAAGTACAGAGCACATGCACTGATGTGCATACAGTAGGAAAACACTGGAGAGGCATGAAGAGTGAGACTAAAAAACAAGCAAGCACAGATGAAATATGAGGGTTTTCTGCTTTTCATAAATATCTGCAATACATCAGTACAGAGAGCATTGGACAAACCATCCAACAGGACTTCCTACAAACCATCTGCTCCAAAATCTGAATAAATTTGAAGTCACATTAATGAATTTGGGCTGATCAAAACCAAACAGAAATTGGAATAAAGCTCTGAGGATCAAATATCAACAGAATTTTCAAAATAGGCAGTGAATTAAATTTGAAGTTATTCTTAACAGGTCATGAGAATAGTGCACAACTTCTACACAGGGACACTCATCTTCGTTTTGTCATGTGTCATGTAGGAAAGGTAGATTTTTCCCTGGTGTTCATCTGTGAAGTTGGTGTAGAACAGCCATCTTAAGGACCAGATTTATCAGAGTTCATCTCCCAAACAGTTCAGAACCCATAAATAAAACTAGGCTATTTCTAGAACTGATGGAAACATTTCCAATAAGTGATTTTCTCACCAAAATGTCTTTTTTTTTCTAATGCAGCATGGCTTCTAGACGTATATTGGTTTCAACACAGGTTTTTTACTCAGGAGGATTTTTCTGATCTGTGACGGGATTTCTGATCAGAATAAATTGCGCAGAAAAAAGTTCCGTAGTTGATTTCAGAAAACATAACAGTTCTGGAGGTAGCGATGGAGATGCTGAAGTTAAGAGTTAGCAGATCAGTACAACAGTACGCAACTGTTTGCCCAAATGGAGAAACAACAAATTGGAGCTGGGAGCTGGCAGTGGCACTGTTCAGGTTTACAACAGATAATTACATGCTAAGGGCCATTTTCTAGACAGGGTAAGATCAAAGCCTCTGCAAAATTTAGCAGAACAAGACAATGAAGCTTGATTTCCCAAAACACCACCCGACTATTTCTCCATTCTGGAATAATTATGGGAATATATTTCCCTACTTTTTGTGGAATATTTTGAGAAGTGTCATTTACACTGGAAAGAGAAACTGAAATAAGTTTCAAAGTCCTGAGACGTATGATTTAACTATGGCCTCTAAGTTTTTGAAAATCCCTGTCTTGGAGCACAGCTGTGGTTCAGGAGGGCTCTGCCAGGCAATACTTTAAGCTTGAGCACAGGAGAGAAGCACAGAGCACAATTTAGTTTCAGATTTATTAGACTTGGACCAAACACAGTAAGAGAATCTGAAATCTGGACATAGTACCAGCAACAGATAACAAAAAGAGGATTTAGTTGCTTCCTAAGGAATACTAAACACAGGAAATATAATAGTTTGAGTGAAAGACAACATCTTAAGAAGACAGCATCTTAAGAAGAAGCAAATTAATTATACTCACTAATTTATACTTACTTATATTAAATACATACTATACTAAATATACTTCATATATTGTCCTGGCTTACATATAACCGTGTTTTTCCCTAACTGAGATACATTTCTAATGACTGTAGAAAAAAGTTCTGAAGAACATCTTGAAGGTGCTAAGGGATTTTCCTTCTTTTTCCCCTCCAATTCCTTTTCCAATAGAGGGTATGAAAAAATTACAGGGCTTGGGCTGAAATAAGTTTTCACTTATTTCAGAAATTACGTCATTTTCTTTGCTCTTCTTTTTCCTTTTCCTTGCCATCTTACTGAGTTTCTTGTATAAACAGTACTTTGCATGAAAAACAGGGGATATTGATAGTTATTACCAGTTAATAAGAAAAGTCCTACTCTCCCTCATTTTCTCCTCATAAGAAATAGCCTGTAAACAGCTTTTACTGCAACCAAGAAAGACGGTTTAAACAAATCTGTGGTTTGCAGCTTTTCTTCCTGCAGGAAAGAAGTGAGTTCCGATAACAAAGTACTGACTAGAACGTCAACCCATCATCTACAGTTTAAACTTAAATGAGAAAACTGTTATTCTTCTGATATTCAATAGGTTTTAATATCAGCATTTCATAACTTGAAAAAAAATATTTTCTTTGTATTGCATTTTTAATGAATATATTTTATAGCAATACGTAGTCAATGCACAAGCTGAAAAATCCATGGATCACAAAAATAACAATCCATGGATCACCTGAAACAATCATCTGCCTCCTTTTATGGACCAGAGCCACCTTTCATCATTTTAATTCCTCAGAATTTCAAAGAACCTCCACAAGAATATGTCCTTCAAAAGGAGCTTTTGAACTCCCCTCGATGCAGAAATCTGCTCCAGGAGGAGCCTGATTGATGTCAGGCACCACCTGGGCGCTTAAAATTGTCAGGCCCAGGAGGCAAAGGAAGCAACATGGGTTTAAATTAACTATTCATTTCTGCTCTTTAAAAGGAGGAAGCAATGGTAGAACCACAGAAAAACATAAACAGAATTACAGTTTTCCTCCAGATATCCCAGACTGACAGTGAATTCAGGTACTGTGACTATTTTGCCTCCAAACCCCAGAGTATCTCTCAGTGCCAAGCCACGGCTTGCTCCAGGGGGAAAACTTTAAAGTTTTAACCTGATAACGTCACACATATCCAAAGCTCCCACAGGCACAAACAATAGCTCCAATTGCCCGACACAGGGTCAGCATCACTTACGATCAGCCTCATCGTATCTCATTTTATCTTGTACAGGACATCCCAGTCGCCTTCTTTTCACATTGACCGAGAAAGGAATTGAAGGTTGAGGAATCAGAAACTTCAGGAGAAATCTAGCTACACTGAAACGGCTGGGAATACTGCATTGATTTCACTGGGTTCAGCAAGCTGCTCCCATACTTTCCACAAAAATCACCCAAAATATCTGTCCCTTCTGTCAGTGCAGCTGATATGATCAGAGTCAAACCACAGAGGAATCTGGCCTCCTCCTTTCTCTTTTATTTAACACCAGGTAGATACTTGGGTAGCTGCAAACTCTGACGCCTGCTTGTTTAATCTGGAGCTGCAAACCATGGCAATATCAATTATCAGACACATTCATACTGAGTTGTCCTAGAAATCATGTGTCCGCTTTCTGGCATCCAGAACCATCACTGAAAAAGCAATGGAAGCAAGACAGGGAAACAACAAATTAAATTCACCAAAGCATTGTTGGAGTATGTTCTGAGTAGCACCTACATGATGTAAAAGGCAGAGAAGTTCCCCGGGAACAAACAGAGAAAGGACTTCTGAGGCACAAAAGCATTTTTTCTAATGGAAATAAGGGCAAATCTGATTAAAAAGTAACACAAGCATTGTCTACTCTTTTGTCCAATGCAAGTCCAGTCTTGTCCTTGTTTTGAGCTGTTCACTCTAACAAAGACTGAGCACCATTAAACTGCTTTGTAAAAATAACTAAGATAACAAGTAGCAGGAAAGTATAAATTCTCTGTAACGCTAAATTATCTAATTATTCAAGGAAGAGTGTCCTACAGAATTCGTTCTTTCTGATTGTTTCATTAATTTGGCGTACCTGATCTGGTGATCCTTTGCTAACTGGTTAAAAAGAAACAAACAAAATGAAACCACTTTTTCTGAGAAAACCAAACTCAGTTAACCAAGTAGCTATAATCAGCACTGGCACATATAATATATCACAAAGACTCACCCCCTTTTGTATTTGGAAAGGTAACATGGCATAACTGAATTTGGCTGAAACCAATTTTTCCAATTTAAAATATCAACAAGAGTCCAACATGAAAAAAATCTCAGTAATGTTGCCCTATCTTTTGTTTAAGAGGTGCTGCGGTGGCATTTGGTAACTACTGCCTGACACTTGCCAATTGTTTTTCATTTAGAAAAGATCCAAATCCACTTTTAGACTTCCCATTGACTTCAGTATGTCTGTTATCTTCTCCTTTTTTTGCTGTTTAAATCCTATTAGCAGCAATAATCATTACATTGTGCATATTGCTCTGTACATATAAAGGTGACCCATTACAGCTGAGATCAATAAAAACACAATGAAGCAATGACAATTGCAAGCACCATATAAATCTGCTGACCACTAAATTTGCCTATTGTTAATATTATTAGACTATTATTTGCTATCATTTGCCTCTTACATATTAAAAATCAGGAAATACTAGGTGCAGCTTTTTCCCATTTATCTTCCTAATATTGAAGGATATAATTTTTTTGATACTGAAGTAAATCTAAAGCAAAAATTAGGTCTCTCTTTAGGGCAAGCATGACAGCTTCCCGTTTACAGAACCAAGTATAAAGTTAGTACCCAACAATCAGTATTCTGAAAACTAAAAGTCGTTGTACAAAAAGTATATAGCTAGAGTTTCTAAGAAACAAAATTGTCCATACCATCACGACACTAACTGAAGCACATGGAAATGGGGGAACAGACAATAAAGGGTGTCTGTGGCCCTTACACCATCCATATAATAAACATGTAAAGATAGACTGCGAAAGTCAAACTTTCTGAGCATATAATTTTACTCCTTTTTCGCCTGTGAGATAAGAATCTGGTTTGATACCAGACAGTTTGATAATTACAGTAAACAAACAAGCACTATTCCTGCAAACAGGATATTTAGAAAATATTTTCTCCTGTCTTAAGAGATAAAAAAGAGCAAATAGTCATATAATACAGTCATATAATAGTCATATCAAGATGGTTCCTGACCCTAAAATAAATGTCTTTAGGGAATTGAAGTACAAAGCAAATGAAACAAACTCCTTTCATTTTAACACCATCTGTTAATAATTCAAATTTGTATTTTACATAATAAATATAGAAAGGCCTGCACACTGGGAGATAACTGTTGAAAGAAAACATTAATCCAAGATTAAAAAAATTGATAAAGTTGGGTTTGTTTCAGTGAGCCTGGAATTTCACACTAAGAAGAGACACATTTCAGCTCAAGGGCTTAGTTGAGTTATAAGCAATCTGTGCAAGTTGGTTTTGTTTGGAAAATATTTTGTTAAAGCAAATTGTATTTATCTGATCCCTTTCAGTTGACTTAAAATCTATGAATACAAACACTTATTTTGCTGAATATAGGAGGTTCCAGGAAACATAAGCCAGTTTTCTTGTTTGTGATTCCAACCATACTTTTCTTCCAAAAGTTCTCTAAAAAAGAAATCCCATCTGCTGATTTTCTCCTAAGGCCACGATAAAAATTGAGTTGCTCATTATTCCTCTGGTTGCTTTCCACTTGTATTTTTGCTTCTCTGATTTTTCTCTGCTTACCACTGAAACCTGTTCCATTGAGGGGTGGAGGTGAGTGCTGGGAAGGAAAGAGGAGATTGCAAACTCTTAAATTCCGATCCCAGCATTTACATGATGACAAGTCCTTGGCCTTTTTCATCTATCACTAAGGAATGACCTATTTAATTGTTCGTTACTTTAGTGTAAGTGACAGATATCTAGTATGCACATCGTTTTTAATGAGATTTATGGTTACCCGTAGATCAAAAATATACATGCTGGAGGCCACCTAAACTCCAGCTTTAGATATCAAAAAAAGATTTATATAGCCCTCGGACCTGCCTGTGAAATACAGTGAGACTGATGGGACTTGTGCTTAGGTAACACCAGATTATGACGATAATAAGTGAGTATGATATAATAAGAAGAAGTTAGCAGGAATAAGTAACTGCAACATTCAGTGAGCAGCAATGTGAAATTTGTCACAGTGGTGATTATTTATATTGCAGTATCAAAGTAGCAGCACTATGATTAAGGTCCTGTTATGGAATTCAAATTTAATAAGAGCTTTAACCTTCAGTTTGTTGAAAAAATACCATTCAAATGGCAAAAAGTCAAAACATAGAAGATGAACTTTGAGCTGCATTTTAAATTATATTTTTATGGTGGTTTGATGAAAAATTTATTGACACATCAAGTATAAAATCTTTTTAATCTTTTAAAAACTTTTTAGGCATTTTTCTTCGTGTTCATTAAAGATGGTTTTGTACAAGCCTGTGCAGAAAATCAAAACCATTTTGAGACATCAGCAGTCAAAGGGTGTCTCCATGGAGCAATAGTTAACCATCAGTTCTGTTTTCTGTGCATTTTAGTCTTACTGTGAGTGTCAAATAGCATCATTTTAATTTCAGAGGGCTTAGTTGTGTTAAAACAAAATAATTTTACAGTTGTATGGAATATTGTGACAGTCAGCCCTGTCAATGAAATTGCTACCTAAGAACAGCAGAATGATATTAAAGGTGTATTACAAAGAACAAGTTTCTGAACGTAGATACCTTCTAAAGAGGGAAATTAAAGCATTGCTGATCCCATTATAGGCAATATGAACAGGAAGGCATACACAAATCTTTCCTTCTTAACCTTTATTTGTATACCTTCAAGCATAGAAACGCTCAGAAATATTTTAGTATATAGGAACATCATGCCCTAATGTTAACTATAATTAAATAAAGCTTTTGATAGTTAATTGTAATTCAGGCTACCACAATGAGCCAGAACTTGATCCCTAGTTTCTGCAATCTAATCAAATCGCACTTGGCAAAGCTAATAGCACAGTGACATGTCTGGAAATGATAAGGAAATGATGGAAATGGTGGAAATTTTGAAATTATACAGGATCCCAGTTTCAGCCCATGTGGAACTGTGTGCTATTCTGGTTTTTTGCACAACCCTACCTTTAATGTCCTTCATGATTAACAAAAGGGCTTCTGCATTTGATGTCTCTCAGCAGAGAAAAGAGACTCAAATCTCTTTGAATAAGGAAAAGAATAACTTCTTTCTATTAAATATAGTCCCGAAACAGGAGTAGGTGCTAAGGAGGAGAACACTGTGACATTGTGACATTCAATAGCATGACATTGAATTGAGGCAGCATGATGAGATACAGCCCACATACACTGGTCATTGCCACTTTCAGAAATGACAGTAGAAAAAGGTTTCTGAGATGTATTTTCATCTCTCACACTCAATAGAGAACAGTAATCTCAACACCCACATGCCTGACACAGAGCTGAGCGGTGATTTGAAGAGGCAACAATGAAATAACATTATCTCAAATTGAGGAAATAGAACTACTTTTGAAAATGCCATGATTTGAAACAACTATACATTGATTTCTTTATTGCCATGAAACTATGCCTCCACATTTTGTAAATCAAATTAAAAGCGCTACAATGGAGATTGTTTTTAATCACTACAACCTACTAATGATTTTAGACACTGTTGTAAAGAAAATTTTTCAACAAAATATTCCTAAGGCCTACATATGCTCTGCGGTAGCTTTTGCTTCTGTGGTCCTTTTCTTTTTCTCATAATAAGCAAAAGGTAGTTATTATAAACCAGATGTGGATTTTATGGTCCAGAAAGATGGGGAGAGCCCAGTGAGTTGCACTGTCCCAGGAGAAGGTAAGTTGAAAACTGTCCCTCTCAAAATGTTCTTCAAGAATAAAGTCATTAAAAGCAACTTCCCCCTTCGCATTTGCTCGGCTGTCGTGTCCTGGCACATCAAAAATGTCAGGCCTCAGCCTGCCCTACAGCTTTGCTCACTAACCTGGCAAGGGTGTATGTGGAAGGAAGAGCTGCGACCTTATAGAAGTCCTCTGTGCCATCGTATAGTTTGCACGTCTTTCACCCCTGCACCCCAGTTTGCTTTGTAGGTTAAGGAGGGTTCTTGCCCTTTCCTTGCCCTGTAACAAGACCTTATTGACTGCTTGCTTTTAAGCAATCATCTAGCACCTTTGTTGCTATCTGTATTATCACATTATTGGGGCTTGAATGATGCAGCTGAATCTGGTCCCTGGAGGTTGAATAGAGAGCTGGGACTTACAGTGTCTATGATGATAACATAATTTTCCCAGCTTCAATTAGGTTTTGATCTAACGCAGTTGTTTCAAAGTCTCTTTAAGAAATTGAAGTCTTTGTGTTCTCTGTGGCAGGCATTTTAGAATAGATTCAATCAAGTTTCAATATAAAGCTGTAGGCACCGTTAGAGACATTTCTGGTGGCATAATGAGCTGCTCTGAGGCAATTGCTCTGACTGGCCCTGTGACTGATCTGCGAACGTCAGCGTTTTATTGTTCTCCCTAAATGCATTTGCAAATCCACTTCTTTCTTGGTCATGTTTCTATTTGCTAGTAACTCACCCTAATGGAACGAGGTGACTTTTAGATGTATTAAAAAGAGATTTGATTAAAACATTAGAAATATCCTCATAAAGCACAGAAGCTATATGTCCATTTTCCCTCTTAGAGCATGCTTGGGTAAAACGGGCCCAATGAAGTCAACAGAATAATTTTCATTCACTTTGACAGACTCGAGGTGGAGACCTTTAATCACTGGTTAATCTTGGAAGATATGGCACAACCATACCTATCACATCACAACCTTAAAATGTTACTACAGTGCACACTTCAAAGCATTTACAGACCTACACTACCAGACATCAAACAAAATAAAAAAAAAAGACTTCCTTCAAACTTCAGGCAAGTAAAAGGTCTTCTATTCTCATTTTGTTTGAATATAGTTTGTAACAGCGCTAGGCATTTTTTCCCAGGGGCAACAGCCTTATACAGCACTTACTGTAGTCTCTCTGATTTCTTTCCTCTTGACCCTTGTTCATATTTGTAAGGCAAAAATACTTAAGGAACTGCTCATGTTCCCAAGCTATATAATGATGTCTGTTTTACAGCAAAGATCCATCTTCCTTAAAAATGCTCGCCATTCTTCAGCAATATTCCCAATTATTAACTTAGGGCAAAGCTTTACAGCATTTTGGTTGCACTATAGAACAGTGCTGCAAAATTATTTTCCTAAGAGGATGCCTTCCCATTAGTGATGTATTTACTCTTGCCACTACATACAATCAAGCCATCATTTATATAAACCTTCCCTTGCAAATCTAGTGTTTGTATTCAGCATCTCCTAAGGTGTTACTGCTGTCACTGTGAAAATAACAAAATAAAAGTATTCTCTCTTATTTGGGTAGGGATACAGAGAATGATGTCACAAGAGTAGGAGGGGTGAATTGTAGGAGGGATGAATTGTAGGACATGAACTACAAAACAGCTTCCAAAAGCCTGCCTGGATTTGCCAAAAGGACAATCCACATGTATGCTCTACAGCAGAAAGAAGGACATAAAGGATGCCTCTGAGAGGGACGGTGTGCTCTGAGGTTGTTCTTGTGCTACCTAAAATACTGCAGGCAGAGGTGGGGATCCACTTACAGTTTGTCCTTGTCCATCCAGTCCTTGTGAGCTAGAGACTAAGTGTTCAAAGAGGATGCATGCACTACCATGCTGCTGCTAACTCTACAGACTCATGCCTGGACGGACACGTCCACCTCTCAGGAGTTCCAACCAACCTGTTCCAGCTTCAGGATCAGCCCTCTATTCACATGAACTCTGAAACACTTCTTTTACTGATTTAAAAATAATTAAGGATTTCTTTGCACCCAGTCTATTAAAAAAAGTTGCAAGAAACCGTGCAGATTTGGAAATTTCATCTGAAGAAGTTGTTTAAATGCAGCTGAAATGAAAAAGTCCACATTTTGTCTCAAACAACTCTTTCAACATTGCTTTCAAATATATTACATTTTACAGCCAACCAGTATTACTTTATTTATATCCTATTAAAAATGGTATTCAAATTTAAACATCTGCAAGGTGTTAAGCATTCTCAGCAAAATTCTTAGTAAGCTCAACTCCCACCAGCTACAGATGGAGAGGAGGGGGCTGAGCAGTACATTGCAAGAATCATTCTTTAGTACATTTAAATTTAATTTTGATAGGTGTTGTTGTTTGGGGCCACAAAATCACACTCCATATTTGGAAAGCTGACTCTTATAGCAGCTAAAAGTTACACTTCAATCTCTCTTGAAGGTCTGTATTTCTCAAGTACTTTGACACTGTGTCTAGTTAAGAAGGTCCACAGTATAAAACCCATCATAAAATCCATAAAACCAGGACACCACAGTATAAAGCCTATTATCTTCTCTCTATAGGTTTGACTTGAAAGCAAAGCAGCTTTCAGCTTTTGGAATCTAATGCTACCTTGTGCCCAATGGGATGGATTCTACATGGGGAATGCTTTGGGGATGCTTTGTGGATGATTAAGATTTATGCAGAACATAGGTTGTTTCTCACCACAAGTCATTGCTTGTGTTTTGTATTGGCTGAATAATGATGTACTCCTGCTAGATTAAATTGGGGTTTTAGCCAAAATAAAATGTCAAAATAGATACAATCTCTTCTTTAACATATCCTTGAAAAACCGTGAGAGCCGTGTCTTGGAAAGAGTCCTGTAGAGCTTAGTAAGCTACCAAATTAAAGGAAGAGTTGCTGTAAAACCTGAAAAACATATTTAAAAAAAAAAGAAAAAAAAAGAAAAGAAAAGATCTTCTACGTCAACTGTTTAAATTGATAGGACCAATCTAGTCCAATCTAAGGCTAAAGCAGTTAGAATATTAACAATGTGAGCAACTTCATTAGGAAGACACATGTGTTTGCACTTAACTCAAGCTGATTAAGACTGACAATTTTGTGAGTCACTCAAGCTGATTAAGACTGACAATTTTGTGAGTCACTGTAAACCATAAATCATAACTATACATATTCCTCTCACTAGTATTTTAGCATTCACCAAGCATGGCATCATAGCAGAAACTTTAATGTGCATTGTACAATATCTAGCACAACTGAGTCCTGATACCTGCATGGAGAAGAAGGTTGCACTCATTAAAAATATAATAGAACACGAGAGTCTATCTTGTAACATTTGTAGACAACTCCATGAGTTATCCTCAAGTTAGAAGCTTTCTAGAGATCAAAGGAGCACCAGATATCAAAGCTACTGATGTACAACAGAGGTTTAAGACACTAATCTACATTCTGAACATCCACACAAAGACACAGGAGCCAAACTGCACCTTCTTAGCTCTCAAGCTACTTGGTCTAAATTCACTTTCAGGAATTATTGAGCAGAAGTGGTTTGGGTTTGGTTTGGTTTTTTTTTCAAAGAGTTTTTACTTCTTTATTTTTGTAAATCTTTGTATTTGATAAAATTACTTCACTAAAGTGAGAGCAGCAGGAATTCAGAAAAAAGTGTACATTAAAAGAAACCCTTCTCATTAGTATTTTGCCTAGAACACTAGTAATCTACCATTAACAACTTTTAAATTTAAAATTACTATGCACCATGTGTTCAGATTCTAATGGCACCTCGGAATCCAAGGCAGCTTAAATAAATGTTGCACATACATCATTAAGTAAAAAAAATCCAGTGGCTATACACCTTAAGATATGGATGAAATATGCTTTATATAATGATAAACATGTCAGACATATTATAGTCAAGTCGAAATTATCTCAACAGAACATCTAAAGGCTTTAATATTAGGCTTAAGGATTTCGTTCAGTTCACTGTAAGGCAATAATAACCAGCATTTGAGAGAGGTCACTAAAGAACCCAATGGGATCATTTGCTGTTGTAGTATTTTATTATATTATCTTTTAGCAGAATAGTGTAAAAATATTTCATCATCAAAAATTACAAATATAAAATATACTAAGTAACAAACACCAAAAATCCCTGTCAGAGAATTCACTCTGAATGCCTGGTAGTTGAGAGACATAACCCAAGCTTGCTGAGGTGGTAATTGCACCCTAGGGTCTATCCACAAGCAGTGAGTCCAAGATAATGATTTTGATATTTTGAAAACCCCAAATCAGTGCAAACAGGTGGCATCAACCATCTTGAACAGCCATGCTTCAAGGCAACACTTGGGAAAGAAAATCTCAGCACATTTCCACTGATTTAATATTATTTCTCTGTTTGAATTACAGTAGAGCCTTCAAACTGCAAATGATATCATAGCCAAATTATTCTAGTTATTATAACAAACACACAGTGTGCCTTTGCTCCAAGGGGCTTAAAATCACGTGTTGAGACAGCACAGAAAGAAGAAAATAAAGTAATATGTCCTCAACTTAATGATGCAGAATTGAAGCCCAGGGAGTTCAGGCGCACTGCTTGGGTATCACACAGATTTTTGTGCGCTGACACCTTCATGCTTCAAACCTCCAGCTTAGTTCCCTTCTCTTTAAAGACACTACTTGTAGGAGCTTCAGAAGGACTGTGCTGGTGTAGATTCCCCCCTTAAAGAACAAATAATGAAGACACATGAAGATATGAGTAAACTAGGTATTTTAATAACTTCCCTCATTTGTGGTTTGAAAGAGACTAATTAGGCTCTAAGAATCACAAAGGATTACAAGAGTATTTTGCCATGCCAAATGATGGTATTACACAATTACTTAAAAGTTCAGGTTTTGGAATATAATTTCCTTAGCGTCTGTAGGATGGGAAAACGGATAGGAAAATGAACATGCAGCCCTAGCACATGGTTCATTTAATCTTCAGCTGAGCTCAAATTATTTTTCAAAAAGAAATGTCCATTACAGCACTCCTTAATGTTAATTTAGCCACTGAAGTCATGTATTAAGAGCAACAACTCTGGGCAAAATGACAGTAATTGCCCGAACTGCAATAAAAGCACAGAAGTAATCCCAACACATCAAGGAAATCTTAAGTACAGTGAAACAAAATTACTCTGTAATTTTTTTGCAGGCTTTATTTATTTGGATGTTCTTTCCTTGAGCAACTGATGATTTTTCTGCACAGAGGAATTGATAAAAATCACACTGTGAAAAGAACAGTGTCAGTTTGTGGCAATTTCTGTGGC
This sequence comes from Pelecanoides urinatrix, assembly GCA_013400755.1. Classification (NCBI taxonomy): domain Eukaryota; kingdom Metazoa; phylum Chordata; class Aves; order Procellariiformes; family Procellariidae; genus Pelecanoides; species Pelecanoides urinatrix. Next base: position 52,202 of record VZTQ01013647.1, read on the forward strand.
ACTTCCACTCGCCATGTTCATGTTCTCTGTAACACATGAGCCTTTTTCCTTCTACATAAGAAGGACAAGCTTTCCATTTATTAGAAAATGAAAGAGAAGAGATTTCTGCTCTTTAAACTCCTCCTTTGTTTAGAGGGAATGTATCCAGTTCACGTTTTCCACTAGCCCCTGGCCAGAAGAGCAATATGCGGCCATAAAACACGACTGACTTGCACTTCGGGGGCTACCCAAAATGCTGTCATGCATTCACTTCTGTATCGCAGTGGATGAAAAAGTAATTCCTCAGCAATATAACATTGGTTCCCTTGTCTAAGCTCTTAGAAGAGACTTTCTGTCCCCATAACATCTAAGTTGGAAAATTTGCTTTTTCAGAGTTTGGCCTATCAATAATTTGCCTCACCTAAGCAATGTCCTTCTCTGCTCCCTGATTGCTCAGTGTTTTGGGGGATTTCCTCTTCATTCTACACTATTAAAATATTTAATTTACTAAGAAGTCTTTGGGTTTTTTTCTTAAGTATCCACATTCTTTTGAATGTATGTTCACAAGAGTCCAAAGTGGCCACTTTCTCTGCGGTTTAAATAAAATGAGCTGATATTTCATCTGATTTATCTGCCAACTCAAATATATACATATCACACATCCCACCTACCTGTCTAAATAAAGGTTTAAGCTACATTTTGGCATATTTTCTCCGTTCAGGTGTTTCAACTGGTATATTTGTCTTAGTCCACTTATAGAAATGGTTTACATTTTTCTGACTCACTTTTTGGTTTAGAGAGGAATTTTATTTGCCTCAGATTTAGCATTATTTTCCCTCATATCTACCATCCTGAAGATTTAACTCTTCAGTGACATGTGATGGCTTTCGTATTGATTTTAAAATATCTTACTACTCTAGATCTTCAAAAAATTATCACTTTTGAGGGTACCCACACTACTACCCCAGGCTGTGATCATGAATAATCTGGTCTTTTTGTCGAAATTACCTTCTTTTACACTCACAGTGCGTTACATGACTGAACCTTTGAAGCGTCTCAGAGTTTTGCTTCCAAACATACCAGATCTTCTTGATTCTCACTTAGAAGCCAGCCCTGTGCCCCTGGGCTCCATTCAAGTCATGATGAATCGGCACCTGATCGTCTCATCCCCAGTCTTTTAACTTGTAATGATTTGTGTGCTGCATTGCATTAAACTAAAATTTTCTAGTAATGGAAATATTTTAGTCTGTAAATCCCCAAAGCATTTAGAAGGTTTAAAAATAGTTTAAAACATAATTAAAAGGAAAAGCAACCAATGATGAACTCTGCACCAGCTTCAAAGGATGAGGAAACAAACCCCAGACACCTAGGAGAAAAATTTAAAACGTAATTCCTGGATATCCCCAAATTTAACAGTTACTGCAAAATCTCTTCTGACCAACAAGAATTTTCAAAAGTTCAAACCTGATGTGTACTATATCCACACGTGCAGCTGAAGGAAGGATAAATTTGAAGAGAAGGTTCAACTAGAGCAGATCTTAGGCAAAAATCCCCAGGATGGAGGGAGTGTGGTTCCAGCCACCTCTGATGACTCAAGTCTCCAACTAGTAAATGAAGGTCCAGACTGGTATGTAAATGCAGGAGCTATTTGCTTATAATACACAGGTAGCTGATACAAATAATTTTAGTAAATTTTAAATAATTTTTTTATAGCAGACATTTATCAACAGCCCAATTATCTGAATACCCAGTCAGGAAAAAGGAAAAGATAAACCAACAACAAGAAAAAAAAACCAAAATAAACTTTCAGAGAAAGCAAAAATAATATGGCATGATGATTAGGAAAGTACTTAATTTGCAGGAGATACTCTGACATCACAAAAAGAGCAGTGACATCAGAAGCAGTGAGAACCTCATTAGTGACTAAAGAGAAGTTTTGCACAAAAAGACAAAGCCTTCACAAGACAACAGAACCTCCTAGTGAAATGAGGGTGGTCCCAGGTCTTTCATCATTCAGGTTGTTTCCTGTACTGTTTGGTCAAAAATAATAAGCTTCTAAACTGAGTCCTCATTAAGAGAAGAGCTTAGAGAAGTAGAGAGAGATGTCTGGACATATACAGTCAGGTTCCCCCTCCAGATACCTCCCCTTCCACAAGAGGATTTCAGTAAAAAAAAAATTCTTTAGTTTATTTGCAGCAAAGCCTGTTTCTTATAAATTAGCATACAGGCACAGGCATGTAAAACCTACTCATTATGTCTGACTCTTGCAAATAGCAAGGAAAAGGAAGAGATAATTATTGTGGTTCCTTTATTTTAACCATTGAAAATGCTTAGGTGTTCGCAAGCGGTATAACGTGGACAAAGAGATTTAGAGAGATTTGAAAGAGATTTAAAGGACCAGTTAATTGCTTATGGAGTTGAGAAGATCAGCTGAGAGAGGATTTATTTGTTAAGACTGCAGGGATGCAAAGAAAACTAGAAATTGCAGCTGCTGAGATTGCCCACGGTCTGTAACATGTTTATCACTATTGGGATAGACTAAGAATGTAGATTTGAACTCATGCTTGCATGAAATATGGAGGTGAATGCTGAAGTTGTTTGTACGGACAGCACACAATCATGGACTTGCACGTTCTTCTGAAAAATAAAAGGCAAAGAAAGAAAAAGAAGTGCAGAATTGTTCCACTACCCATAGGAAAATACCAGAAACCGTTATTCTTGGCAGCTGTTCCACAGGAATGATACACCCCTATTTCCACATACCATACCTCGGAGCATTCTTGTTCTAGGGTACGAACAGGGGAAACACTATTTGCTCTGTGATTATTCCCTTGTGCAGAGATGTGGTTTTGTCCCTCAGAACAAAATCATTTTGACCCAACTCTCATGCAGATGTTCCAAGCTGCACTGACAAGCACTGGAAAATAGATATTATAAAAAGAAAGAGCTATAATGTCTCAGTGTTAGTCCCAGAAGGTCAAAGCCTGCCCAGATCCCATGCATGCCCCTCTACAAAGGTTTTCACAGAGAAGACAGCTGAGGGCCCTCATTCTGCTTTCTTTCATCTACTCAAGGAGGCAGAGGTCACCCTTCTTCCAAACTAATTATGACTTTTAAGACAACCTTGTGATAAGTTACTTCAAACAGTTGGAGGCCAACTCAACATGGTGTGCAGCCAGGCGCTCTCCTTGAAAACAGAGACAGAGCCATCTTCCCTCCTGAAGGGCTTGGGAGTTGGGGATTTTTATTCCTTAGTGCATGCACTAACTTGTAAGCAACTAGCCAAAAGATGAGATTGAGTCATGTCTGCATGCTGTGGTGTTCTGGCATTCAAAACAAGCCTGACAGAGTTCAGACAGCTTCGAGGTCAGGAGTTCTGACTTTAAAAGGGCTGAGTTTTAAAAGATCTACAGAAGCTTAATCCAGACTTTGTTTTTCTCCATTTTAGGTATCATAGGATGCAATCTCAGGAGAGTATTCATGCAAAAAACCCCACAGATAAGTTCACATATATGAAAATTAGATAAACTCTAGATGGTCTAAATTAGCGATTTGTTTATCTGTATTCATCTCCAGTCATCATGCTGACAACAGTCCTTGACAGTCTAAATACAAAAGATAATAATCTGAAATTCAGTTATATTCCAGAAAAAAATCACAAGCAAGGATTTTATATCAGCCTGCAATGACAGAGAGAAACCAAAACAGGTCCACTGTTGAATAGATTTTAAAAAAAAAATTACAAGGGAATCAGAACTAGCACGCATAATTGACTCAAGAATCTCCAATAGCCTTTCTGGTTTTTCCACCAAAATAAAATAAATGTTCTAATTCACTCCTCTTTCTTATGTGATAAGAGTTGTAACAGATTTAAAATATAATGCAATTAGTGTGACTAAAATCATTGTGTTCAAAATGCATGCTTCTATTCAGCTGAAAGTTCTATATTTAAGTCCAATATTCTCTATGAGCCGTACATTGGGGATATATGAAAACAATTCATAAGTCTCTATATTAGCTTATTTGTTTTCATGTCAACACCATGCACACAGCAGAATTACAATTCCAAAATTATTTGGAATAAAAGAAATAATAGCTATTAATATCATTGCCATGGAAGTATATGGAAATTCTTTTTATGATTCTTATATAATCAATGCAGTCTGATATGATGAAAGTATAAAAATGCCAAATCCAATGTATAAACAATATTGTGCCCTCAAGTTAGTCAGTGGCTGCAACACATGCTTATGTTTTGGAACATGACTAGCTGAGCCCACACACTTCTGTTTTTAGCATGTGTGATTCCATCAAATATGTTCAAAGTTGAATTTCTAGTTATGTTCTGTTCTGAAAAAGTACTGATAGCTATAAAAACTAATGAGTGTACTGCAGGTTGGAATATTTGTGTCACTTAAATTAGGACAAATCAAGAGTAATTTCACGATGGTGCCTAAGTCCCTTCACGTTGAAATATGGTATGTGAACTATTACAGGGGCTTGACCCCCCCAAATCGATGGCCCCTGACAATGTCCACCCCGAGGATGGCTGACGTCGTTGCGAGGCCACTCTCCATAATCTTTGGGAAGTCATGAAGAAAACTTCATGAAAACTGGAAGAAGGCTAATGTCACCCCCATCTACAAGAAGGGTGTAAAGGAGGATCCAGGAAATTATAGGCCCATCAGTCTTACTTCAGTCCCTGGAAAAGTTATGGAAGGAATCCTCCTGGGGGTTATCACAAGTCAAATGAAGCACCTAATTGGGAAAAGCCAGCATGGATTCATGAAGGGCAAATCATGCTTTACAAACCTGATCGCCTTCTATGACAAAGTAACCTGCTCGGTTGATGTGGGGTGAGCGGCGGACATTGTCTGCCTGGATTTCTCCAAAGCTTTCGATATGGTTTTCCACAGCCTCCTCCTAGAGAAACTGATGTGTTACAGTCTAGACAAGTGGTCTCTGCGATGGGTGGGGAATTGACTGCCAGGCCGTTCCCAGAGGTTGGTGGTAAATAGCTCCTTTCCAACCTGTCACAAATGGTATCAATAATGGCCCCAACACTGTTTAATATCTTCATAAGCGATCTGGATGATCGGATCAAGTGTAGCCTGTTGAAGTTCGCTGATTTTACCAAACTGAGTGAGGACGTGGATACTTCGGGAGAGTCACCCTGCAGGAAGACCTGGAAGAGTGGGCTAACAAGAACTTTATGAAGTTCAACAAGGACAAATGTAAGGTCTTGCACCTGGGAAAACATAATCCAGGAAGTGCAGCACAGGCTGGGATCTACCTGGCTGGGGAGCAGCTCTGTGGAAAGGGACCTGGGGGTCCTGGTGGACAACAAGCCCAATATGAGTGAACAGTGTGCTGCTGCAGCAAAGAAAGCCAACAGGATGCTGGGTTGCCTCAACAAGGGCATCACCAGCAGAGATAAAGAAGTCATTATCCTGCTCTATGCAGTGCTTGTCAGGCTACACCTGGAATACTATGTTCAGTTTTGGTCCCCGCTACACAAAAAAGGTGTGGATAGGCTGAAGAGGGTCCAGAGAAGGGCCACAAAGATGATCAAAGGCCTGGGAAGCCTGCCATGTGAGGAAAGGCTGAGAACTGGGTTTGTTCAGCCTTGAGAAAAGAAGGCTTAGGGGAGACCTTATCACCATGTTCCAGTACTTAAAGGGTAGCTACAAAGAAGATAGAGACTCCCTTTTTACAAGGAGTCACATAGAAAAGGTGAGGGGTAATGGGTACAAGTTATTCCTGGGGAAATTCCAACTGGGCACAAGAGGAAAATTTTTCACAATGAGAACAATCAGCCACTGGAGTAATCTCCCCAGGGAAGTGGTGGATTCCCCGACATTGGGCACTTTTAAGATTCAACTGGACAGGGTGCTGGGCCATCTTGTCTAGACCATGCTTTTGCCAAGAAAGGTTGGACCAGATGATCCTGGAGGTCCCTTCCAAGCTGGTATTTTATAATGCTATGAAATCATATCTAGTAATTTTTTTAAGTAACAAACAAATTACTGTTTTACAAAAGTAAGACTTGGTGGCTGGGAGGCACAAGGAATTTATACTGTAGCTATTTTTAATAATGACATTCATTAACTATTGGAACAAATGACCAAAGAGTATGACACGTCTTCCCATTAGGCACTGCTTTACACTGGTGTCACCAGGTAAAACCCTACACTGCTAAGCAGACGCAGTCGTAAACTGATGCCTCCTCATTTGAAAACCATCCAGTCAGAGGATTGACACTGTGTGAATCCACGTTTAATGAAAAAATGCTGGGATGCATGGAGCATGCCTGCAGGGTAGCTGTGAGAGCATGTACCCCAAGGCAGGAGTACGTCCAGTCTGATCCTGAGGACACGAGGTCTTTCCCACCCCTTTCGGGACTGCCTAACAGCGAAAGACGATACAAGCTTCATCAGCCCAGATTGTTAGTTCAGGTAAATTGGCATAGTTTTACTGGGGTAAATTCAGCTCAGAAAAGCTATCTTCACACAGATTGTGGGCAGTGAATTTTTCGTGCTTCCTAAGAAGACGCTGAAGCTTCTTTCTTCAGCCCCCTTTCCAGTATCCCCCTTTTCCTCCTCAGGATCTAATCTCATTTGGCTTTTCTGCTTTCAAAGATCGTGATGATCTGGGCAGAACATCACCTTTTTGTTGCCAAATCTGACAGACACAACATACAATGAGTATACTGTTACATTTCTCTTCATTTATAAAAGAACCAACTAGTTTGTTCCAACTTTTTTTTCCTGAAAAACATGTCTTGAAAATGTTTTCCATCCTGTACCTTATGTCACTGAATTGAATTTTAAGGAAAGCTTATACATAATCCAAATTCTCTGTACCATGTTGTGTTTAATAATATGGTCATGACTATGAAAATTATTAAAGTAGCAAAATTACAGTTCAAAATTTCTAGGGATGACTTGGAAACACTATTAAAGTCAGAGAGGTTATTGTGTTTTTGTTTCTCAACAAAAACCACAAGCATACACATCAATGAGGATTTAACACCAATATTTTAAAAAGTCAAATCAATTTAAATCAGTCTCTTTGTTTATGAGCAACTTTTTCAAGCACCATAAATGAGTCAGTTCCTAGTGACAGATTCCAATTTCACAGATTGAACAGCATTTTATAACATTGCTCTGCCAAATTATCAGATCAAAATGTAGCTTTGCAGATGTATAACATCATTGGGACCAGATGTTTGAAAGGAAAATACCTACTCTCTGCATGTCAAGCCTATCGTTCTGAAAGAAAGATCGTCCAGCCAAGTGCTCTTGATAGCAAAGCTGAAAGTACTTGACATTTTTTTCACATCTAGAGACACACAGGGTAAGGGCTGTAGGCAATCCCAGTTGTCCCAATCTAATTAACTTCTTGTCCTCCAGGCAAAAGCAAATCTGAGCCATTTGTTTCTGTGTAAACATTGGAACATTTATCCAGAGCTCACTTAAAGTGACGTGAAGTTTTTCTACAGATACAGTGGACTATGGATCAGGTTCTATTAAAACGTCTCTCTAACATCACTCTACAAAATCTTTTCATGCCCTTGAATTCCTTACCATGGTCCAGATATGGCATTAGCCAATGACTGACTACCAGTAGGCTTGATACATTTTCAGATATGTAGCACATCAATAACATACATGTCTTTAAAACATATTTTTATACATGCATGTATATATTTAAAGCTATACCACAGAGTCTTTATTACTGAATTCAAATGTACAATGTAACTTTACTGAAGCATGTATTTTTCTCTGGGATTTATCAATTGTTAAAGCAACAAGGAGAAGTAAGTTTAATTTAGGAGTAGATTTTAGATCTTGATCACTTCCCAAAATACAAGATTTACATAGTTATTATCTGACTGTTATGCTGGTGGTATGTTGTTTAAAGCAATCTCAGTTCACGCTAAATATATTTGCAAATGTGTATCAACTTTTACGCTTCCTCTTCCCATATTTTAAACATTGAAAAATGTGATTGTCTAATGGATGTCATTAAACTAATAGACTCCTGGTTCTTCTTTCATGAAGACAGGTTTATATTAAGGGAGTTTCTTGACTGTCAAAGATGACCAACTTGTTTGCCAACAAGAAAGGCTTGAACTGAAAGGTCACCAAAAGTGTTCATCCAGTTGGGCTAGTGCGCTGGGCGTATAGCAACATATGAGAGCAACAGAAGATATTGTCTTTAGTACTTTGGCTATTGGTTTACCTCCTCCCACTGCTGCAGTTTCAGAACAGGCTGAATTCTCTATGCCTAAGCAACCTCAGCACCAAACAAATGATGCATGCAGTGAGGGATCCATACTGCAATTCAGCTAGAGAGCCACATGCTGATTAACCTCCACTTTGACAACATGTCTGCAAAGGTTGCCTTGCCCTTTGGGCCACTTCATTTGTTAATTTAGTTTTGACGCAGGTGGACTGATGAGCATTTGATATAAGAAGTAACAGCTTTGAGCCATGAAATTCAGATCCAGACTTCTCAAGGTTCAGAAAACAGGTGGTAAGATTCACGTTCTGGTATAAACTTGTCTTTAAATATAAGTTACTAAGACGGGAGCTGTGATTTTTCCAAGCTGCAAGAGTTCAATACTTTCTGACCAGATTCTTTTAGATATTCCATGCGTGGAGGGTGTAATGTTAAATATCAAATTTACTTATTTGATTATGTTTGATGTTACACAGGATTTTTGATTTAGCAGAATGATACTGCAATATACTGAAATCACAATACAAGTGTAAGTTACACTTAGCAAAATGTAGCGATTGCAATGCACAGTTCAATCACAGTACCAGTATGCTCCCTATTAACGGCCTCTATTGTATGCTCACCATCACAATGCTGGCTGTCCCCAGGAAGGAATACATGAGTTTAAAACAACTCAAGCCCATTCCTCTCTTCAAAATTTGTTAGTTTAGTTTTTATACTCTGTGTTGGACTGAGCCATGTATACGTTTACACCACCAGTTGATCCACTCAACTGACATAACTGCTTATCTAAAACAAAGGCCACCCTCCAGTCCCCTTTGCGTTGAGGTAAAAGTCAGGTTTCTTTACAACAGCTGTGGTCAGTCACACCCTACATTACTCTGAGGTTTATGGCCACATCGCCCTGGCCCATCTCCTCTGAACATTCTTCCATTGTAGGGGTTTCCTTATCAATCACACAAGCCAAGTCTCTGATACCCAACTTGCAATGCTAAACTTGACGGTCCTTCCAAATTAGTTGGCAGGTTTTAAATGCATACCAATGTATTACAGCACACTGACAAAATGCCTGGCCTACCTGTACAGTATATAAATCTATAGGGAACAAGACAGTGCTTTTAAATAACGGGTGGTACTTATTCAAGAGTGACTGTAAACAGCAACTTTTATTTGTCTATAGTAGGCCACTATCGATAATTGCTGTATTTTACAGACCTACAGTCCTCTCTAAAGCTCTGCATTTCAGGGTATCATTCATCTCAGATGGGTGTCAGGAGGCCTTTCAAAGGTCTGCAATGCCTCTCTGCAAATGTTGACACTTACTTGTCCAGATGTGCAGATGGCCATTTACTGCAACCAAATTATTATGTAAATTTTCATTCATTTTTGTGATGCTGTTAGGCAAAATTGTAGCATTTTCTAATGGACTGGATAATCACCCCTTGGCGGCAAAGCTCTTTACCCTTCTGCAGTAATGAAAAGCAGTGGAGTTTCCAGACCTGCCCACAGTGATTACTCAAAAAAAAAAAAAATTCAAGGTTTATTTAGTGCCTGTTAAATCTCCAACTTGCATGCAACTTACAAAAACCTAACAGAAATCAATCTTATGTATATATTCTCTTAATTATTAGCCTTTGACATACAGCTGATAAATACGGGGTAGTAGCCAAAGGGAATTGAAATCATTGTCTCCTTCCCTAATAAAATATATTTTCCAGTGTTTTTTACATAAGTCAAGGAAATGAATTCGGTTATATGTTACAATAATATTTTGCTGGCACAAAGGAATGTGCTAACTGTTGCATCTTTGAAGATCAGATTTCCCTGAGTCTTACAGCCACATAGAAGAAAACATTCTAGACAACTTCCTCCTTCTAAAGACACAGTATAAGACAACATTGATTTTTCTTAATTGACTACTTATGCAGATAGGATTATCTGTGGACAAGATACACAGAAAGTGGATTTAAGAAGGCTTACATGAATTCATTTGAAAGTATTTCAGTTAAAAAAATAAAAATCTCTTTCTTTTTCCCCCTTTTCCCATGCTGCCATCTCTGCTCTCAGAATCTTGTCCTGCAGTAACGATCTGCAACATTGGAATGTTTTTGTGAACACTGTATCATATGGCAGAAAAATCCCTGATGGATCAGGGAACCTTGCATAAGTATCAGTAGTTTTTATATTATGATATACAGCTATAGCATCTAGAAATACCAGTCATGATCAAAGTCCTGCTGCATGTAAAGTTCTTGGCAGTCTATGCACAACCTGTAAGAGACAATCACATCTGTGAAGAACTTAGAATGACAATCAAACCAGAGATTTTTTGGGGGGGAAGTGTTGGAAATATTATCCTACCCATTTACATGGGGGAAATAAAGACTAGGGGTTAAATGGCATAAAGAAGCTAGGCATGTCAAGAAGGGTTACTGAAAGGTAAGATATTTTGGCCTCAGTTTGTCCTTAAGTCCTTCAGTTAATGTCACTTGGAAATTTATGGCTAAGTCCAAAAGAGGACCCAGCTTGTCCACTACTCAGCCATACTTTAGCCTTTTTGAGCTATCGTAGTTACTCCTGATGATTTCAGTTGTGTTAACTGCAGGGAATCAGGGAGGCTTCACTAGTTGTCCAAATATTTTGCAAGGGTAAGAGCTATTCTTTAAGTGCTTCTGCATCTTCTCTTTCTCTCCATGGTACACAATGGCACCCAGAGGGGATCTCCATTAATACACTACAACTGATATGACTGAAAACTGCCTTCCTCTTCCAGGGGACCATAAGAAGAGGCAAAGATACTGCAATATGCTCATCCAAAAAAAAAATTGCAAACGTGGGAAGTTCCTTGGAAGGCTTTGTAAGACAGTCTCACTTGACAATTGTCATCTTCATAGATTTGACAAGCGTCTTATGAAAAATGTCGATTAATTTACCAATTTTTGCCATATTGAAAAGCATGCCTAAAACTTACAAGGCAATTATTAGTTTTCTAGCTCTCAAAGGAAAAACGCTAATGCAATTTCTTCCAAAACAGGAGTTGAATCAACAGGACTATGCTAGAGAAAACAAAATTGAGACTCAGCAGCAGTTCTGCTAAAGTAATAAAGATTACTAAGAAAAAAAGAAAACCCTGAAGGCCAAAAAATTTCTACCAAATACTGTTTCACATTTTTTGTAAGAAAGAAAAGAACCACTAATCTTGAAATCAATTCATATAGTTAATACCAATTTTCTTGTCCCAACAAATAAATATGAATTCAAGTGACAAAGTCAGTAAAGTTTAAGGTAGGAATTCAAAACAGATTAAGCACGTTTACACTTATTTATCATATGCAGGTAGATAACAGATAGAATATAAGCCATCAAGTCAAAAAATACTGTCATGAAACCTAAAAGAAAGCAAGGAATTTCATCTCATTATAGCAATGTCCCTTTTCTAGACTGCAGATTTCTGAGGTCAGCTCTACCTTTATATTTACCCTACTCACGTTACTTCATTACAAACAACAAGTGACCAACAACATCCCTCAAACGTGTGGAAGGTTCACAGATCTAGTATCCAGTAAAAGACCAACAGAATGATCAGGCAAGATCCAGGTATGTACCAGGTATTTCTCCATCTCTCGCCCCTCATTTCCATGGAGAGGAACCACAGGCAAGAAGGGAGCTGTGGTGTGCTCCAGTAAGTCTTCTGAGCATCCCGATTAGAGATATGGAGAGTGATATGAAGTGAACTCGCCCTTCACTTTAGATGGAGCTTGTGACATTATTGGCTATTTAGAAGTATCTGTAAATGAGAATTTTGAGTTGTATACTCAGGAGTCACCTTTTCTCTTGGTCACTCTTCAAACGAGAATTCCCAAAAGATGTTTGGAAAGAGAATGGAACATGTTCAAGTTTTGTGGCAAGTCACTTACACCTCTCTTAGTCAGTGTGTTGTCTCTGCTTCCCTGTAGGTAGAGGTAAGGTACTGGCAGCCTGGTTTAATAAAGATCAGATGCATTTTGGGAGTCGTTCTTTTTTTTCCCCCCACTACTACCATTTTGTTGCCAAAGAGAATTTATTTCTTGCTGGTTCAAGAGTTTTGGAGAATTTGGATCTCAAAAGCAACACAAGCAATTGCAGGAGAAGTTTTCCCTAAGTACCCAGCTGATTTCCTTTGCTTCCTTTTAAAAGCACTAGTTTAGAGATGGAAAGGATAGTTAATTCTTCATGTGTGTTGTTCTATTCAGACAATCAACAGGGGATAATTACTGTGAACTGAGTCAGTATTTTTTAATAATATTTGCTGGTGAGGAATTCTCCCTGAGACCCATTCACTCATTTCACACAGACAAATGGAACCCAGACTGTAACAATATCCACTCACTTGCAAACCAGGTTTAAATCTAGTAGGGTTGGCAGGGACTACAGTCTCCCTGCTGAAAGTGAGTGGCGTGACACAAGCAAATAAAGTCACAAGATCTCATTGTGTTAGATCAATGAAGTGTTTTTTCACCCCACACATTCATACTGTGGCTGTATGCATCCCTATAGATCGCATCAGTTCAATTAATTAACGTACTATTAATCTTTTGAGACATTTTAAATTCTTCTTAAGTGCACATATTTGAAGTGAAAGCAGGAAGGCTTATAAACGAATGTCAAAATCTTCCATATTGGAAGTGCCTTTACAAAATATTCCGTTCAGACTCTGATAAATATAATTGCAAGTTAAGTGGTTTTTCTGTATCCCTGCAACGTCCCAAGGTCAACCCTGCAGAGACAGCAAGAAGCTGCTGATAAGGACCAGCTGACAAAGTTTCTTTCAAGCTGTATCTGTACCTTTCATCGCAGAAGAGATCATGAAGAGCTAACCTAGAAAACATATATAACATCATAACCAACTCTACAAGCAGTAATTCAAACCACTTCTAAGAATGAATAATGTACAGTAGACATAACAAAGTAGTAGGAAATATAGGGATTAGAACCTGCTATCAGGAATTAGTATTAAGAAACAAGCAAAAGTACTCTGGCGGTCGTGCTCAGTGCTCTGTCAGCTGAAGAAAAGGTACATTCTGTTTCTAAAAACCTTTAAGGAAACTGCATTCCTATTTACTACAATTAACAGAATTTGAAAAATTGTAATTATCAAATTTTCCAGTGCCAAAAACAGGTTCAGTTGACCTCAATGTCAACAGTCATCCTTCTGTTTGAAAGCTCCTGGGCAGTTTAATTTTTTCAGATCAGTTTATATAAATGTAACTAAAATAATTCTACTGAGTACACACAATTAGGATGTGACATTACAGTAATCATTTGCATTTCTTGAGTCTTATTTGCATTTGTATGAGAACAATAAGTAACAAGAAGGTGTTGAAACAGATTTTGTTTATGTTAAAGCAGATTTTGGTTATGCTAAATTCAGCTCTCTGCAGCTTATACCTTATCTAACACCAACAGGCTGTCTTCACAAAATCACAGAATGGTGGAGGTTGGAAGGGACCTCCGGAGGCCATCTTCGTCCAACTCCCCTGCTCAAGCAAGGCCACCTAGAGGCCTTCGCCCAGGCCCATGTGCAGACAGCTTTTGAATCCAAGAATGGAGCGTTTGTTTGTTTGTTTTTCCCCACATCTCAGTTACAGACATATAATTGGAGAACATGTGAATATAGATCATCACTTTTCAGACGCATGTTAAACATCCCAAAGCAGAATCACACCTCTTGTTCCAATGTGGTTGGCCAAAGATAGGCCTGCTTGATCCCATTCACCCAGCTACATCAAAATTAACTGATTATGACTAGTGCTTTTGCAGTTTCAGGTGTTGCTTTTGCAGTTTCAGGTGTAGAATATCTCATGATATGTAAAATCAGTCCGGAAGAAAACACATCCTATGCAAACATTCATCCAAAACAAATAATTGACCCCAATGTTTTCTGAGATTCCAAAATTTCTTTCATGGAAATTTACCAGTCTGACAGTACATGATATCACTATTCCCAGATATCAGTAATAGCACAATATTACAAAACTGCTTCCACCCCTTTCTCTCTGCTGTCCTGCATGGTTTTGGTCCAGCCACCCTTTTCCTCATAACATCAGATTCAAGTGGGTTTGCTTCATTTCATCCTCTGCTTCCTCTATGCCAGAAGTAACACTGCCAGAAGATTTTGATAGGATGATTCAAGATACTGTTACTACTCCTGCTAAAACCAGAAATTTCAGAACTTTCTAATTCATGGCTGCAGTTTGACAGCTGCATTCCTTATTTCAGTTTGTCTTCATAGTCAGAATTGAAGCAAAGTGACAACATTTGTTTTGTTTGAAATTTATTATTAAAACCAAAAATTAATAAATAAGTTTAGGGTTTGGTCTAAAAGTTTTCTGACTCTTTCTACTTATTCTATAATTTGTGAAAACAAAATAAATGTCAAAATAAAAGAAACACTGAAAATAAAAAAATGAAAATGGAATATTTCCACTTTTTCTACAGTATGATTTATCAATATGACTCCCAGAGATTGCTCAGTTGAATAAATTGGCTCTTCCCAATGGGGAAAGGGAAGATGATTATAAGAAAAGAACAAACCATGGAATCTGTGGTAGCAACAGTCATTAATATTTAAAGCAATGATAAAAATATGCAAATAACTTCTTTTATTTATATTGTTTACTGGAATTCAGCAATATTTCACTGACATGGGGCCTGATTCAGGAATGGACACTACTTCAGCAAAACACTTATAAATTTTTTTTTTTCACATGCTTAAATAAAGGCTTTATTAAATAAAATTTCAGTAACTTTCTATTTGAAGTTACACAGTGAAATTAACTTAAGGATTAAAGTTCAGTACCACACACTTATATTTTGGCTTGATTTTCCTTTTGGATATACTTAGCATGTAAAACATTAAACAATCAGAAAGTCAAATCTTCATTCTATCACCTCATCTTGTCCCACCTGCAAGATGGAGAGAGAACAATAATTCAATCTAATTACATTTTTTAAATAATGGGCTCAATAGCACAAGTTAGCTCTTAAATGATTTAGGAATTCCTAAGTGGCAAAATGGTCTTTTCACCTTTTATGTAACTGTAATAAATTGATTGCTGATTTTGCAGGAGTAAAATAAAGAGCAATGTCACTTGATACAGACCTTCTTTCAGGTATGTACGTGTAGGCTCAGTGCCAACCTAATTAAAAACAAGGTAGAAATAGTTCGTTTCATGATGTAGACTGACATGTCCTTTCTACATGCCCAATTGAGGATCACCTTTCTTCACCTACTGAACTGTGAAACTTTTTATAGTTCAATAGAAAAAGGAAAATACAGTTTTAACATTTAAAATGAACTCTTATTAACTTAGAACCACAGTGTGCCTTTATATTAATGAGTAGCCTGTAGTTCAAACACCATTCAAACATTTTGTCATTCATTAATTCATCTCACAATTAATTACATGCAGTAGTTTCTGTATCTGCTCTTACATAGCTTCCCTTTACAAAATACTCCAAGTTTATTCATCTGTGTATACTGTCTGCGGATTTGGAAGCACCAAATACCACGCATTAACCTGACCATCGTAACTGGTCTTAGGCTATTGCCAAATTAACCTTCATGTTAGAATATAGACTTCTAATACTGAATATTCCCTCCTCATCAAAATGTGTAAGCGAGATGAAAAAAAAATTCTTTTTCCTTTTCTGTAAACAAGCATTAGACCTTGTATGATACTAGAGAGAGACAGCAATTTTCTGCAAATAATAACACATGTTGGTGTAACTCAGTCTAACACAAGTGAAATCACGGTAATTAAACCTGTTAGTAGAGTAAAGGATCTGCTCCATAAATTCTACAATGTCTCTTGCTTGATAAAAAAACCAAAATAATAGCAATCATGTGATGGAACAGCAATTTACACTTGCCTTTTCACAGCACTTTACACACAGTAATTGCTTCTCTGCAATGGTTCATCACCTTCATTGTAACAGCAACAGCCATCACTTCCAGCCCCCAACCTCCATCTTCCTAAAAAAGGATGTGCACCGTGAACACCACTGAGCTCTCCAATTAATCATGACAATTAATCATGAAACTCGGCACTTCTATAATAGCTTTCATCCCCACAGTGCCTTGTAAATATACACTAAACACAAGAACAGTGCATTGAGTTAGATGAGCAATAATTATTATCCTCCATTCACAGCTAAAACGGAGTTCTGCCAGGGAGAGCTCTGTACTGGACGGTGCTTCCTCTCCATCCTCAACCCAGCCCATCCCAGACCACCTCCTGCTGTAGCTTAGCCCTCCTATTGCTGGTGTGTATATCTCTTCATTCCCATATAAAGTATTCCAGGGAAGTTGATATGTTCTACATTTTTCCAAAGTTTTTTTTTTCCCCCCAGTTTAACACCACCTAAGCAAATGACTCTTTAGCTATTCGAACCAGTCCCTAATGTACCTCATCACTTTAAGTTAGAAATAGTCTCTTCTTATCAAAATTATAGCTTTCTTCTGTAATACACTGAGGTGGTGCTGCAAAGTACCACTCTTTACCTTCTCTCAAAAAGGAATGTCTTATGGAAAACAGCAAGACCCTGAAAAAGCACTTATTAAAAAAAATTAACAAAAGTAAAGCCTTTGGACTATAAAAAAGGTGCTGCAGCAAATAGGAGACAAAAATTCATTGCCCAGAACTGAGAGAAACTTCCAAAGTTCCTTCTAGGTCTCATCATGAAGGACAGTTTTTGATTAACAAATAGAATTTGAGAAGACAATGTTTTGTTTCAACAGAAGTTTCCTACAGGAAAATGTCAATATTGACAAATTATTTTTTAATTTCCAAATTTGGAGGTGGAAAAGGATTTTTGTTTCACTTTTGTCAAAGTGTATGTTATTTTCCGGACTTTTACGATTTCCCCTACACAGACAAGTCTGCTCTACTGTCCCTATCCTGCCCCCAAGAAAAAGGAAATATAAAAAAATTGGCTTGTGGGTTCCCACTAAATTTTTCATATGTTTTGAAAAACCCTTTTGCTTCTTTATTCCAAAATAGGAAAGACACGATTTAAAAAAAAAAAAAAAAGAAAGAAAAGGAAAAAAAAAAAGATAAAAGCAAGGGAATGAATCCTGAAACAAAATCAAATAACTGAGAGTTAAGAGTTTGCCACTGCACTGAAGAGGCCCTGCTTCATCCTCAGTGGGCCCGATTCTGTGATGCCATCGCTGACCTCGGCTTGAGCTGCCCGAGCTCATTCTTCTGACTTGCCACAGGAACCGCCTACCTCCTCCTGCCCACAGGCTGCAGGTGCACAGACTTGCAAACCAGACATATGGTGCATGTACAATTTTTTTGCTTATTAATTATCTTGCAGTAATTAATTAACAATTACATCTCAAGGCTGCTGACTTGCATTTCTCTGGTTAAGTGAGGTCAAAAGATGCAGAAATTGGGGCAGTGATATTTTCCCAGGCCAGCTGGTTTGTTGAACGTATACAGTCGTATAGCCTTTGAACAGCACTTGCTACTCTCCAAGGTTTGGAAAGAGAAAACCTGTGAAGATCTGCTACTGTACAGCCCAATATTTTTTATGCCTGATGGTAAGTGCAGAAAAAGTCTCAAGAAAGAAGTTCAATGTGAATTTAATGGAATATAAAGTCTATCAACATAGAAATAGCTCTAGGAGGTTCAGTCTTCTTTCCAAGACCTAATATTTCACCTGTTTTCCCCCTGCTGCTGGGTATTTATGATGTACTCTTGTTCTCAACCAGCCATAAATTTTTGTTTACCCCACATGGCCTTTGGGAAGGAAATGAAGAGGTGGGTGGAAAGCAGGGCTCTGTGAATAGCTCCATCTTTCCTTGCTTCTTGTCAGTCTCTTGCAGCAAGGCATTCATAGTCTCTCTAAGAGTTGCTCACCCATCTCAAGCCTTCATACATTCTCCTCCCAATAAAACACATTCTGATGTGCAAACCAATATCAAACTGATGTCCTGTTTGCATCCAGTCACTGCACTACTAACACTGAGCCCAACACCAGGCATTATAAGGCAGTGTGATATGCTCTTAAGTACAAAAAGCCTCTGAAAAAACAACTGTATATCATGTGTGACTTCTTCCCTTCCTCATCTTTTTGACAGTATGCTATTTCTCTGCTTTCCCCAATAAAATCCCATCCAAAGCTTAGCTTCTCCATGTTGCATCTAAACACCTCAACTTTCCTCCCACCTTCAGAACAAAATTCTTATTTGCAGAGTCACAAAAAGTAATGAGAAAAAAATTAGGCAAGGGAATGAACTAAACCTTTTGGAAAAGGAAATGTTTGTGACAAAGGAAGGTGGGTGTTCTCCTTAGAACAAACACTAAATTAAAAGTGGCAGCAGCCAGGAAACATGAAATAGAGAATACAAAAATTGATAGCAATCTGGAAACTTTAAAGGGCAGAGAAGGTGTCGTGGTTTAACCTGGCAGGCAGCCAAAATACCACACAGCCGGAGAAAAAAACAATATTTTAGATAAGAGATGCCTGGTAGAAAGCAATAAGCAATCACATTTCATACTGGGGGGTCTGGGAACTAGACAGTGCCAGATGCTACCGAGTGAAATGGAAAATGAAGGATGGTGAAAAGCGCACAAAAAATGTACCATGCTGAAGTATATGTGAAAACTCAGACGTGTTGTTACTTAAAGGCTAAGCGTTGCTGTGGAGTTGAAGACAGTCGCTGAAACAAAGCTTTTTAAGGATAAAATATATTTTATGTTGGTGTCTGCATTTACATGTATTGTTGTGTCCATTGTTGCCTCCTGCAGCTGGGGAGGAATAACCCCATATGCCAGTACAGACTGGGGACAGACTGGCTGGAAAACAGCTCTTCAGAGAAAGACATATTCCTGATGGACAACAACTTGAATGTAAGCCAGCAATGTGCCCTGGCAGCAAAGAAGGCCAACAGCATCCAGGGCTGCATTAGGAAGACCGTTGCCAGGAGGTCGAGGGAAGTGAACCTTCGCCTCTACTCAGCACCAGTGAGACACATCTGGAGTGCTGGGTCCAGTTCTGGACTCTCCAGTGCAACAGAGACACGGACAAACTGGAGCAAGTCTATCAAGAGGCCACGAACATGATGAAGGGGTTGGAGCATCGAGATATGAGGAGAGGCTGAGACAGCTGGGACAGTTCAGCCCGGAGAAGAGGTGGCTCAGGAAAGGTTTTATCCATGGGAGGGAGTAAAGAAGACAGAGCCAGACTCTTCTCACTGGTGCCCAGTGAGAGAACAAGAGGCAATGGGCACAATCTGAAATACAATTCTAAACATTAGAAAACATTTTCACTGCGACAGTGGTGAACACTGGCACAGGTTGCCCAGAGAGGTTGTGGAGTCTCCATCTGTAGAGATGCACAAAACTCGTCTGGAGGTGGTCCTGAGCAACCTGCTCTCACTGACCCTGCTCTGCGCAGGGGAGTCGGCCTAGGCGACCTGCAGAGGTGCCTTCCAACCACTGTGGTTTTGTGACTTTTGCTGTTATTCGAGTCCCCCAATGGAAGGCCTGGATTTACCATTTAGAAAAGCTTTTGAACAAACACGTAATGGTAATACTCATTTAACACAAGTAGTGCATTTGACACCTGATGCTCTAGCAGGCTAAATCAAAGCCTAGAGAATTAAACTGAAGTATTCCTTTTGACTTTATAAGAAATAAATAGTGAACAACTCTGCCAGAGGAACAGACCTGTGCACACATTGAATAAATGTGCAAGGTCCATCACTACCAATGAGCATCTCCATTTCCTTACTAATATGTGCCACAAATTACAGCTGATCAAACAAAGACCTGTAGATAAACGGTTTAATAGTTCCTTAATCATATTTAACAGAGCCTTAAAAACTCAAGAAGAAAAAAAAAAATCTAAAGGGATCTAACAGAATGGCAAAGTGATAATGAACATTTGAAAGAGCAGCAGGACTTGTAGCATAGCAGCTTACAGACACATTCATGTCTTCCAAGATTTTCTTTTAAGTTTAATGCCCTCCATACCTAGATTGAGTGAGAAATACTGAAATTAAATACCCAAAAACTTTGGTTCAATATCCAAGACTTTAAGAAAGTTTCGCTAGGAATTAGCTCTGAGTATTTGGTCCCCATTTACTATTCTCATTTAAGAGAATGAATTAGAAATAACAAAACTGGTGGAAATGAACCAGATTCAGGAGGCTTCATTCCACTCCAGCACAGTAACTTGTCCCCTTCAGGGACTAAAGTCCTTCTTTGGGTACAAGAACAGAACTACTGCATTTGGCAATACATATTTATATATTAATCTAAAGGTAGCCATGGGACCTAAAACCCTGTTGTAAGCAGAGATAGAAGCATCTCTCCTGATGAATTTGTAACTTAGTCTATGAGTATTAAATGTGTTCTCTGGATACTGGTAAATCTTCAGGTCATCAGTCTCCACATACATTCAGAGTATGTAGCATGGGATAAGGAGGGCACTGATGGAGCGTGCTCTTAGGCAGACTTTGAGGCTTGACAGCACTCAGAGAGCAATTGGGATCAGGCAAAATTACAGTCGTCCTGAGACTGCTCTGGCTGTTTTTCAGGTCAAAGCATCTGTGGATGTGTGAAAAAGTCATCTTTGGATCAATCATACGAATAGAAAACTCCTGATTTTATACTGGTGTATAAAACGGGCAGTAACAAGTGTTTTTTTAAATTATAAGAAATGAAGAGAACTTTATGTTTGCCCATAATATAAACTTCAGAGGGAACAGAGTTTTGTTACTATCTAAAGTGCTCCACTTGAATGTTTTTTTCTTAGAAAGAATGGTGATCCTTTCACTTTCAGTTTTCCAGAGATTAAAAACAAACCCAAAAATTTAGCTACACATCTGTTCCCTGGGTTGCTTCTAGTGGCTTTTGGAAGGATATTTAGAAAAAAATCCCAACTTTTTATGACATTTTTGGTTGGCTTTATCAGTAACAGTAATGTTTTTTGCCTTCAGTACTGCATATATATTGTGTATGCAGAACAGATCAGGTAGCTGTTAACTTATTTCCAGTTACTCAGTTACAAGATCTTAAAAGGTCTAAACAATGAGGTCCTGGAATCATTCTTCAGATAATAGTATATAAGGAAATAAAAAGGAAGAAAGCAAAAGTATCTGGGCTGTAAGGAAACTAAAGCTACTGTAGACAATGAGAATGTGCCACTCACCACAAAAAAACAACAAACCACATTTGGGGCTTTCTTATTATTGCTATTATTACTGATGTTATTGTTATTACTACTACTGTTACAAAAACCAAAGATAATTATAACATAAAACACATCTTCTTACATGGTCTTTTGTAGTAGAGGTGACATTTAATAATACTAACCCATCAGGCAATATCATTAGCCATATTCAATGCCAGATAATTTAAAGCCTAACTTGTGGCACTGCTAAGTTAATTATTTCAATGAAACATCTTCTATTTCTCCATTTTTTTGTGCATTCTACATCTTGGCAGCAAGTCAAGACTTGGCAAATCAACATTATGGGCATCTAGAGTGCAAAATCAAACAGAAAGAAATCCTCTTGCAGCAGCACATCTTAACTGAAAGAAAATAATTACTACAACAAATAAAACAGGCAAGACAAGTTATGACATGGGGATCGTCTCTGCAGTATTCCCTGATGTTGAGAAAAACCAGTCCCTGTGGAAGTAAAATTAAGGAGTTTCAAAATAATCTCTCTTGCCATTTCAGAGGCCTAAAGTCTGAGCTCAGACAGGCTGCTCAGATCCTCAAATCATGATTCTGTCAGTTTGTGCTTAAATTTTATACCTTGGAAGCATTCCACAGAATTCACTTGGACCGAAAAAGGGAGTGAACCCCATATCAGACTAAATTGTTTTATTGCCAGAATGTGGGCTTTAGATGGCCAACTTTTCTCTGCCATCACCATCGATTTACTTACAAAGCCCATACATACTGTTACAGGATCCTAGTTCCTAATTTATAGTTATAAATCCTCTCACATTTCTGTCTTACACTTCAGAAAATCTGCTTAGCAATAAAACTGCAGTTATGTAATTCCACAAAACTACACCCTATTTTCTAAGTGTATTTAAGAGCCTGCATTTCTACCCTAAGTACCAAATCAGTCTAATTCAAGGCATCCGTTACTCTAATCCAAGCACTGAGAAGCTTTCCGTGAACACTGCTTATTCTCAGCCATTGCCACAAGTCTGACAGTATTCTAACTATGTATTTAATTTCTTTGGGTCATGCTATCCAAGCCTTTCATGTTACTTAACATGTAGTTTCATTGATTTAAGTTTTTGGTTTTGGTGTGGTTTTTTTCCAAACAGCTTTTCTATAAAAAGATAAGATTCATATCTGCTCCCTGAAACAGATTTATAATTTGTTTGAATTCTGAGAGATATAAGAACTTTTATTTCTGTTCCTGAATTCTTATCTTTCCAGATCATAAGAGCTAGAGAATATGCTTTCACATCCTAATTGATTCCCCATAAAATTCCTATTAGTTATGCTGAGTAGTTGTCCTGGTTCCAGCTGGGCCAGGGTTAACTTTCTTCCCCGTAGCTTGGGGGTGTGCTGTGTAAAAGGAGCATTAATGGCCCATTGATGCTTTGGCTGTTGCTGGGTGATGCCTGCCCCAGGGCAGGGGGAGCACAAGCCGGGGTGGTGGACCCAGCTGGCCAATGGGGTATTCTATACCATGTGACATCATGCTCAGTATAAAACCCAGGTGGCGGGGGGGGCTCGCCCCGGTTCAGGACACGCGGTTGGCGAGCAGTTGCATTGTGCATCGTCTGCTTTGTATATTCTGTTATTGTTGTTGTTTCCATTTGTTATTATTGCTGTTCTACTTTGTTTTATTTCAATTATTAAACTGTTCTTATCTCAACCCGGGAGCTTTCCTACTTGTACCCTCCCAATTCTCTTCTCTCCCCCATGCCACCGGAGGGTGGTGGCGGGGGGGTGAGCAAGCGGCTGCATGGTGTTTATTTTTGCTGGCTGGGGTTAAACCATGACAGTAAACGACACTTATAAGCTAATGGAATTTGACAATTTAATCACAAAAACATTTTAAATAATCATCTACATCCGTCTATCACAATATTTGGTATTACTATGGCTTGCATCATCATAATGCTGAACATAAAATCACTCACATTTAATATTGTGCTGAGATCTAAAGTCGTTACTTTTGGCTACAGAAAAACTGGAAGCTCTTGGCTTTTCCCAGGGTTGTCAAGAACACAGACCAACATAA
The DNA here is from genome assembly GCA_013400755.1 of Pelecanoides urinatrix. NCBI lineage: Eukaryota > Metazoa > Chordata > Aves > Procellariiformes > Procellariidae > Pelecanoides > Pelecanoides urinatrix. The sequence continues at coordinate 75,696 of VZTQ01013647.1, forward strand.
CCTTATTCCTCTGCAGCCACCCTGCCTGGAGAAGTGCACTCAGAGGGCAAAGCCACGATTCCCACATTTTGAAATGCCGTGGTCTGTGCTAGGAGTTTGAAGGATCCTGCTGGTCTCACATAACAGAAATCTGTCACAAGGACCAGGGCAGTTTTGTGACAGGCCAGAATGGCTGGATGTCACCTGATAACACCCGGCAAAAGCCACCCTATCCAAAGGGACACGGAGACACAAAGAGGAGGAAGGAGCAGCACTGCACATCACAGGAACACTATACGTGAAGACTAGAAGAAACAGCCCATCCTGACTAAGAAAAATAATGTAACTTACACCGAAGAATACCTACCCTAGGTCAAAATAGCTGTTTCTTCATGTCCTGGCTTCCATGAAAGCTGGCTAGAATGAGAAACCAGAGATAATCTATGATGTGTGTACTGAATGAGCTTGAGTTGAACAGTGCTCACCCCACCTGCATCTCCTACTTGGTTAGAAAGTAAATATGGAAAGGGCTCTGAACCACCTACAAATCAGCACAACTCACTCACTTTCCATTTACAAATATGTATTTTCACATATTTTTGTTTCTCTTCAAGTAACAAGGCCAAGTGCCGGGTCCCGCACTTCGGCCACAACAACCCCAGGCAACGCTACAGGCTTGGGCAAGAGCGGCTGGAAAGCTGCCCCCCTTTTGGGCCCCTCACGACAAGAAGGACATTGAGGTGCTGGAGTGTGTCCAGAGAAGGGCAACGAAGCTGGGGAACAAGTCTGATGAGGAGCGGCTGAGGGAACTGGGGGTGTTCAGCCTGGAGAAGAGGAGGTTGAGGGGAGACCTCATCGTGCTCTACAACTACCTGAAAGGAGGTTGTAGTGAGGTGGAGGTTGGTCTCTTCTGCCAAGTAACAAGTGATAGGACGAGAGGAAACGGCCTCAAGTTGCACCAAGGGAGGTTTAGATTGGACATTAGGAAAAAATTCTTTACTGAAAGAGTGGTCAGGCCTTGGAACAGGCTGCCCAGGGAAGTGGTGGAGTCATCATCCCTGGAGGTATTTAAAAGACGTGTAGATGAGGTGCTTAGGGACATGGTTTAGTGGGCATGGGGGTGTTGGGTTGACGGTTGGACTCGATGACCTTAGAGGTCTTTTCCAACCTTAGCGATTCTATGATTCTATGATTCTATTCTATGATTCAAAGCTACTGTGTCTTCTACATACTCTTCACTTTTAGAGTACGTTGCCAGAACTAGGATTATTGGCAAGGAAGCGAGGTAAACATTTCACCAAGCTTTCATGAAGACTTATGAGAAAAGCTTCAGTTTCGATTCCTAAGGGTATTCATCTCCTAGAATGATGCCTTTAACATTTGCCACAGGGTTTACAGAAAAAAGACAGAAAATTTTACTCATTTGAACATATGCATTAAACATTGACCTTCTCGAGAGAGGAGAGCAGCTTGTCTGAAGGTTATAGCCAAGGGCTGAGACTTCCCAAGTCCCGAGTGACTAGCGATTGAGTCGCTAGTGAATCTTCACATCCCCAACATGCAAATTCCCAAATAAGATGAATATTCAGAAGATGCTAGCAACTCACCTGCAGGAAACCAGATACTGGTGGGAGGGGAGCAGGGACAGACTAAGGTTAAGTCTATCCTGACAGATGTAAACAAGTGTATGTTTGGCGCCATATGGCTTCCAGATTAGAGCCAAATGCCCCTTTGCAGGCTTGGGACAGAGGCAAAAATACAGGAAAGTCTGTTATCCATGTTAACGTGTTATCCATACACTAAAACTGAGGCAAATGAACACTATCTGTTATAAGCTGAATTTAACGATGCCAATCAGATCTACTCTCTCATGACCCAACGCAGTGATAACAGCTAATTGCACAGCTCAGTAGCCAAAGCTCCTTGCAATAAAGCCTGATTTCTCCTGCAACGAGTTGATCTTATACATCTGCAATGCACTAAACATAATTATCTGTTAATTTTCCTAAATGAAAAAATGAATTTAACTTACTGAAACACAAAATGCCTTCTACACACCAGCTTGCTACAGCCAATTCTACTATATCTACAAAGTAGTAGTGCTTTGTTCTAATTATGCCTTAACTACCCATTATACATTTTCAGAAATAAGCTTTTATAAATGTTAAGCCTAAAGAAATGGCTTTGTGATGTTTGTGGAACCTGTTTTCTTTGTTTTCAATTCCAATGAAATCAGAATTTAAACAAATAAGCATCCCCTTTGAGGGGATGCAGTGCAGACCTCAATTCCACAAACATTATAGTCCAGTTCTTTACTCACATGAATGATTCCATCAAAGGCCATGAAACTGCTCACATGAACATACCACGGATGAAATCTTAATCATTTTTAATCATTATTAACATTATATGTAAATATTACAATTAAATGGCAGTCATATAGTGATTTATGAGCAACAGCTACAGCTAAGGCTTCAAGTAAAATGCCTGCAGCTTATGCTGCAAATGCTCCCATATGTTCTGATCCCATATAGAAGCCAGACAGGAAAGTAAACAAGCCAGTTGATCTGCCAGTGACACAACCCTGTCATGCTGCATAGTCAGAATTACACCTTGACTAGCAGTAGATCCATAAAAGAAATGTTGGAAGTTAATCAGGATTGATCTGCTACTGACCCATTCATAATAGAGCTCAGCATCTACACAATAGGGCACAATGTCACATGTAAATCAGGGGTAATTAGGCTGCAATTGACAGATTTATAGCAGTAAATGTGGCATGAACAAAGAATTGAGTCTACTACTCTATATAACAAAGCAACCTTTGCTATGTAGAAACATTTATTTTATGTAAACTTCCCAAAGAAACAAAGGTGATCAGTTTAACATATGTATTCTTTTTTTATGATTTGTATGATTTAACAAAATGTTTCTGTGTTTCTAAAGTTAGCTTTAAAAACTGGAAATTTAACATAATTATGCCTTGTAGCTATTTTTTAAATCTGTTTGGTTTTTTAGTTGTTTCCTCAAAGCATGCTCACTTTACATGAGTATGTAATTGCTTTAGAAATCAATTAACAGAATTAAAATCTTCTCTGAAAATGCTTGAGTTACTTAGCATTCAGCCTTTGAAAGCATGTCAAGGGAATTCACTACTTGGGGACTTTGCCAACATCATAGCTAAATGCATGGGTTATCTTTTCATACAGTGGAATATGAATCTGTTATTAGAGGTTCTGGAGACCATGGGGTCTTTGTAACAGAATATGTTTGGATCAAACAAGACATTTGAAGGAAGGAAAGCAAAATGATCCTGCTACGTGATTCAGCTATGAAATCAACTGTTCTAGCCCTGCAACATTGATTTTTCAGCCCTTTGCCCCTCAAGCAGACACACAGGTGAGACCAAAGAATAAGAAGAATCAAGTTAGAATATCACTTTAAACTTTCAGGTGGACAATGGAGCTTTTTTCCACCTTAGGACTAACCCTTAGGGAGGTGGACCATATCCACATTACTCCTGTTCTAACGCACTGAGGAAAGTAGGGGGTATTCATCTTCCTTTAACACAACAGATATCTAAAGACTTGTGCAGGTCACAGAAAATTAAATTAGGAATCTAAATTCAGAATTAACTTTTAAAAAAAAAACCAAATAATTAGATTATTTAAAGATGAAGAGAATTTGCTCACCTTCCTAATAATTTGAAACACTAACCTGTTTTTTAACAGTACAAAGTCACCGTTATCTGCCTCTACAGTTAATTATATTTGTAAGCTTCTCTTTCCTCCTTAGAAGATTAGAAAGATAAACTTTTTAAGAAGAAAACCGATATGTCATATAGTCATACCGCATAAGAGTGCATTAGCAGTACCATCATGGCAATGTTTCCTCTGAACAGTTCTTGCATTCTCTCCTCCCTATATACCACATTATTTCACTAACAGAGCCGCGGTGAGAATGCTCTGAGGCCATAAGTACTAAAAGCCCGGTGTCTCAGTAGATCAGATGTAACTTCTCGTTTTCAAAGGCTAAAAATGAGGAAAAACGAGTCATTGAAACCTCACACGAAAAGATTCAGCTTCAAAGATAACTCCGAGCAAAGGAAACATTGATGGAAACACTTCCCCTTCCGACAATAGTGGTACTACTGTCGTGGACTACTGAAAGTTCATACTTTTATTTTGATCAGGTTTAAATATTTGGAGGTTTAACCATTTACACTAATTTCTGAGTGGCAGAAATATAGAGATAGGCTGGGGTTGGGGTGGGGGGGGGGGTGGGTTTTTTTGTTTTTACTTTGCAGATTAACAAAAGAAGAAGGTTTCTTCCTTTCCCTCTTCTTCCTCCTGCCCAGCATCACACACAAGCAATTCCATATTTGTGTGACTGAGAAGAGAAGAGACCATATTCTCACCAGCAGCTGGGTCCATATGGTCCATATGGCTTTGTGTCCCTTATTGCCCGCCAAGGTCTGTAGCAGTAACACTCTCCCTTAGCACACCAGGTAACCCCTAAAAGCACAGCGCCTGCGGTAGCTTCCTTCTGGGCAGAGGGTCTCAGCTCCTGCATCAGCCCCAGCACAGGACTTTGTCTCCATTTCTTTACGTTTTAAAGCTTTTAGACTTCTGCTCCAGTTTTGGTTTGGATTTGTTGGGGTTTGGGTTTTTTTTTTTGCTGATAATACACATTCTTTATTCTTCAACATTCAATGAAGATCCTTCAGCATTTTTCACTTTGATAATCTCACCTGCTAGCTCTTTCTTTAATTCATTAGGTTTGCATAACTTCTTTTTCTGGGATGTGTATACCTGTCTTTATTCTGAAAGTTGCATTTTAAAGTGAATTTTCAATTACCATTTTGTTTTCTGGTTTACAATGTGATTGCTGCTGGCAGCCTCAAGAGATCTAGCAAAGAAAAGCAGTTAAACAGAAATATGAGGTTTCTACACTTGATTATCTAATGTTACCAGCTCCCCCAAAACAGTATCTTTTATGCTGATCTTCCATCTGCTTGAAGTTGGATTATCTATTTCTTCTATTTCTATTTCTCAAACATTAAAGCCAAAACAGCCTGCCTGCTGCTTTCTCTGATGTGTCCAATGAAAATGTGACATGAAGAATTAAAAATAAAAAGAAATGCCATGCTGCTATACTTTGATGCTTGGTTTATCTGTTCCCTAGGAAATTAAAGTCTTCTCTTAATAACCTTCAGAAGCAATTGTAGTTTCTTGTTTTCTTACAATCAACTTTTAATTTGCTGAAAAGGAACTGGCATTTACAGGAAAATGATCAAAATTACTGTGAAACTAATTTTTTTCTTTTTTCTAGGGGACTACACTGGGTATAACTTTCATCATCACTTCATGCTGACTCTCTGTTGGGTTCATTTTGGTCCCACATACTGTTCACCTCAGCCCATTTTCCTTCTTTGTTTGGTTAAGACAAAACTAGTGAATCATCACTACTTCTTATTCTTAATTCGTTACCAGTACTGTCTCATGCCTTTTCACCCAAACCAATACCACACCTTCCTGTCTATACATCTGAAAGAGTCCAAAAGCTGTCACAGAAGGCAGATAAAAGCTTCCCAGCAGAAAAAGCAGAGCACGGCATGTTCTTAAATTAGAGCTGTTATTCATTAAGGAGAAACTGCAGGCAGCCTTCCAGGGAGATACCCCTGATCCATCTTTCCTCCTCCAGGATTTTTCCTCCTACAGTCTGGGTTCTTTTCTCCAAAGGCCATGTCATTAGGCCACCGATATTTCACTGGTTTACTTTTTTTGGCAGAGTTATTGGTAATCAATCTCCGCTCTCCTAGGAGGCAGGATTTTCTCTAGTTCCATTTCTTTAATGTTCATTTGCTCTATCTTTAAAATGTCTTCAACACTGAATTATATCTTTTTTTCTTCTTGACAAAGTGTCTGGGTCTCTCTGATAGCCATCCTATCAATCTATGGGTCACTCTTTGACAAATGTGACATCTTCGGAATTATCCTTGACCTTCCTGAACTTCACAAACCCCTTCCTTTACGGCTGGATAGGATAAGGTTCCTGAAAGCACAGGGTAGTATCCCAGCCCCCCTCTCCCTTTTTTGTTTTTTTTTTACTGATATTTCTAAATAGTATTAGTACATATATTATTTCATACTCTACTGTACAATTTTTAAGTTTCCCTCCTGTTCCACTTAATACTTACTTCCTTATTCATATAGTCTGTCATATCTGATAGTCTGTCATACACACATTAAGACATGCTTTCAGAATAACATTCTGTGGGTATCATTATACAATATAGTTATCGCATATTCCTTTGCGGTGAAAACAAATTATTCAGGAACTGGGACTGCTTAATCTAGAGATGAAAAGACTGAGAGAGACATCATAAAGTTCTTGAGTATGTTAGATCACACTGTAAAGAAAACCAGGATAATTTACTCTCCACATTCATAATGAACAAGAAATAGGACAGCGTTTTTGTTGACAACACAGAAATTTTTTTTTTCTTAAAGTGAATACCCTTTGCACAGAACATGCGTAGTCCATCACTAAGGTAAATATCTTTCTCCAAAACACTGATTATATCTATCAGTCATGAATGTGGAAAGCTACCAATAAAAACAGAGGCAGTCCAACTGTATAGGAAATCTGGAAGGAAAAAAAAAAGATTGATCTACAGTTAGGTTTTTTTCCTTTTTTTTTCCTTTAACATGAGATATTACATTTACCCCCACCCAGAAGAGGGGGTTTTTTTTAATAGAATACATCAGCTGATATTTGTAAGGATGTTAGATACATGACTTTGATCTGATTGGGTAATAAAGTCAGGAAGAAACTACAAAGGTATAAAAATTAACTAACATTAGTAGCTTTGAAGGCCGATGTAATCATTATAAATAAAGCAGCTATGTTAAATGTTTAATTTGTCGCAAAGACTGTAGACAAAGTTCCTTTTCTGACTTCACTTTTATTTATTTGTAATTGCACTACAGTGTGAAGAAAATGTCGGGGTGAACATTTATATTTACATGCTTTATTCATTCATTTCTAGGAGAGCAGATCAATCTTTTGCATTCAGTAACGATCACGGTGATGGAGGTCCTGCAGTGACTGCTTGTAAAATCACTGCATAAGGCTGGTCTTATTGTGTGTGGATGCTGTGTGGAACTGCTCTGACTCCCTTTCTCACCTCTGTGGGTAACGTTGTGCCCTAACTCCTTCAGGGCTCCTTGGAAATTCCTGGCACAGATCCGTAAGTATGTCTGAGTCTACACACTTGCAACACTTCATTTAAAACTCACTTTTTTCTTTTTTCTTTTTAATATAATACTATCGAGGCTGCTTGTAAACTAATCTACTACTTCTTGACTAATAACTAGCCAATCCATGGTGCTCGTGTAGAGAGAGGGCAAAAGAAATCTTTGATTTGTACAGCCTGCTTAAAAGACAATGAAAAACGTATGCTTGGGTGGACCTTGCCAACGCTCTTTTCCCTGGACACAGAGAGCCTTGGAAGCATTAAGATGGGCTCACCACCCACCAGCCAACAGATTGGTCCAAGTGATAGCAGTTTGGTCCTCAAAGAGGCAGGGAAATGTATGTGGGGCTCCCATTGCCAAGAGAAATTGTTGCCCAGCACTGTTTCACGCTCCACACTGCACTCCAACAGCAGAAGGGCTTGGAAGCTCATGGCAGCTCATTGTCCCCAGAATACGGCACAGAATTCAGGAGCGCAAAAAGAAATAAGCAAGTGTAATAGATTTTAGTTTCTATAAATGTATAACTGAGAGCAAGTATTGACTTTTTTTTTTTAGTTAAACAGGCTTTATAATGGTTGGTTAAGTCGGTAAAGACAAGACAGATTCTAATCTCAGTAAAACTGAGATAGAAAAAAAAAAAAGAGGACTTTCCACAAAAGAAAAAAAAACAACTCACACACCATTCAATAGTAAAACCTATTACAAGAGACCATGTTTTTCAGGCAATTTTTTTTTTTTTTTTAAAGAGCTGTCTCAAAGCATCCATGAGTATGCTGAATGCAGTCCTGCCTCCCTTCATCAGCGGTTCTCTTCTTCTGGTTAAGCAACCAACAGACCATCCCTTCTTCTATTTGCACAGTTGAACCACAAGCTTGATGTAGATTTTTTGGTAAGCTTGGAAATAATAGGTTTACAACTAAGATTATTAACACTTTTTCAGGGATTTAACTGATTATTTATGAAAATCACAGTGTTTTTCCCTGATAATTCACTGTATTTCCATTATCATTCATGAAAGTCTGAAAAAAAATTTTACAAAGACATTACTACCTGTTCTTTATCTACAGCATTTTTCAGAGTTCACCATAGGAGCTGTGTATCCATTCAATCTTGTAAGTACTTCCTCACAAAATATTTCTCCTATCTGGATTTCCATGAAGATATTTGTATTAGTAAAGTTAAAAACGTGTAATGATGAGACAAAGAAGGCATCAATATTTGAAACACCTTCAAAAAATAGATTTTTTTTCTTTCAAGATTTTTGTCAAATAAGTGAAGGACACAAATGCTCATTTCTCAAAAAAAAAAAAAGGGTAAAATTTTTCAGCAGACAACATTTTTCTATGTTTTTTTTTCCTTTTTTTAAAAACAATCAAGAAAAACAAATATTATTTTCAGTCATCTCCTATCAACTATTATTGAATTTGTTTTAACGAGTGTTAAATCTGTTTCTTAAGACAACTGAAGTCAAAAGTACACCAGAAACATATCTTCACTCACATTTAATACCTGAGAAAAATTGCATCCTTACTGGTTAGGCTACTGCTTAAGCATTGAAGTTACGAGGTAATTTAATCAAGGATAGGTGATCACAAGACTTATGGCCTTATGCGTTACTTCAAATGTTCTAATACCAGAGACCTAGCTTTTGCAAAGCTAACTAATAGCAGAGTCAGCGTTAGAAGACACATTTCTTTTACAATAATGAGAGGATGACTTTCTAAATGTAAGCAAGGTAAATAAGAAAGAGAAGGGGTTGGGGATTTTTCCAGCTACATCTTGAAATATTTTAAACCTTTATCCCTGATCATTATTCAGGGGGAAAATAGTAACAATCTTTAGTTAATATATTAAACTTAAAGAGAAAAAGTAAAATTCATTACAAAATTCATTATTCCATAGGTTGCTTAATATTTATCTTCTAAGGAAGAATTTGGTCCAAGCAGGATGCAATAAATTGTCTCTTCTCCTTGATCCCTTTCAAAGCGAGACAGAATCAGTGCAATTCATCTTGATGCTACTTTCTGAAACCTGCACCATCCTGTCGCAGGATCTCACAGGAGCCTGATTTCTGGAAAACGTTCATTCAAGTGCTCAGGTTTGCACATCCAGCAGGACTCCTCATAGGTGTAACTGCTCGCATCCCGGGGGCCACGTGCATACGCAGCAACACGCACCTTCCCGCTTGGGAAGAGTCAAAAAGCCAGGTAGGGAAGAAGGGAGATGGCTGTCGACATAGTTTGCTGGGAAATGGATAAGTTCAATTAGAGTCTTAGCACTATGACTAATGACCTTCAAGCTTTAATTTAGCACTGGATGTACAGAGCATGAAAAATGTTAATAAAGCCCTTTTCATGCTCATCAGCACTGCAGAATAACTTATACTTTCTATCCAAATTAGGTGTTTAGCAATCAATTTCCAGAGCCCCTTTAGGAGTTTCCCAATGGAGAGATGAAGATAGATGAGAGAAATTCCTATTACTATCCCTGCTTCAAATGCTGCTCTGGAGCCTGGGTTAGGGTTTGCCCTCTGCTTGCCTGCAGATTGTCGCGGACCAAATGGGTACCTGCTACCCAAGGCAAATGTGGCAGAGCAGCCCCTCTGTTCAGTGCAATTGCTGTGGGGAAGCAAGCGGGAAGGAAAAGATTGGCACTTGGGATTGAATTATGGAATTTGTCTGGAAGCAAGTTCTCAAAAAAGACTGGCAAAACTGTCCATGAACAAACATCAGTAGCTACCTCTTGTTGGAGACAGGGGAGGTGCAGACTGGAAGACCTTCTTAAACAAGGTTGTGCATCTTCAGCTGCTTATGTAAAGGCAATGCACTCCTGCTGCCTCCTAACTTATGGTGCGTACATTAAGGACCCGATATTACTCCGGAACAGAAATCTGATGAGGATCTGCTATTGAGTCAAGCCTTGGCCCACATGCTTGCTAGTAACAACCTTGCCTTAGCGATGCAGACAGCACTGCTGTCCCTCAAGGCAGGATGCATAAGTGTGATTCCAGGTAAAGATGCCCGATTTGCTTTCACAAAATCTCAGCCCAGCCCCTCAGCTTGGCTCCCAGACCTTACGGAGGGCAGAAGCCTGCGCTAGACCTCCAAGTGGGGTACGCAAGAGCCAGACGCTGCAGACTTGTCTGGGATGAGGGCGTTCAGACTGCAGACCTCCGTGATTCTCTTTAAGAACAGGTATCATATCTGAGAAGTTAGGGCACTTTGCACGCCAGAGAGGCAAACCTAAGTTCTGGCATCTGACACAGGGATGTTTTATTTAGCAGTCAGGACCCTCTCACGTAAACGCTCCCAACCTTCCTATTTACAGGACCACTCTCACATGTGTTCTCTCTCATCCATTGAATTGTGGATTGTTTCAATGACAAAAAAAAAAATCAGAAAAGCCTCAACTGGGAGTGTGACCTAGGAGGACATGTGCCCATGTACTCCAACTAGCCAAAATCACAGTGATGAGGGTGTTCCCCCAGGAGATGTGCTTCCTGGACATGTGCTATAAGAAATGTTTTGAAATAGATGCTAGCTTTTTTCTAGTTCTGTTTTACTAGTTGTGCAGGCCAGACAACTACTCTCAGAAGAGGACCTTGGTCTTGCTGTCTAAAGTACTCTCCTGAAGCACCGAGTGCAATAGGGAAGTTTGGATGAAGGGCAGGATTTAAACCACCCCTTTACAGTTACCATTTCCCAAACAGCTGCCTTCAGACAGCATCCAGGTCACCACGTGGCTTGTTTCGAATCTCATGCCAAAGCTCCAAGCCCAGGCACTGAATGTACCCTACTGGGTTACGCATTGGACACCACTACCATGAGTTTTCCAACATATCCTTTCTTAGAGCCAACCTTTTACCTTCTTCAAACCAAACTTTTATCTTTGGAAAAGAAGAAAATTAGCGTGAAACGATTCTTCTAAAGGGCTAGGCCTGCTCCTTGATCAAGAGGCTAACCCTGCTGTGAATACTAGCGGCAAAATCTTGAGAAATTGTCAGCTGTTGTCTTTAACTCCTCGGGGAGTTGCAAATTACCATTATATACAGCTGATAGATGCCTCTGCAGGAGTTACCTATCATGAAGCCCATATTAAAGACTCATTTATATACTTAACACTAGATGTCTTGCCGATTTGAGTGTCCTTAAATGAAGGATTAATTGCCTCACTCTTGAATATATGATTTTGTTCCATCAATCTGATTACATCAGATTTCCTGGTCTACAGCACAAAACTCCATTATAGCCCAGCCCCTGCATGCACTTCTACTATCGTAAGAGCAATGCCGACTGTGATTTCTGTGGAGCACCGTTATTCAAGGTGATTTCAGCTCTCTGACTTCATCCTGCATGTTTGCTTACCACTGGAGTTTACAGTCTGGAAAACAGGGTTTATATCTTTCAGGATAGAAAGTGTGAGTCAATCTCATATAGCATAAAGCTGAAGGTAGTCTATCCTAAGAAAGGGGGTCAGTATTTTTCTTGTGCCTGGTGAGTAGTCGCTCATTTAATAAGTGTGGGAACTAGGCCGTTACCCAGATCACAACAGAAAAAAAAAAAAACCTGTAAGGGGTGTACTCTAGAGGCCCAGCACCCGCCTACTTACCTGCACCATCTACTAAATTGTTTAGCAAATGTATGTTTAACACATATCCTGAGCTAGAAACCTGAGGTCAGATGCCTGGCAGCTAGCCCTCACCATGAACTTCTGTTTCTTCCTCCAACTAGATATAGCAGAGAACCACAGGTTTTACTGTTGAAACACCACTATTATTTGCTCTTTTCAGAAAAAATGCTCTCCTCTCAACTCTGTTTTAAGAGAAGCACCCAGCTATGAGACCTTGCTAAATATCCAGCTTGTGGAGCTTTTAAAAATGGCTGGATAGTGTAGAAGAGCAGCACTGAATTTACTACACATTGGTACTGGAAGGGTGTTGCAATGAGATTCCCAGACAGCAACGGTCCAGATGCACCATTGGATCTCACACACCCCAATTCCACCAACAGGATTGAGACCTGTGGTGATTTATTCACACTATACCCTGTAAAGGGGAATATAGAATAAAGCAACTGAAACTTAGCAGGAAATAGGAATTTGTGATGGAATACCATCAGATGTCCACTTCTTGTAACTCTGATTCCTTTCAAAATTAAAATATTTAAGTTCAGTAGGAGATACAAGAAACTGAGGAGATCTTCCCTTTACTTTCCTGGTGTATGAAAACACATGTATTGGTGTGCATATACTTAAAAATCTGATCATTTTAGACCAGGGATACCTTTACCCTGATGGCAGTTCAACCAAAAGTAACACATTTCTACAAAAAAGTTTCCACTGTGAAGGATCAGTGGTCCCAATAAACTAATTTTGAACAGAACTCCGCAAAACAAGAGGTTTCAGTGCCAGAACCTTGCATTAACCTGGCCTTTGGTTTAAAAGCAAGTCATAAAGGCCATAAAGATGCAGAGGAGGAAAAGATAATCTCATTTTAGAAGCGCAAATTGTACAATTGAACCGCGGGTGCTCTGCCTGACGCTTCAAAATAAGCAACGGAGGGGCTGTGGAAGGGACTGATTGTCGGCAGAGCGAGCGCTGCCCGGCTAAGAGCCGGCATCTCCCCTACGGCAGCCCCTCGGCGCTGCCCTGGGGCAACTCACTGCTCAATCATTCCTTAGGCTCCCTGTGAGCACTACCAAGAAGAATAGCGGGGAAAATTGCTGAGAACCACATGAAAAGAGTGCCGGAAAATATACTGCTGCTCCTTCCCATTTTAGACAGGCATCCAGTCCAGTGCAGAATTAGACACAGCTCAAGCGTTTGCCCCTAAGGCATGTCCTTCAGCCCTCCGTGCTTCCCCAGGTCACAGTGCCTGGTCAGCCCACACCTTCAAAGGCTGATTGCAATTATTTTAAGTTCTGTACTAAAGATAAACAAAAGGTCATCAGAACACCTCACGGAAAAGCAGGTTGATTTTAAAAATTCACATTCATTTTTTCATCACCCAAAAAAAAGGAAAAAAAAAAAAGATGTCATGATGTCAGATTTTCCCTGCTCCTTTTTCTCTTTGGGGCTTTTTTCAGTAGCAAAACTGAAATGAAAAGGACTGAATGTGGTGAAAAAAGATAGAGTAAAGGCAAAATCAACACAACTTTTCCAAAGCTTTACAAACAGCTTTTTTGTAAATTCAATGAAAAATATTTGCAATTTTTTACTTTCTTTAATGAAAATACAATGCAAAGGTTAAAGTAACCTGGAGCCAGTAGTTTTTAGGAGCTGAGCAGACTACAACCTATACATGTACCTCCTACCCACACCTTAACAGAATTGTGCTAAAAATACTTTGCATTTTTAAAAAGGCCTTCTGCTCTTCCAAAGATTTTCACACACACCCCCAAGTCCCAACACTGTTTGAAATGGTTCAGTTCTATTTTTGTAAATACCGGATTACAAAGTGTCCTACAGTGATATCTCTATCCAGATCCTAATGAACAGTCATCCATAAAACGGCTTGCTGAGAAGTGGCCATAAAGTGTCCCCTTAAATTGGACAACATGACCATGATAGCTAATATGAAGATAAATGAATATTCTGCCTTGGAATCAGTTATTAGCTGACAAGAGTATTGCAGGCAGGTTCATACATAAGGCTGACAAGTACCTGCTAGTGTTACATGAAGCAGGAGCTTCCAAGCATGAGCAAAAGGAGTAAGATTTTCCAGAAAAAGTTGCATTATTTAAGATATTAATCTCAGAGAAGTGTCTGCAATCTTTCTGCACCTCTCTATTATTAGGGCAATAATAGAAGCGTGAAAGGTCAAAGAAGGGAAAAAAGAACCAGCCAAGGCATGGAAAGACTTCTTTACAAGAAAGAGCTAGCAGGCTAGGACTTTTGAGCCTGGAGTAGAGATGCTCAGGGGAGGTACAGTGAAAGGATGCAAAATCTGGAGTTCCACAGAGATGGAGAAGAGGGGCTGTTTGTGCACAATCTCTTCAGTATAAGAATTAGGAACATCAAATTAAGCTGGCAGGTTCAGAACAAATGAAGAGGTGGTTCTTTATAAAACCCATAGCTAGTCTAGCAACCTCCATGCCGCATGATTTTGTTCACATTAAAAATTGCACATAGTCTCAAGAAAAAGGTGGACAGGTTCATGGAAGAGAACCAGCTGAAGATTGCTAAACATGCAGACAAATATCTGCTGGGGGGGCACGGGGGCAAGCTGCCAAGTCTTCTTAGCTTGAAGACAGTTGGAGTTCTGCGTGCCTACCCTGTTCTCCAAGGGGCACACTTACGTGGCAGATGCACAGCCATCATGCCTAATAGCCCACTTGAATACTTCTATTTTCTTTCCTGGATACCTGTAGAGATGATTAATACCACTGCATGCCCAACCTGTTTTCCTGCTGTTTGGCAGTTGCACTTTTTAAGCATTTAGACGTCTGTTTGGTCTTTTGCTGAATACCCAGCTTTTATACTGATACAACATTTGCACTGAAATACAGCAGGACTAGGGGTTCAACTACTTTTGAAAACTGCATCCTGAATTCCCCAAATTTCTTTCCCCAAAGAAACACAATCTGGATGACTGTTGTCATGTTTTTATCAGGGTACGTGATGTACAGAACTCTTAAAAGTAAACACCTGGAATTATTACTTATAGTCACCACTGTAAATTTTGATCTAGGTAACTGTAAGAAGAGGACATTTTCTCTTGAAGCATTTGCCTTTCCCAAAAAAATTCCTCCTCTTCCCCTGAGGAACATAAAGTGATTTGAAATGGTTCTGCTTTATTTTTATAAATACAGGGAGCTAGATGTTGTGTAACAGCAGACCTGCACTTTATCTTGGCTGGCTAATCAATGTATTTATTTATCATCTCATTTAAGTTATCCAAGATTTCTCTGAAGCACAGAAAATTGCTGCCCTAAGGCAGACTAGATCTGCACAGCTATGAAAAGTGATATAAAGAGCCACAGCTCTCCAGAAAAAAAATTAACCCCAAGTTTAAAGCAATAAAATAACATACAACTATGTACCCTGTCACCCACCTTCCCAGCTGCAGCAGCACAGTAACCCTGGGCCTCATAAACTGTCCCTTTCCCCAGTCTGGACAGACAATACTCTCCTCCCAGAGAGCACTTAGTGATAATTAATTATATTGAGCTTAAAATATTTAATACTAATAGCTTTTTTGTAATGTTTAAAGGATTAAGTGAAAGGAGGTAAGTAATTTTGTATAATCAAGCTTGAACTTCTTTTGTAGCTAATAAAATATCAAAGCACAAATACCAGAAAGAAGGAAAAAAAAAATTTCACTCAAAATTCAGGAGACTTACAGTTTTCTGTAAGTTGATTTTTTTCTTTTGTTATTCATTGATTCCACCTGTCCGTTGCATGGGATTTATTGTACATGCTGTACACCTTGTTCCACAATGACAAAATTAATGATTGTATTAAAAAATAGTTCTTTATAGAAACATACAAATAGGTAATAAACTCGAACAGGAATAATTCCAAGTTATATTTATTATTTAACTTCTATATTTAAAGGGAAAGTGAATGACATTTCACATTTAAGCTCCTCACTATCAGAGCTACACTGATTTAAAGCATTTGAGGACCTGCCTCACTGAAAAAGTAATGAGCTAAATACCAACAACCTTGATTCTCTTCTCACACGAGCTCTGAAGACCTGGTCCAGAAAAATACTCCCACGCCTGCCAGGAGCATCTCCAGAGCTCTGGTGCCGTGGCCTTGCCATTTCAACTACTGCTGAACACACAGGCTCACGCTAGCTGTCTCACCTGGTGCTACAGCCACTGCAATAACAGCAATATTTTCTAGGGAGAGGAAAACTGATAAAATGATGTTAAGCCAGAAGGTATGCACAGAATCTCCTTTGTAAGTTCAAACAAGAATATGCACACTTTTTTGCAAATCACCCTCCAGATAAAGAAAAGCTTAAGAAGTTCATGTTTCCTAAATGCTGATGAACGGTTTCCTAAAGCTGTTTCCCTGCACATGATGAGCATCAAGAGTGGTAATGCATGCCAATGACTAAACCATCACTGGAATAAAAAAATACACATACCTATTCTGAGTCCAGCTGCTAACATAAAATCTTGTTACTTTAGATGTAAGTGAAACTGCAACAGTTAGAAATTTAGATTAAAATAAGAAAGTTATCATGAAGATCAAGTTGAGAAGGCAAAAAAATAAAGATATAAGAAAAAATTAACCAAATCATTGGTGCTGCAATTATGCTTTTAACAGATGCATTCTGAATCCAGTTACTCTCTAATATGTGTTGCCACTGGGAGAGAAACTTAAGAATTTTTACAAGTAAAACTAGGGATAGTCCTAGAAAAGCAGTCAACAACTATATTATTTGGTCCTATTTCTATCTATTTCACTGCCTATCAGTCTCAAAGCTAAGTTCCACAAGAAGTTATTAAACAAAAAAAAAAAAAAAAAGGTGAGACCACAGGACAAAGGAGAGATTTGAAGAGAGGTTTTAAACAGCACAATAAACTAAGTGTAAACATTCACAAGGTCTCTGAAAAAATGATGAAACCTTGGGAAAATACATAAAGATATTCGTCTGAGCTTGTAAAATGTAGATAAGCGAGGCTGAAACTGCAGACAGGATAGAGAAATCATCCAACGTGATACTGAAGGAAAGTTTGTTCAAAAAGGTTTTAGCCAGACACGCATGGTGTAAGCCAGTGGGTAAGGCTTTAGCTGCCTAAACTGGTTAGAGAGGTTTTGTTATAATTCATGCTCTTCATAGGAGAATTCACGTCCTGTTTAGTACTACCATGGATGCATATTAATATTTGTTTTGTCATATCTTGTCACCTGTCTCTTTGGGCAGCTGACAGACCAGCTCCTGCACTCTCATTAACTTACACATTCCCCTTCAGAGAAGCCGTTTCTAACATTTTGTAAAATGCCTGTCTTAACTTTAATACAGAGAAAATGTGCAAGTCCGTAGTGCTTGAAGCCTTCATCGTGGAACCAAACTCTATCATGTTACAGACTATATGTCAGAAGAAAGGCTCTGCCCCACAGAGCTTGCACTGGCATAAAGTGATAGATAAGTGAACACAGACAAAAGATAACTGGGTAGTACTGACAGCCATGAAAAGCAACAGTCTGAACCCATGCAGAATAGCCTACAATATTCATTGACTTTATACCGGCAATGAAATCCAACCATTTTGCGTCACAAGTGTGAAGACCAATACCCCGAGAAGGCCAGCAAAGAGGGCAGCAGTTCAGCTGGCCACCAACTCGACTTACTGGCAGCACATTACCTTAATTTTATGCTTTAAACTGGCTTCACAGTAGCTGCAAAACACAATTCAAGATCATACTACAAAACCTCCGCTTGCTGTTTTTCAGAGCTGCCCCTAAGATGGACAGTCTACAGTGATGACTTCTCACATCAACATTGGCCCAGTGGAAAAACAATGTTAGCAACAGGAGGAAAGACATCTATCCAAATGGAGCTGAGCCTTGGAAGAGCCAAACCAAGGGTGTCCTACTTGCCAGTGGGTGAAAAGAGAGCAACTAGGAGAAGTCTGCGCTAGAGCTCAGCCTCCATCTCAGCCACTTCCTCATGTAGAGGGGAAGGCAAAGAAGGGGGAAAGGTCCTGAGACAAAGCAAGAGCCTTACTGGTGTTACCCACCAGTGTATGTGTGTTGAGAATCCCAGTAAGGGCAATAACCTTGTTTATATTTAACACAAGAACGTTTTGCTTCAACTTTTTTTGTGCAAAATGCTTAGATACCAAAGTAAGATATGGCTGGGTAAAGAGGTAGATGTAAATATTTCAAGACAACTGAAGAGCATAGCTATGGCAAATATATTGTTAAGGTGGTTTTATGCACTGTCATCCCTGTTCCACTCCTCCCTCTACTTGAATATGGGATTTTCTTTTGATTTGAGCACTGTGCACAAGAGATTCAGTAGAAATCTGTGTGTCATAAACCTGGGGGAAAAAAAAAATCTGTTTGTTTCTTTTAAGCACAGGGGTAGCAGTAGATGAGCAATGGAGACAATCAATGGCTCTTGAACAAGCACTCTGACTGTCTTTCATTATTTAAAGAAATTTGAAAATTGTGTGCCAGATTTTGGAGGGGGGCAGGGAGCGATAACCATTTAAAAATTTATCTTCACTTAAACAGCCACGTGTTATATAGTTCCTGTGGCTATATAATTCCTGGAATCCCCAAATTTTGTGTTTAAGTCAGGGTCCAGCACAAAACAGGTCAATACTGCAACGGAGAAGGGGTTGTGTCTGTTTTCCATCTCTCCTGCTGGTTTTTAAAAATTGAGTTGCCTCTGCTGGAAACTCTCCTGAGCTCTGCAAGGAGACTCCCACCACTCCACATATGTTGGGTAATTATGAACTGCAGTGGGTAATTACTGAAAACATGTTATATTTTCATGGTTTGAGACATCAGTGACTGCAGTGAAAACATGCCTTTTTGAACTCAATTGTTATTTGTTTCCACAATGAGCAATATGTTGTTGGCAACATGCAAAGCTTCGTCCTCTCAAGATATATGATTTTAACTACGGGCAGCCTCTGGAAAACAATGCTAATAAACGTGTTACAACTAAGTACTCTGTGGAAATGACTATGTATAATATTGTGGCACACTTTGTTGTTCCTGCATCAGCCATTTTGTTCTTTTCTGTATTTTCATATTTGTTAAGTACAAAAAGGAGCTATAAGAGCTTCTTTCTTGCAAAGTACACTAGTATGTTCTTGTGATAAAAACTATTTACATGCTGTCTTGGAGCTGGTAGCAGGAACAACCAAGGAACTTCTGCATGAGGTATAGCAAGTCTTGTGGCAATTATTGCTGCTTGACTTAATCGACGGAATATTTTTCTGCCATTGATCTTGGCAAAGCTTCTCTTTGAGGATGCACTTGCTTTGTTGATGGAATATTACTAGGATGGTCCTGCCATAGTCACAAGACAAGTAAGAAATAAATTGACTTAGGCTGAATCATGGATCCTGATCACCATCTCTACATGTCCTGGGTAGAGCTGCCCTCTTCTGTGTATTCTGCCAGCATACACAGACAACCCCTGAGCTGGAACAAAACTACAGAACCAAATTAACATACTTATAAACCAGACATAAGCACCTCTGAGTCATATTAACAAATTCAAGTTTGGTATTGCAGCAACACATATACCTATATTTTGGTTATGTGTAACAACTGAGAACATGACATGAGGCACTTCCCTGTAGACTATCTGACAGGGAATATCTGTTTCCTCAAAATTTTATGCTAGGCATAATGGGATCAGTCTCTTCAATGGCCTTTAAACATTAGAATGTTAAACAGAACTGATAATGAATAAAAATAGCAATATCTCTTCATGCACATGATGGGCTTAAGATTGTAGAACATCTTTCTCCTTATTAATAATTAAGTCTTGTTCAGTCAAGCTGAGATTATTAAAATGCTTGACATTCAAGCTCCATAAACACTATTGCATGGCAATTGCCTGCAACAAGTAGCCTGAGTGCTACTACTCTTGCCTTCCTTCTCTGTTGGGCAGTTAGATATGTCAAGTGGAAAGCCCAGAGGAGGCACAAAATAAGAAAAATCTGTTAATACTAGTGGGTCAGCAATGCCAAGTTGAGCATCTCCAAAGTCACAAAGGAGAGCAAGTAGAGGGCAAAGCAGATTCTGGCCATGGCTACAGAGTCAATCTTGTTGCTAAGCTTGTTTCGGAGCCTGGGCTCTCGAGAACAATTGATTTTCACCAGGGTCTGTGAAATACAGAGTTCAAAGTTCACATCTCCCTAAGCCTGGAGAGTGTTCAGACCCAGGACCCAAGTGGATGACCCGTCTGTGATCAGCAGAGACCATCAAGCAACTTACAGATCACATACTGGAGACACAAGTGAAGGAAAAGAGAAGGCAAAACTGAATCCTGAGGACAGAAAGTAAGGCAGGTAACAGATCACCCTGGTGAATACTTTATTATTATGTGTAACAAAAGTCTTAGGTACACTGTTAGTCACTGTCAAACAAACATGCCCTACTAGAAAACCTGGAATTTTGTTCAGTAAAGACCTTAAAAAAAAAAAAAAGCGTAACAATTCTTGAATGACTTAAAAAAATTCTGTAAGCTATTCCCCAAACCTTTAAAATGTATTTCTTAATATGTAAATACACAGCTGTCACTATAAGTTGAGTTAAGTGATGTGCATTGAAGCGTTGAATTCTAAAAATTTCTTTGATTCCTCAAAATAGAAAAGCTACTATATTTGTTCTAATGTTTTACTAAATTAAAACATGAAGAAGTTTGGTGGAGTAGAAAAGAATTTGGGGATCTATTTTACACAACAATGGAGTGTTTAGTAGGATTGTTATCCAGCATGTTTGAAATGTTTAAAAGCATTAATCTTTAGAGCCAAAAAAATCCAGTTCAACTAGCATGCATATATATGTTTAAGAATTAATTTGCACAGTGACAAGCACTCACAAAACTTTCTCTGTTCTAATTTTATAATCTAAAGAGGGGAGATCCAGATAGTTGAAGTACACTGCCTCTTGTGGCTTAACCCAGCAGGCAGCCAAACACCACACAGCCGCTCACTCACTCCCCACTCCGCCCGCCAATGAGATGGGGGAGAGAATCAAAAAGAAAATTAAAATTCGTGGATTGAAATGAAGACAGTTCAACAAAACAGAAAAGGAAGGGAAAATAATAATAATAACAATAATAATAATAATAATAACAACAACAACGGCAGAATATAAAAAATGAATGATGCACAATGTAATCGCTACCACCTGATGACTGATACCCAAAAAAACAATCTCTACTTTCCTGGATCATGCCCCCTATTTATAGACTGAGCATGACGTCATATGGTATGGAATACCCCGTTGGCCAGCTGGGCCAGCTGTCCCGGCTATGCTCCCTCCCAGCTTCTTGTGCCCCTGGCAGAGCATGGGAAGCTGAAAAGTCCTTGACTAGAAGGGTACTTAGCAACAACTAAAACATCAGTGTGTTATCAACATTCTTCTCATACTAAATCCAAACCACAGCACTAAGAAGAAATTTAACTCTATCCCAGCTGAAACCAGGACAAAGTCGCAGGGATTTTGATCAAACAAAAACAAACAAACCCCATCAACACTAAAATGGCAAAAAAACCCTGAATACTGTTTTCATGCCATCCACAGCATTTGTGGAAGTCAACAGGGCCCCTGTGGGGTTTAACAGCCTATTCAAAAGAGCAGTACAAAATTCTGTGTTGTCTTTTAAGTGAAGTAAACTCTAAAATGATGCACAAGACCTTTTGTGATAATCCCATCCTTTTCTCCCCTAGGAAATTAGTAGGAGATGAACAAATTGCTCACACATTTTTTTTTTTTTCTCCAGGTGCTGCTCTCAAGCTCTGCTCTCCTGCCAGCAGCACTTCAAAGCAGCCAGGGATACCTACGACTCAGTTCCCGTACTCGCTGGTAGGGAGCTCATAGTCTTGCCTTGTCATCTCCAATTAAAAATAGTTAACATTTTCTCCTCCTGTTGCTTCTTTCCCCTGAATTCCTTTCACGGTGAAGAGTGATTTTTGACATCCTGCTTCATCTTCCCTAAACTTGATTTACAGGTCTAAGATTTTGGACAGATGGCAGGATTTCAAAATACAAATGAGGAAAGGATGTGTTTAATGGTCTGGCAAAAGCAAAGAAATGGTAACTGGGCATTTATATTTTTTTTTTAATATTTGGCATTGCCAATAAGTCAATTAATACTGTATAAAAATCAGAAATCTAGAAGTTTTCTGCTATTAAATTCCCATCTACAAGCTCACTGCATTCAAAAGGACCAGTATTGAAAGAATCTGAAGGCTTGGCAGTGTTGAGGACTCAATTTTGTGTATAGCATCCACAGTTTGGGAGAAATGTTATCCTCAGAAGTTATTACAGAGGCATCTAGTGGGAACTAAGTAAATAATAGTTATTGCTCTAGATGGTGTTAAGAATTATAGTGCAGATATATTGAAGGGTAAAACCTGACAGAACAATAAAGCAAAATGAGTCCATTATCCCAAGTAAAGTAGTCTCTAATTTCTCTCAGGTTTTTGTTCAATTCTGAAAAAGACAGTGGGTGACTAAAAAACATCTTCTAAACTAGTATTGTCATCGTCAACAACCTTAGGATTTACACAATCATTTTCATCTCCAAAGCACTTTATGCATATTAAAGCAGTTTATCCTCACAGCACTCTTGTGAGCAAAGGTCATTACAGTCATCCATTTTGCCACAACAGAATAAAGGCTTTTTTTTTTCTGCAGGCTCAACTGCTGACTGACTCAACGCTGATCTCATTTATGGCTCTGGAGGGGCCACACGTGGTGTGCCCCTATAGCCACGCTCCCCCTCACATCACACTTCATGCCACAGTCTCTTCCCAGCCCTCGGCACACACCATGGCCCACACCAGAGGAAAGACCCACTCCCCAGGTACTTCATCTACAGCTTCTTATGTACTAATGCCAGGGAAAAATTGCCTTGCACATCCGATAAATCTTCAACCAAGAGAAATAACGATGCTGGTGTAAGTGAGATGAGAGAAGGCACCTCCGCCTGAAAGCCCCCTGAGCCGGTGCTTTATTCTCACTGGTCTTGGCTCAGAGTTGGCAGCGAGGGAGGAGGTTGAACCTGTGTCTCAGCCTGGCTCTGCTCCATGATGATCTCTGTGCCAAATAGCGGCTGTGAGCAGCCCTGAGGTGCAGCCATGCTTCCTACCAAGTGAACCATCAAAGCCTGGGGACACTGACCTGCAGATGGATTGCCCATGGTCTATACACGCACTTGGGCTGCCTAGAAGATAAAATAAGGTGGGTTTGGGGGGTTTCTTTGGTTTTTTTCTTCAGGCATAGTCAGCGCCAGCAGAAATTCAGTCCCCAGTTCGGGATCAAAGCTCACATCACATCAAGCTCCGCAGCACCATCTTCATGGCAGGTTGTACGTTCTTGTCTCTGCTCCTTTTAATGCAGCAAAGCCTTGAGCCTTGCTCCTGTTTTCACTAGTATCATTTTGCGTGTGGTTGAGCTAGCTGTGTAACAAGCTTTGGCTAGTTCCTTGGTTAAATGCACAGCTCAAAACCCAAATGCCCAGAGCCTGCCTGGAAGGGAATAGTCCATGCCCCGGTACCCAGGGCAGCACAGCTTCTCCTGCTCACCAGCATCTCGTGGGACGGGTCACTTAACAGTTAACATGCACATGGATGACTGCAAGTGTGACATGCCATATCACCTTTGTCAGAAACACATTCCTTAAGTCTTCCTTTCCGGTACATTATGTTTGTACTCAGAGAACACAGCGTTAATGATGCAGGCCTTAAGGTGGCAAGGTGATGCAGGAGAAGCAGGCTTGCAGTTAATCAGAAGGTTTTAAAGTCTCATTATAACCCAAGTTAAAATTATTTTTTCCCCGCCTTCAGAATTTCTGTTAAGCCAAAAACCTACCCAGATCCCCAGGAAGAGATTAGGAGATACACACCAAGCTCCTCCCATGGTCCCCCAAAAGTTTTATCTGGAAAGCAGATCTCTGGCTTGGATTTGAAGCTGCATTTGCAATCACAATGCCCCAAAAGAAAACATTTCAATTTCAAACAGGCATTTTGGGATTAAATTTTACTTTGTCAGAAGAATTCAGAACAGGTCCCCGCAGGACACAGGCAGCGCTCACTCATTTCTCCTTTCCTGCCTATTCACTTTCATTCCCCCACACCCTTTAATTTTTAATTTTTTTCTGTTCTGGGGACAGGAGTGGAAGAGCATCTCAGGGCCGATTCTTTCTCTCCCTTCTTTTACTCTGCGTAACCAAACCAACAGCAACTTCAGGACCCTGCAAGTCTGAAATAATAATTAACAAGTCCGAAACAATAATTAACACAAACAACTGAAGCACCAAACTAAGAAGCAGGAAGGATGAATGTTTAACACTGTCTACTTCTTGTCTAAAGACAAACAGATCAATTTTTAGGATTCACGTCCACAGTATTTTGAACTGCAGTGAAGTAACTTCATTAGTATGAGACATTGATCTAACAGTCTGAGTAATACTGTTACTGCTGGCTGAGCCACCTGGGTGTAAAAGCTTATTTTAAATATCTGTATTCAGAGGGCAGACAATATGTTGCTTTGCTTCTATAATTTCACATGGGCTTGTGCACTGAAGACAAAAAAATGTAAACCAAAAATATTCACAGTGGGTTGCAAAGGATTAACCCCTTCTGAATCGAGTCCCATTTCTATACTCACTGGACAAGCAAAGGTTTGCAGAAGATAACGTGCAAATGCCACATGGAGATTATCCATTCCTTACAGTATGAAGGCCTGAGTTTTATTGCATTGCACGGTGGCACAAATAAAGAAATAAAATGCTTAAATCACCAAATTCTGTATATAGTGATTGAAACTGAAGGAAACCATGTGCTTGAGTGATTAATACAATTGAGGGTATGTAAAAGAAATGACACAGGAGAGAGAAACTCGATACTGGTTATGTTAGCAATTTTCTTCTTAGATTTTTCTCTGCTTCACATTTATTCACTGGATCCAGGTTCACAATGGAAGATGATCTTTAATTACACACCAGCTTCTCCTCCTTTTGTTAAAGTTGTGATATGCTATTCTGTTGTCCACTGTGTATCTGCAGGTCCTATATTTTTTGGCAGTACTCAAAGCTTATCTGTGACACTGAGGCCGTCTGATAAGAAATTTACTTTGCCGTGGGAGAAAAACATAAAAGGAAAGAGGTAAAACTTGTGGATTTCTATTCCCCCCACCCCGCCGAGTATTAAAGGAGGGAGAAAACTTCTGTCTTTAGCACTGAGAATTGCCTCACTTACTTTAAACACATCTTTCCACTAATGTCCAATTTAAAAAGCCTACATTCTTTGCTCTTCTTAACCACCTTAACAGAAGAACATTAACAAGCTATTGCCCTAATTCCTCACCTCCCCCTTCCTCAACCACCAGTAACAACCAAGCAGTAAAAACCTGGTTAAACTCTCCCCTCTGAGGCTGGCATCCTTTCCTTGGGGCGGACTTGAAGCATCCAGGTGAAGGGACCAACCTGGGTGAAGGGACACTGCAATGAAAATCCTGCCAGCAGCTCCATCTCTATCGAGTGATGGATATAGCCATCGGACACAGCCCTGATGTACTAAGGGAGAGTTACGGGCCAGTCTCACTACAAACATGACATGCCAGGATGTTAAAGCTGTTAAAACAAGGAAAGAAGTAGAGCTTTTTTTTTTTTTCCTCAAAACAACTTTTGCATAATAAAAATCAAATAATCACACAGTTTTTACTATTTTAAAGGTCTGCTAAGGAACTCCAGTTGGCNACTTTTACATAAGAAAAATCAAATAATCACGCAGTTTTTACTATTTTAAAGTAATAGTAAAGTACTATTTTTAAAGTCTGCTAAGGAACTCCAGTTGGCCGATATGTTTTGGAAACGGGAAACAAATTAGTTTTAGTAAGAATTTCCATTCAAAAATTAAAATTTTATTTTGGTTAATACTTTCACATTTCACTTCATGTTTTGGTGATAGTACTCACTGAAACACTTTTTGGATGAAAAAGTATATTTGGATTTTGGTATTAGCCTTTTACATGAAGGAAGAAACTAGGGAGGGAGGGAGAATGTAGTATTTCATGTATTTATCTCAGATGTTCCCATAAAGAACATCCCATAAAGACTAGCTATAATAAAAAAAAAATGTGTATGAATTTACAAAGAATTTGTTGCAAAGTCAGTTAACTTCCTACACATACACAGACCGAGCCTTTCGGTATTCTAGTAAACAATCCTGTAGCTGGTTTATATTAGGATTTATCTGACTAAGATATACTATTCCAGAAAGAAAAGCTGTTAACTTCAGTTTGGACTGTAATACCTGCAATGATTAATGTCCTATTGTCATTGTTCAGAAAGTCGTATACGTGAAATAGATAAAACAATATGTAATTACAAGTTTTGTTCTGTCTGAAATAAAGCCCCCCTCCATTCTCCCCCACGCAATCCAATTTGTTTCTCTTGCAGCTTTTGTTTCCTGCCCAAATATCCAAATTAATCATCTTTCTTCAAACTTAAAAAACATCATGACAATCACCATAAAGCAGAACCTGAGAAATGTTCCCGTTGGCATTTCATTCGCAAGATGGATTTAGCAAATCTCAGCACAAAACACCAAATCTGCTATGCTAAGCTTTGTGAAATGGACTGCACAAAATACGCAACAACAAAACAGAATCGCTGCAAATACTTATGCGTATATTTTTGAAGAAGATACAGTATAGCTCTCAATCTTACCAACGGTCATTAAGCTCTCCCAGTTGATGACAATTGGAGAACAAATTAAACCAGCATACAGCTTAAAGTGAAATCAGCTATTACCATGACCCTGTATAGTCTACAAAGAACTCTATCATTAAGAATATTCTTTTTTGGAAAGTTTTTATTAAGCTAAGGTGAAATATCAGTTTTAAATTATTATGGACTTTTGCTTTCCTGCTGCACCTGATTACAACAGAAAACATTTATGATATTAATCTGTTTACTTACCAATAAAAGCACTGTGAACAGAAAAAGCTGTCAGAAATTTAAGTTTTATGTATGCTGTTTTCAACCACCCATGATTGAAAGGACAATGAATTATGGTTTTTTCCTTCTATTTTTTTTAGCAGCCCAAGCAGCCTAATCAGTCACATATGTTTTGTGGAGAACAGAGTATGTTTATTTCAAAGGATGGTTGAAGCTGAGCAGTAGCATGTCGGGAAGAAATAGAGTATTCAGGGCATTAAAGCTTTCTCAGTGTCAAAGATATTATGGATTGAAGGGGTATCAAAATTAGCCTCTTACCTATGGGTCAGGTCTAAGGCACTTTGGCAGCACAATTTGGGAAGCACACGCTACTGCTGCTGCTTGGTGGAGAGACAGAGACCTTCTGTCTCTCTTGCAGCCCATCTGGCATCTCCCACAAGCACTGAATTCACTTATCCAGCACAAACAAGTGAATAAGCCCTGTGTGTTTAATACTTCACAAAATTTCATTTCAAAGGGAACTGAAAAAAATAGGAAGGAAGGAATCAGTCTGACAGTTTATACAACAGACTGTGCACTGTTCTTCTTGGTCAGGGCTAATTTCATGCACTGATATTTGCATGCTTTGCTGATTGGCAATAGAAGAGAGACATTAACTCATACAAATTGAAACTAAGTAAATGAATATGGGTATTTTATCTGCATAAAATAGAATAAATTCAAGAGTTTTATTCCGATGAACACTATTATTCTGGCAGTCACACCTCAATACCTAAATACTGCTATTTGGGAAGAAATCCACATGTATGTTGGATGGAATCCAAGCCAGGATTCCTTTAAACAAAGAAGAAAAGCTAGATTATTCTTCCCCCTTCCCCTTTTCTTTAAGTGGCAAGCAAGTGAGCTGTGAATTCAGCTCCAGAAATAAACCTTGCAAATGTATGAGGTCATCTAGTTTGAGGATGCATTCAGTCATAGGTGTACAGAAGCTCTAAACTTCGGACCAATGGATTGATTCCCTTCTCATTCAATGTTTAGGAGTGTTGAGACATAATGGGTCATTAAAGGCCTATTTCTAAATGCCATGATAACTGTAGCGCAAGATTAAGGAGCAAATTATTTATTTATTTATTAAAGGCCTCAATTATTTAAATCAGATTGCTCTGTAAGAATCTTCATTTCCTTTTCTTTAAGGAATGAAGAATTTCAGCCTTGGTGCTCTCAAGAAGAGCTTGATTCCAATGGGCTGCAGAATAGAGAGCAAATATAAGGGTAGAACAAGGACAAATTTTCTTTTTATGTTGAAGAACCTTAATCACAACTTCTTTAAATTTTGGGGGTTGTCATAACTACTGCAAGCAGGTTACATGAGTAAAGTATAGAGGCACAGGGAGTTCACCCACCAGACATTCCCACAGTAGAATGAGCTTCTGTCTATGATTATATCCTGAGAGCATGCTGTAAAGACTGCTGGTTGATGGGAAGTATAACAGTGCTTGCACAAATTTGCTCACTTTCCGTGAAACATGTGCAATTCATAGCTAAATACATCCAGTACATGGCCTTAGTTGAGAGGTTGTGTTCCTTTACAGGATCAGATCCTCCAGGCTAATAGATTAACACTCTACTAACCGTACTGTAAGCACTCTGGGGCCTCTCAGCAGGACTTAAGACACCTTTATTTGTCTCTACAAGTATTCCTAAATCAGAACATACTATATTATCATGAGGCTGTTCCATACACTTTTGTACAAGATGCTTCTTAACAGATAAGGTCAGTGATCTGATTCTAGTTATTACTGATGGTCTCCTGGTTAACCAATATCATGAAGGACTAGATAAAGTCAAGTTAGCACAGTCTTAAAAGCGTAAAGTGAAATCAAGGGTAAAAGTCTGGTTGAGTAGGAAAAAATTACAAATATGAAAGCTAAAAAAGTTTTTAAAAACCAGCATAAAATACCACAAAAAATTACAAACAGAAGTTTATATTGAATTTCTGCAGAAATCACTGTTTTGGCTCAGGTTAGGAAATCTTTAATCATACACTATGCAAATGGTAGTTTAATTGATGTAGTCAGCAAGTCTGAGGCAGTTTCATAAGTAAAAGAATACATTCCTTCTGTATTATAACTAGATCAGTGCTTTATAGGTTATTTCTTTGTACCATTATATCATTTCCTCTGACTTATCCACATGGTCTTACAATCATCATCAAGTGATAACACTTAAAAATTCAGAGGAAAAATATTCAGAATCTTAGCCAAAGCTCCTCTACCCTTTTTATTTGTTATTTGCAACGCAACGCGTGGTCAACTAAAATTTTAGTCATCATCATTCTTCTTTATTGACAGTTTCTTGACAGTAAACAAGTGGGACTAACATGTTTGTAGTGAATACATCTAGATCATCTATACATCATTTCCCATGGCATGGAAAGCAAAAAAAAGGTATATGCATTTTTGGACTTTTATCGTTTCAGCAAAAATAGCTGTCGTAGAATTAAATATCCCCAAAGTCATTGAAAGTCAGAACAGCAGCAACGGTTGGGTTGAAGACCCCAACCGCAGCCTTGTCGCAAGGCTCAGTCTTTCATTACAGGCCTTCCACTGCTCTCTTCACAAGCTCCTCTCTCCTGCAAGGTTGCAGCAGGTCTGCATTGCCCTCAGATGCCCGAGGCCTCAGAGAACGCGTGCCGAACACATTCCTGTTTTTATTTATACCCGTGGGTTTCACATGGCTCATAGTTCAGAGCTGGACCGTGACAGAAATCAAAACGCAAGGTGTTGGGCACAGCACGCCATTGCCAGCACTCCTGGCCCCGCGTTTGGTTTGCTGTTTAACACGGGCCAGGATAGCTAATCTCTTTGATTGAGCCCCAGCCCTCCTAGAGGCCCATGGCAAGAGGCCAGATATCTTGGACAGGGTCAGACTTGCACCTTCCGTGTTGGGCCATCTGTGAAATGGACTCTTGCCGCTTGGTTTCTAAAATTTCTTGTTCTTTCCTTTTAAATTATGGCTTTCAAAAAAAGCTTTAAGGAGCTTCATCTCTAAATCCCAGACTGATTTCACAGAAAGTTGGTCAAGTTTATCCTTCAAATCTCCTTAGAAATCCCAGGCTGCATTTTATTTTACTTTGTTTCCACAACTCTGCTTTGTTTTCTGTTTCTTGAGTCCATCTTTTGCTGGAATTTCTGATCCAGCTGCATGGGGCTTATGAAAAACCACATGGAGTACAGCTCTGGAGGGGAGCCTGCAAAGCTGGTAAACCCCACGCGTAGGGCAGTGTCTGGAGCACAGGCGGGAGAACCAAACCCACCATAAACAGCAAATGCTTTGTTTTAAATGAGACTCTCCAAGACGTAGTAAGAAACCACAGCACGACAATAGATTTCATCACCCACCACTTGCTTAAGCACCAGTTTTAAGAGGCTGCAGCGTGTGAGTTCGCAGGACTCGGCCATTCTGGAGACAAGTACGTCGCAGCCCACCCCCTGATGTTTCAGGCTGTCCATTCCCCACCACAAAAGCCCTTTAGCTTTGAAAAGCAGAGGCTTTGGGACACCATGTGTGCTGCCTGCCCGGACCCGGGCACAACCAGCAGCTCTGCCAAACAGGCAGCAGATGCTCTCGGCTTCCCAGCCACAAGCAGGGTGAGCATGAGGGTCTAAGTGCCACCACGTTCTTGTGTCTGGCTCTGTCACCAGCACATCATGTCTCCTCAGACATTTTCCTGTGCTTTTTCCCCCCACCCCACTTCCTAATGTGCAGTTTGTCTATTTTGTCTATAAATCTAAAACCCTTTGGGGCAGATATTTTTCTGATTACCTATTTGTACTGGCAGAGACCTTAGCTGGCTTCTCCAGGGCCTTAACTTATAATTCCCTGACTGCTTTTTTCTGCTTGAAGCATTGTATTTTTCTCTCAGACAGTGAGCATTTCAGAACATAAACCTGGGAATCTACATATTGCTTTATTATAAAAGTGTTTCTGCTTCTAGTCCTTCCTTCTTGCAATAGCTGTATAATGAAACCACAAAGCAAGAATCCTTCATAATAAAATTTGATGTAGACATGCGTGGAGTATGAAATCAGAAGAAGTCAGTGATGGAAAAAGCTGCCATCAATCATGGCAGGCAGACTGCTCCCCCCGACAGCAGTCAGAAACAGAGGCAGAAAGATTCAGTAATTCAATAACAGCTGCAGTAGAAAACCAGGAAGAAACATTATGATGCTAGTCACTACATACTTAGTATTATAACTTACCTACATATCAAATTTGTGAGTGATGGGTACAGGAAAAAGTGTGCTGAAGTCATCAAGCTGCAACTGCTTACTTAAGGCTGAAGAAGTCTTGCTTAAGTTTTACATGTGTGAAGAGAACGATCTCTGCCTTCTCTGACACCTCCTCCCATACCCCCCCCCCCCCCCCCAAATAATCCAGGGAGAAAGGCACAACCAGAGGATGATTCACCCCACTTTATCTCTGGATAGGATGAACTGACTGCTCTACTGTTTTCCGTTGTCTGTAGAGATGAGTTAAATTAGAAGTTTGACTTTAATATAGCTGTTTTAAAGAAAGCAGCTTCCTCCAAAGTTCAATTTTTTTTTTTTTTAAGTCTTAATCAGATTCCCTAAAAGAGACTTTTAGGGAATTCACACTGTAGTACTAAGCACCACACAATCATTAACACAAGTTCACCTTCATGTCACATTACACATTCTATGAAGCAAGAGAATTGAGGTGCCCTCCTCTCCCCTGCTCCCTGAGAAGGGGCAGAGCCAGCTCCTTCTCTAAGAGAAGTCTTGGGTCAGAACAGAAACCCTGGCTTTTTTTTTTATTTACATCCATTAACTCTTGCATAGGATTGCCTACCTGTTTGGTTTAAGAACTGGTAGGTACACAGTATAACAAATTGCTCTAAGTACCCAAATTTCTCTAGTTCTCTTCAAATACAAAACTTAAGTGTAAGCTTGATAACCTTCTTTCATTCATAGAACAGCATGAAAAGAGATTATGAATTTAAACCTCAAGTTCTGGACTTATATAAAATAAACAGTCATAAATCATGGTTTAGACAGATAAAAACCATTCTCTTTGGAGGAAACCAGTTATGTTTGCAGGTTCTTGGGTTTCTTTCGAACTTAATATAAATATAAAAAAATAAAAGCTAATTGGGATTTTTATAACAAGCAAAAAAAAAAACCCTAGCGCAAAATATAATAAAATTTACTACAGAATTGTTTGAAAGCAAACTCTAATTAATGTACTTAATTCTAATTTAATCAAGCGAATCATACTGAATGCAAAGCCTGACAAAAGACAGACGTATAGTTCAGAAAAGCCTCTGATGGCCTTCATGAATAACTCTGCAGGCCAGAACTATTCAAAAATCAAAGTATCAAATAAAAAAAAATATTTGACTGCCATGTCATGTGAATTCAGGCAGCTGAAAGTCATTTTATTGAGAGATAAAATGCTCATAAAACTTATTGTACATCTTCAGGCAAAAAAGTCAGAGCGATGTGTTATAATTATGCAATTTTTCTCTCCAAGGATCTCTGCAACTCTTATTTTCAGACTTTTTTTCTTTCAGTGAAAGAGATGAAAATACACTGGGAAAGAACTAGGTTTCTGGGAGAGAAAAATAGTTTTTATTGTCAGTAAAAAAATATCACTAGGGTTATAGGAAATCTCCTAAGTGAACTCTCCAGAAACTTTAAATCAGCAAATGTGAAAAAGAAAATACTAGCATGAAAAAAAGGTATTCTGGACTGGGTCCTTCTAGTTGCTGAAGTACTACACATCAGTCAATACTTGTCCATTAATATATGCAGTACAAGAAACAAATACATTTGATCATTTTTTCCATGTGTCACATTGTATTGGGTTTGCGTGGCAAGGTTTTGGTAGTGGAGGAGCTACAGGGGTGGCTTCTGTGAGAAGCTGCTAGAAGCTTCCCCCATGTCCGACAGAGCCAATGCCAGCTGGCTCCAAGACGGACCTGCCGCTGGCCAAGGCTGAGCCCATCAGTGACGGTGGTAGTTCCTCTGGGATAACGTATTTAAGAAAGGGGAAAAAACCCNGACAACGTGTGATGAACTGACCACAACCCCCATCCCCATCCCCCTGCGCCGCTGTGGGGAGGAGGGAGAGAAAATTGGGAGTGAAGTTGAGCCCAGGAAGAAGGGAGGGAGGGGGGAAGGTGTTTTAAGATTTGGTTTTATTTCTCATTACCCTACTCTGACTTTTGATTAGCAATAAATTAAATTAATTTTGTCCGAGTTGAGTCTGTTTTGCCCATGAGAGTAATTGGTGAGTGTTTTTTCCCTGTCCTTATCTGGACCCACGAGCCTCTCGTTATACTTTCTCTCTTCTGAGAGGAGGACGGCAGTGACAGAGCGGCTCTGGTGGGCACCCGGCGTCCAGCCAGGGTCAACCCACCATACACATACAGATCTGAACTGCTAATCTAACAATGAAAATAGACCCTCATGTCATGCCGTTGCAACAATTTCAGATTTAGCCACCCGTCATGACAAAGTAGATTTTAGTAAAAAAACAGCCTGCATTTTGTTATTAAAAAAATCCTTTTATTCCTCAGTAGGGAGAAAAAAAGTCATTATGTTGTATCTGATATAAACATGTACGCAAACTGGGAAGCTAAGTGGTGTAAGCCTGAGCTCTTTGATTTTAAAAAAATGGAAACAATTAGTCAAGATTATGTCTCCAGCATGGACACCATTTCAGTCATTCCAGAAATAAATCTTACAGACCTGCTTTCAGCAGCAGCCAAGCAAAAAAACCAACTAGAATTATATTATAGGAAATTTTACTTAATGGAGGAAGTGAATTTGCATTTTATGGCTGTTTATATATATTTGTGATACATATAATATGGCGTGACCTTCAGAAGTAATAAAATTTCAGTTTTCATCTCATCAGAAACTATTTAACATGCTGCAGTTTGCTAAGGCATGCCATCACTCCAAACTGTGAAGTAATAAACTTGTCGGACTTATTTCCCTGAAGCATACTGACTCCCGGCTGACACTTGGAACAGGACAAACTAATTATAATTGCTCTATAAAAACAAGACTTATTGCAAGGGCAACTTTTTACCAAAGCATTCTCTTAATGCTTGACAAAAATGTATCTTTTTCCTTTAGCTGCTTGGAGATATGGAGATATCTTTAGCTGAAATTAGGTGTATTATGACTAGTTTCTCCAATATAACCTTTGCAATAACAAGGAACAGTATTTCTGTTCACCTTTGCATATCAAAATACAGAGCAAAATTGCCATTGCTATAAACCCATGAATGACAATGGGACTAGGCTGACAAGTGAAAAAAATAGCATTACAAGTAGTGTTTCACAATAAATAAATTTTTAAAAATCTCATTTATAACTTCTTGGCCTAGGGCAATATTGTTAAGCTTCACATGAGTTATAACAGGCTTACTAAATGCAATAGATTAAGCTCTATAGCAGTTAAGTGTGAGAGTTAAATGGAGTTATTTGCCTTTAGAAGGAGACAAATACACAGATGAATCGGGGACTTCATATTTTAGCCAGCTTCATATCAAATCAAGTTTTGTGCTGTTACCAAATAAATGAATCATATAAAGGGAGGCGAGGGAGAAACAATATAATTAGGTAACACTCCCAACACTCAAACAGCTTGACATGGTCCAAAATGTTGTATAATTCTTTTGATTAAAATGTTACATCCCACGAAGTACCACAGGTAGATGATCTTATTGCAGTCCACCTACCAGCAATACGTAAATAAGGCACAATGGCACGTGAAATCAACACTCTCTAGAATAATGGGAAGCAGCTTAATTCACGAACCTTTTTCCTGGGTTCAAAATGTGCTTTATTAATGCTTTGAGCGTAAGCCCTGTAAAATATATGATACACGATAGCAAAATTTTTATAGACACCCAGAGAACTTCACAATGCAAGTTTTGAGCAAGTTTAAGGCATGGGTGTAAGGACTGATGTTTTGTCCTTTTGCAGCCATGGGGTGACCTCTTCAAAGTCAGAGGTGCCTCATTTACATTTTAACTGTAATTAGAAAGCTGCAAGGCTGGTCCCACAAAAGTAGAATCAAAACAGGAGTTCGGGCACACATGTATGCTTTGAAGCCTCATGTGAATTAACCAGAAAATCCTGAGGTGAAGGTACAGTGAACACCTAGGAAGAGATGTTCAGCTAAGATAAAGTGCTGTTGAATGTTCCTGTAAACTTTTTAGTCCTAAGACCTGAAATCTGCTTAAACTGTAGCTGGAAAAAGTTTTAAAGTTAATTATACTCTAAGACTATTATTTCTTTGAACACAATCCCTTTTTCTAAGTTAATTTGTAATTTTCTGACCAAGAATTTAAGTAATCAGAAGTTCTGCTCCACTTTAGGAAAAAAAAAACAAAAACAAACAAAAAAACAACACAAAAAAACCAACACAAAAACCACAACAAACATTTTCCACATTTTAGTTTGTACTAATGAGTTACTTATTTTCTTGCATGCCATGAATCCACACAGCTCATATCATACAGATTATGCTTTGGCGTCACCTACAATGGAGGCCAAGCGTGGAAGTCTCAGGAGATACTGTTTCCACTGTCAATCCTCTAGAAGTTGTTTGATAGCTAACACCACGAGATGCCAGACTGTACAGGTTTTCCACTGGGTGTAAAAGACGGCGCCGTTCTGGTAAGCAGCAGGGACAGCCAAAGGGTTGATCACATTTGTCAGAACAACGGCGTAAGTGATGGTTAAACACAGTGGACTGTTAGATGGCCCAGTGTTTCAGGGATAGCTGTGTTAGCATCTTGGTCCACACACAAAAACTATTTCCTAAATTTGCTTTAAATATAAGGATCCCCTAGATAAGAAAACTGGTTTTTACTCTTTCTCCATAAAGTGCCAGATTTAACACATGATAAGAGACAAGCGCTAAGTCTGGAAACAACCTGGCTGGAGCAACAATATTCAATGTAAAAAGACATTGATGAACTAGTGAGGGTAGAGAGTAACCAACCCTTTTGTTGGAAATTCCCCAAGAAAACACGTAACCGACACGGTCTGTGCATCTCGTTAGGCTGCCTGGCTCCCACAGCAACGGCAGTGGGGGCTGAAACGTCTCACTAATAGTTCAGCACCTTGTTCCAAAGTGTGGCAGTTATGCTTCCCACCAAGTTATTTGGTTATTGACATTTATTCTTACAAAGCCATAGCAAAAGATCAAGAAAAGAATTACGGTTAGTGTTGTTTCAACAAATAGACACACCAGAGAGCAAAAAAGGAATAATTAACAGTGACTTATCAACCCTCACTTCATTGTGCCACTTCAAGGCATTATTCATGCCTTATTGAGATTAAAAAACAAAACAAACAAACAAAAAAACCCCACCCCAAACACAAAAAACCACCACACAACAAAAAAAAAACTTGTCAACACCACCCACACACATCTTTCTTGGAAAGATTTAAACAGGAGGAAACCCAAAAGGATAGTCTTCAGTCTTTGTAACTTTTACTGTAGTTGGAGAAATTACTTTTAAGTTCAAAATCCTTTTAATAGCTTTTCTTTAAGAGGAAAAACAGTATTTCTTACGGGAACTGTTCCCCCCCTCCCCGAGAGCCTCTTCACATTCTTGCCAGCTCTAATTTAGTCAGGGAGATAGCAGAGGAGCTGACCTCTCTGTAAAGGCAGAAATACCCTCCTAACTCAGAGTACTAGTATTCCCTCTTTCCTTCACACTAAAAATCTCATCTCTTTCAGGTAACTAACATGATTCCCACTGAAGAAACAGGAAGGGCTAAATTATACCCTAAGAAAAACATATCCTGAGAAAAATATGTTTCCAGCGTATTTTCATAGAATCAGAGAATGGTTTGGGCTGGAAGGGACCTTTAAAGTTCATCTAGTCCAACCCCCCTGCCGTGGGCAGGGACATCTTCAACCAGATCAGGTTGCTCAGAGCCCCGTCCAACCTGACCTTGAATGTTCCCAGGGATGGGGCATCTACCACCTCTCTGGGCAACCTGTGCCAGTGTCTCACCACCCTCATTGCAAAAAATTGCTTCCTTATATCTACTCTGAATCTGCCCTCTTTTAGTTTAAAACCATTCCCCCTTGTCCCGTCGCAACAGGCCCTGCTAAAAAGTTTGTCCCCATCTTTCTCATAAGCCCCCTTAATTTTAATCAGGATAGTTAAGAGAAATGCTAAACACAGCCAGGAACTGGCCTGTTACTGGGACTTCTCGTGTGCGAGGGCTTAATGTCCTCAAAGACTCATGAAGCCACTGAGCATTAGTGCAAATGGCATTTACTTCCTGCAAATCTCTCAAATCACACAGAAATTTCAAAGATCTCAGATTTGGGGATATGCACCACAGAATGCATCTTAAATCAAAGTTAAGTGACAGCGTCCTCAGAGTGGAAATCATTGTGCTCCAAGACCAGCCCTTGACAGGCTGTAGGACGCCAGTTGCACCAATGAAATGGGCATGTGCCTGGACCACGTGCATAAGTAGTAACACAACATAGAGTGAAAAAAAATCTAATCATTTCAATATGAAAAAAGCTATGAAGCTCATTGTTCTGACAAGCCATCTTTCTTTTTTACCCTGGTGGGAGTTATCTTCAGTTTCTAATAACACTTTACCATTTTTTGTGCTCTAACCAGACTTAACTGTAGCCTGATAACTTCACTCAATTAACAAATAACAATTGATGCTTCATACAATGATCCTGTGTGTCTTGAACAAGACAATGCACCAACAAGCAGACAAATTTCACACACACATTGTGCTAGAATTCTTTTAAAGTCATAGCAGGAATAAATTGCAAAATTCTGCAAAAAGCACTAGAAGGGCTCAGAAAGTCCACAGGCAGCACTGCAATACTGACTGGTGGCATTTTGCTTGTTCCTTCATAGTTTAATTGAGTAATCGTGAGAAGTGCTTCTTTTTTTCCTCCCTCCTGCAGTTGATAGTCTTTTAATTGTATAAAAAGTGAAGGCAAGAACATTGAGCAATCGGTCATTTTGTGGCAAGCGTTCCATCTTACGGCACTAAACTTTATACCAGCTCAGTATTTGCTCCTTCAGAAGCCCTTAAAAGATATCAATTTTCTCCTACAAGCCATCAACGTTGCCTGGAGGACCAGACCCAGAGACAGGAGTTAAGATCTGAGGGGGATAAAAGCAGAGAGGGTAAGGGGAAAACAAAAAACCTCTGTAATACCAGTGTAAGTTTGACAGGGTACTACTGGTTCACAACATGCAAGGTTTGAGAACAGCAGCTACAGACTGATGTTCTGCCACGTTCATTTGACAGTTATCTTAAGAGCTGGGTTTAAGAAGCGGATCCTTAAACACTTCAGGCTGTGGGAAAATGCCAAGAACTTGCAATTAGCATTGAATTAAGCTCTAAATGCTCTGTTACGCTGACTTTTCGGAGAAACAGCCTCTCAATCTGTGTAAGGCTGCTGTAATTAGAGTCAGGGTGCTCAGAGCAGAGTATTTGATAACCCAGGGGGTCTGCCAGAACAGGACTCTCTGGGCATCCTTTCAACCCTGGAATATTTGCATTTGCCAGACTCCAGATTTGTTATTTTTCCAGACATTTTGTAAGAAAGAGCTCGTAAATGGTGCAGAGGAAATGAAATGCATGCAAGTTTACCAGAGGTCAGTCTCTATCTGATTAACTTTTTTTTTTAAATACAGTCATGTGAAATAACAAAAATTCGACACAGGCAAAAATCTAAATGAGCAAAACAATTTATGATGTTGGGTATAAGTAAGGTCTTTTCTTTCCGTAAAGAAGATGGGAGAAACTTTTCCTCAGGTACAAGAGATAGAGAGGAAAAGTTCTGCCTTTTTGGAAGAATTTTAACTTGAGTCTGATTAATTTGAGATAGACTTCTTAATTTACAGGAGACAAAGGCAAACAAGTAATATTAGACTTGCTAGTCCTTCTGTAGCAGATTGTTTTTTGCCGCCTGCAGATTTCATTCATCTATTCAAAATATAACCACAAAGCCAGGGATAAAAAAATTCTTTTAACCTCCTGACATCTTTCCTTACACCCATACTGTAACTCTGGATGAATCAACAGGCCAAAGACTAGATACATCTCACTACTCTTACCTTATTCAGCTGATCAAATCGCATAAAATATTTATTTATGTATTTAATAAATGACATTATTTTAGGAATCTTTTCTTCAATCTATCAGCCTTTGCTTTTCCTCTGTAACCAATTTTTTTTTCTACAGCAAAAAGCAGGCAGCTGCTCCCTTATGCTCGTTGCATTGGGAAGGCAACTTTGATTAATATCATCATCACAAAAGAATGTTCATACCTGGTTCAGGACTATGACTAGATGATGTCCCTAGATCTGGAGAACTAGCAGATATATGAGCAGAGTCATCATGTGAGTTTATTTATATGTTCTTTGCACTGATTTCTGTTATAAAATTGAGATTACATTTTTTTGTTTTTAAAAAAAACAGACTCAAATTCAACACTGAACTATAGGCATAATGTAAAGCCAGAGATCACCCAAGAAAACTACATGTTTTTTGAAGGTCAGAGGTAATGATCACAGCCTATGAACTTACTGAAGGTTATCAGACTATTGTTATATTTTAGTTTTTAGCAAACTATGACATTTCCAAAAGGACGTTCTGTAACACTCATTAACACTTTTACAAAAGTGATCTACAAGATCCAGTAAGACAGTTTTGATTAAAGGTTTTGAAAAATCTCCTACTTGTAGTTTTATATGGAGATCAGTTTTTTATCTCCACTACCAAATTCTTATGAGTATTAAAAACCCACACTTCAACACCATTATTCCCAGGATCTACAGTGTAACCATAGAAAGTGTTTTATGTGCTCCTGATGAAGATTGCTGCCTACTTAGTCCTAGCTTGTTCTTCAAGCCTTCTTTCTAGATATTTTAATGATAGTTAAATAATCATAGTTAAAAAAGGATGTATGCACATGTACTGTATGCAGTATACATATATACACACACACATATATATATAAAATAACTGGCCTAAAATAGTTGATGCTACAATATTACAATTTAAACAGAAACCAAAAGTCAACTAAAGCTTTGTTTTCAAAGGTTGTTTCATTCATACGTTCAGTTCATTGTTATGGAACACTATTATAATAGTACGCCAAAAGTTTCTTTGAAAATCATGTGTGACATAACAGAGTCTATGTGATACATAAAGAAATCTTCACAAGGGTCATGTGTAACCTCTCTGGAAATCCTAGGTGTCATTTAATAGAGAATCAAGTGCTGGATTTGTAAAGATACATTTAGCTTTGTTATAAGTCAAGGTAGAAGCATCTTCAAAAAAGCATCTCCCCTAAAAATAAGAACACCCCCTCCCCCCAAAAAAAACCCCAAACATCTCTCTTAAAAAACACAAAACCAACCAACTAAAAAAACCCACAAAACCAAACACCTTTAATAAGCATCCCCCCAAAAAAACAGCAGATGCCTTTAACGTGATGCCTTTCTGGTATTGTGCAAGAAGCAGAGATTCTTTATCCATTATTCTTAAGGACGTGAGTTTAGGACATTTCTCCACAGTGATTAATACCATGTCCAGTGCACCACTGAATCACCAGCTGCACAAACACTGGCACATAATTGCATTTCTGGTTAGTCAGAGTGCACAGCCTAAATTTCATGCTACTTTCTATTGAATTTATGCCCACTGACAAAGCTTCTGACATGGCATAAAACCTTCCCGCTACAAAGTTAATCCATAAACATTTCTTTAAACAAAACTTCAACCTTCATAGCGAGTTCTCTCTGATCAGAGCTTTGTGTCATGCAGTCACAGCAGTTTTGATCCTCCATCACTAACTGAAGAGCCAGTTTTATCGTATCATCAAACCACAGTTCAACCTGCTGCTAAGCCTTCCCACCATACAGTTCTCTGAAGCCTGGCTGCCGAAGAAAACATGGTTTGAGTTCCAATTTTTACCTCTTTGATCCCTGTTTTGTCCAGAAATCAATTTTCAACACTAAAATGCTCCATCTCATAGACGTGAGCTGTTTTTATAAGGCAGCAGATAAATCTGTAACAGTTTTGAGACCTTTTGTTGTATTTTTTCCTCCACAACTAGGCACGTACAATTTTAAAACTGAAAGGAATAGCGATTGTTTTGTTTCAGGAGTTGCTTATACGTTTGAATTTCCAAGAGCTCAGATGGATTAGAGCAGGTGCCAGGAGGAGGTTGAATAGTTTTATTCCTACAATCCACGCTCATTCTTTTGTCAAATTTGTTTTGGAAGCACTCCCCTGGTACATTATCTGTCCTTTACACTAATATTGCAAAGAAAGAATTTCTCCAAGGTCTAAACTTCTTGTTACTACAATTTTTGCTTTATTTTACTTAGAGGAGCAGGTATACACAGTTACACTGTCAGGATTTTAATTCGCTGAACTGGAGAGATCTCTAATCCCCAGCTCTGTGCATCTCCCAGCTCGGAATACTCTCATCCCTTCCCAATGCTCTTGGACCAAAATTTTTCCTTCCTTGAGCCCAGGCAGCACTCTGCAAATCCCAGGAGCCACTGCTCAGGCTCCATTCCAATCAATTAATGCACAACTGCATCTGTTGCATATATGAATTATCTACTCACAGTCTTTTTCCACACTGATGAAGCTGTTCCAGTAGCAACCATGACTTCCTTCAGTGCCCAAGCCAACACAAATCAGAGATACTGAAGACCAGACAAATATCCATCTTTCATCAGCAAAAACCAACAACAGCAGGTAGAACTAATTAATCACTACAAACACATTTTCTCTTTCTCTACCTGCTTAATTCTCTTTTACAGCTTCAATGCCCGTTCACAACTCTTCCAAGACTAATGACCTTTCAGTTCTTATGACACATTAGCTGCCCTTCATTCACCAGGCACACTTCGCTGGCCACCACAGTACTCCTCCAAGACTGGTTGAAAGTTTGATAAATG
Organism: Pelecanoides urinatrix; assembly: GCA_013400755.1. Taxonomy (NCBI): domain Eukaryota; kingdom Metazoa; phylum Chordata; class Aves; order Procellariiformes; family Procellariidae; genus Pelecanoides; species Pelecanoides urinatrix. The sequence goes on from VZTQ01013647.1 coordinate 117,568, forward strand.
ACTTGACGTGCAATACCATTTCACTGTGCAAGGAATAAATAATAAGACTGGACAAGTGAGCAAATTAAAACACATTAAATGTCTTTGAAGCACCCTTCCAAAAGCACCTCACAGAATTTACAGTATCCCCTTGCCTCCTGGAGAAGCTATTGAACACCAGGCTAAACCTTTTTACACCTATAGGTGACTTACTAAAAATACACTTACTACTAATAAGTCATCAGCTGGTGGCTATTCTGCATACCTCTGCGTGGGGGTGCCTTAAGCTCATACAGCAGCACTAATGCTGGGAACTAGTCTATGACACAAAAGCCCCACATTTTCAACACGCAGATGAGTCCTTTGCAACTACGTTTTAACTCAGCTAGAAGTGGATATTTGAAGTTTTGAAAGTCATACTGACAAGTTAACAAACCGTGGAACACTGCCTGCTGGATTTTTCTCAGCAAGAGAAGGACAAAACAAGAATCAGTAAAATGCTGTGAATAAAGCCATCCTACAGTGGCCACCAGAGATCAGAAACACAGATGTTTGGGGGGAATCTCTTCTCTTTTGCAGGTGTTTTGGGGTCAGAATCCTGAACTATAGCTCTTCCTTAGCTCCCAGTTGAGAGCAGCATCCCAGAGCTTTCCCTGCAGAGAAAGGGGACCAGTATGTTCCATTGCTGCCATCTGAAAGCAGAGAAGGATATGCTGAAGCACGTTATTTAAAGCCCTTCTCATCAGTTTATTTTATTGGGACCTGAGCTGTACCGGCTAGGGTATCTCGCCAGAACTGCACTGAAATTGAACCTTTGAAAGAATCACATTGCCAACTAAGCACCTGTAGAGACAAAGGAAGCTTGGAGTCATTTCAGGAAAACTATACATAAATGCCATGGAGATTAAAGCAATATATTGCTATTTGCATGTGTACTTCGAATATTTTTTTGAAACAAGGATCTACAGGGCAGAACAAATGTAATGTGCACCAAAGCAAGCTCAAAAACTGTCAGCAATTAGTTTTCTTCAACAGTCACTATGCTTTTTCTGTGACAATAAAACCCTGTGAATATTATGTTTCCTAGCAGATTGTAGTGCATCTCATCTGTAAATTCCCCAAAGCATCAGTCTGAATCTCTGTGCATGGTATTGCAATTATAATGAGGAATGTTCTGAATGCATAAGTCTACCTTCAACCATCTGGAGTGCCTCCTTTATTAAATTTGTTTTCAATGTTTATACAGTCTGTCGGTAATTAATTTAAGAGATAAAGTAGATTTGTCTCATGTTCAGAAGCCTGTCATTCTTCCATTTAAAGACAACTTGAAAGGTTAAAGAAAAAGCAATACATAACTATATCCAGTATACTAATATAGAAAAATATAGTTTAAGGCTGTTACTTTAAAAACAAAAAAATAAAAAAAAAAAAATCAAAACCACCCAATCACACACACAACCCACACAACAACAACAAAACGCTCACAAAAACCCAACAACTTAAGTTTTTGATCAATATATTTGATACAGAGAAAGGAGATGATATAGCTTCACCCTCATTAGTGAGGAGTTCCAAATCAGACCTCAGCACACAGCAAGGTCATCCAGAGAACAGCAAGACTGCCATACCATCATACTTTATAGTGTGTAGATATATAGGATACAGTATCCTGAAGGAGGTATGAACCAGCTATTCACATTTCCAGAAGCATGAAGAGATCACAAAGGTGCACAGGCTTTGAAACCCATCTAACTCATTAATACCTGGGTTTACTATTGTAATTACCAGTACCCCAAACAAAGCATGGAGGCATACTGCATAGGGCTGCTAATTGCCCCAAAGGTCTATAGGAGTGTGGTTTGAACAGTTTATAAACCCGGGGGGGAGTGTTGTGTGATTTTTTTGTTTGTTTGTTTTTTAAATACAAGCTTGAACTGCATTTAATCAAAAGAAAGGATGATGCACCTAATTACACCATAGCATGGATGTGCCATTATAGGCTAGTTTTTTTCTTTTAAACCCAGTCAGCAATTTGAAGCATCAATAGCCTTCATAATTTTTTTGTAACTAACGTAAGCACAGGTGCTAGTCTTACTTGTACAAGCAGCTCCTTACATCACTGTTTCCCAGGGACTAAATAAAGTTCACTAAACGCATTAGGCTCTGTAACAGAATTGATCAATCTGTCCATAAACAAGACTGATAATTTCAAACTACACCCCAGCTTCAACTAGCAAACTTTGCCTGAACCAGTGTCAAAACTGGTAAGTATTTTCCTTATCTGGATAGTTGGCACTCTCATGGAGGACATTATTCCTCTTAAGAGATTTTTTTCCAAGCCCCCAGAAAGCTGTTCACTAAAAATAGTCCAATCCTAAAGTACAATTAATTGTGGACAATTAATTATCGATCAGTTGCCATAAAACCTAGGATCACCTGGACTAAATCCAGTAAAGACTTAGTTGCCTGCAGACAAGTACATCACCACGTACTTTCTACAGAATTTAGGTCATGTATTCTTGCCATTAAATCCTAATTTCCTTTTAATGAAAGCTTACCAATTACAGCAAACGTCCCAAAACCGGTCCCTTATTATATTCTGTTTATAGTGATACAGCTTGATAAAAACAGAACTTCATATTGAACTACCTTCTATCCTTCTCTAGGAAGCCACAAGCACTGAGAGAACATGACTAAAAAGATTTCAAGAGCACTTAAAAAAAAAAAAAGGTAATTTAATAATGGAGAGGTGCAGAATTAAAAAAAAAAAATCTATAAATTCAACAATTTATCTTGCACTGCCTCTCTTAGGGAGAAAGAACGTCTGTAAGTAAAATATTCAAGTCTGCTTTTCATTGTAAGAGACTGCAGAGAAATATTTGGGAATGCTCCTAGCAGAATTCCAGACCTGAATTCTCCCTAAAAATCACAAGCACATTATCTTGCAAAGGCAGAATAGCCATTGGGTGAGAAGAAGAATGTTTGTTTGTTTTCCAGATTTAATTAAATTAATTGAAGAAGTCTCTCCCAACCCTTTGTGGGGCTGCCTGAAGAAATATTTCAAAGTAACATATTTCAGCCCTCAAGTCTTATTTATAGTTTGGGCTTATATGGACCATTTGGCTTATTCAGTCTTTTTTATGGGCCTTTTTGATGTAATACACTGAGATCTGAATACTAGCTAGGCTAGTTTTATTTGAATTTAACACTGTGAAATATTCCTAAATACACATCGATTCAGTGAACTCTATATGTCACATAAGGTGGCTGGGAAAGAAAAAAAAAAAAAAAATATGGCTCACTATGCAAGCATTTCTACACAACCAGAACACAATCTAAAGAACATCCCTAACAGCCACTGTCTCATGGAGGGCTGAGTCAGATGCAATATTTCCAATAACTCCAGAAGTAACAAGATTAAACCTCTCTGTGAATTCTGTCTTACCAAGGAGAAACTCTAAAGCTAAAGCTTGAAACAGCAAAATACCACACACCAAGGGAATTCATTCTTTCAGAGCTGGTTTTCCACAACCAGGGTTTTCTTAAAACAATGAAGATTAATTTATAACGATGGCAAAAATATATCCTTTTAAAATTAAAAAGCAAACACAATATAATATATATGAAATTAAAGACTTGATGCCACTGCCCTAACTTTACTAGCCTATGATCAATGCAAGTCTTCTGCAGCGTAAAATTGCCTGTTGGAGTGCAGAGAGTCCATTAGCTACTTCACGAATAATCAATGCCAGCAATATAAAGAGACCTGCCGCCGAAGAGGGCATCAAAGTTACCAGAAATACCAGATCCGTGGACTGGAGTACATCCTTTGTGCTGCAGAGCTTTGTGCTGCTTGTAGTCCAGACAATATTTCATGGAAGAGCAGCAGTTTGAAGAATTTCATATGAAATATTTAGTATGATAAAAAATGAAGGCTATGGGTCAAGAAAACATGGAAGAAAGCTATAAAGTGGTCTTAAAGCTTTTGATTGGTCTTAAGCATTGAACTATATCTAGTAAAAACAGTCTTAAGCAGGGAAAAGTGGTATAAACATAGAATTCTTTGAAAAAGTGTTCAGGTTTTACATTGTGATATTACTGGGCAGCAAAGTTACTGCGTGCTGAATCAGAAACAAGGCACGACACAGATCTATTCAAAGACAGCCCTGAGGAAATAAAATTTGCTCTTAGATTCACTATAACCAAATATACATGCAGTCCATCAAATGATAAAAGTGCCATCTTTATATTCATATAAAAAAGTAGAAAAAAATATTGAAGCTTGTCACTGTTTTCATACATTCTGTAATTTTTCAAAACTTTGTTTCAGGCCAACTTTGGCCAAAATAATTTTTAGCTCTGGAGGTTTTCCTCAGCGTCTTACTGTAGTTAACTGCTGAAAGTCTACAAGCTTATCCAGTAATGCACTGGAAAAATGGCTACCCACATCTCGCAGAGCATTTGCAAAGATATTTCTAGTCTCTGTCAAACCAAAGCTATTTCAAATGGGTTTTAGGACTGGCTCAAGCATCCGTCGGTTGTCCAAGGCACGGCGGCCCAGACACCCAGCTGGCTGGCCAAGGGAAGGTACCTCCACTGCACAACCAGCTCTGGAGCCAGCTCCTGGTGTCATTTACCTGACCGCAGACATGCTGGGCTGTCAGATCACAGTTGCTCATGGGAGTGTTTGTGAGGACTCATGCAAGTCCAGTGCAATGACACAGATGAAGAGAGCAAGCACAGACCAACCAAGCCCTGTTTTACATGCCCGTCATAGCCAGGAATATCCCCCAGTTTTGTCAGCTGCCATGAAGTAGGATATTCACAGCTGACCTCACTCAGCTCTACAGAAAACCTCCCATGGACTTCAACAAGGCTCAGCCTCTAGCATTAAATACTGCTAGAGACACCGTGCCAAGACTTTATTTTCTCCTGCAAAGCACGACTCCATCACTCATCTTCCTATCCTGCTTCTCCAGGGAGAAAACAAGGAGGCTTGTGGAACAGCTGTGGCACAGATGTGCCAGCAGTGAGTTTGCAGAAGCCAGACCGCTCCGTCACACATTCATAGCAGGGTTACGGCTGCTTTCTGCCATGCGAGGGAGCCATGTGGCTGGCCCTTCCCCACCGCAAAATTCAGCCATCCCCATCGATCGTCACCCTTAGTCCCAGAACAGCCTCTTTTTCCCTTCCTTTCTTCACCCTCCTGCATTTCATGGGCCAGCCACCCTATTCGTCTATATGGCATCAATGCTTGTTCCTGAAATAGAAAAGGCAAACACATAGCTGCAGATTTCCCAGGCCATATCCATGCCCTTCTGTCACAGAACATCTTTATCTCTTTCCTGTCACTGAAATCAAAGTCACTTCTACCAGCCTCACCATCACTGCTGCCTCCAGGCCAGATCTCCTAGGGCCTATACAAAACATACTGCAGTGGTACTTGTAGATAGAAAGGACATCATTATTAACACAAAGTTTCGCATGAGGACATTTTCTCTTCCCATTTCAACTCACTACTTTGTGTAGCAACAATAACTTTAACTTGTCCAAAAAAGGGATGGAGGAAGTGATTTTAGATACCTTCTAATGAGATACAAATATACATTTTTTTAAAAAAGGAAGGAAAAGACTGTATTAAGTTCCCCAAAAGAATCTCAGAGCATTGATTTAACAATCCGGGAACAACAACTTGGACTCTAATTACTTTCTTTTTCTTCTGCTATCCTTATTTTGGTGGCTACACGCTACCAAAGAGTACCCATTCCTTCATAGCTTCTCAAACAGGCTTATCAAATTTCTGTGTTATTCACTGTCTATGCTTCTAAAAACCCCTGCTGTCCTCCCCGGTTCCTCTTCATTTCCCTCTCCCTCTGTTCCCACCTTTGTGACCCAATAAAGTTTCTTAGAATTTAACCGCTATATTTATGGTCATGAAAACACCAACATTTTTTAACAGAGAGGCTTTTAACAGAGATTTCATCTCCTTGTCATCAGTCATTGAAAGATAAGTTATCTTAAAGCATTTATTTTGTAGAGATATAATCACACAACTGTATAGTCACAGACACTTAAACATTGTAATTACAGAGCAATCACACATCACCATGAAGTTATGAGAAGTTTATGTTCCAGAAATCTCAACTGTTGATTTGTTTTGGGTTGGTTTTTTGGGGGAGGGGGGGTTGGTTTTGGATTTTTTTGAGGTTTGTTTGGTTTGGAGGGTTTTTTTGTTTGTTTTGGGGGGGGTTTTTAGACAAAACTAAAGGAAGGTAAGCAGAGATAGAAACAATTCTTCGGATGTAACAGTGTAATAGAAAAAAAAAGCAGTTCAAAAATGCCCTAAGTATTATTCCAGTTATATCAGACCAAGTAGCTTTGGTTTGCAGTGCTCCGTGGTGCAAATGTGCTGCCGGTTTCTGTAAAAGCTCCTGCTGCAGAGCCCGGAATCCTTCCTTCCCAACCTTTGACATCCAGCCCTCAAACCCGCCCCACTTCCACCACAGCCAGGGTATAACATTGAGCAGTACACAACGCACACCCCAACGGTACTGGCTGCACTACAGCAGAATAATTTCATCAGCATTAGAGAGCCTTTTCCGTCTCCGTTCTTTTTTCATCCTTAATTAAGTTAACTCATTGTGGCAAATACCAGAGCTCCTTCATTCCCATGTGCATCTCCCCCAGCCCGTTGTCTCAACTCCCTCTGTATCTCTACTGCAGCATCCCAGGAGCTACATTCAGCTCACTTTGATCTCTATTGCGGGCACAACCACAGCTGAACAACACGCACTTGCAAGCCTTTGGAAGAGCACCGGGCTGCAGAGATTGATATTGATCTGACTGCTCTTTGTACGTGAGTGTCTGGAGCATAAACCCCGCGCCTTTTAACCAGCCACATCTAGCTCTGCCAAACCGAAAACACAGAGCAAACAACTATTCAAAAGCTTTCACAAAAGGGAGCCCAACTGCAAGCCAGGTGTATTAGGTCCCTCTTGTCTCTCCCTACCATCACATATTATAAAGTTATCTTATTTTTATGCACTACGTGCAGATAACATCTGCATTTTCTCTTTGCTCGCTGGTGCTGAGTACTATGGAAAGCTGCACTGGGCTGAGCAAGATATGCTTTAAACCATGAGCCCACCAGTCTAAGCATGAACAGCTCATTAAAAGACTGGTGTTTGCCAGGCACAGGAAAGGACCAAGAATGAGACTTTTCTTATCAGCCACGTGGTAGATATGCTTTATAATTTAGCAGGAATGAGCTGCTCTGCAAGGGAAGAGATGGTTTCCAGGTGGTTACATGACACAGCAGAGGTGACTATGCAGCCCCAGTACCACACATCCGTGTGACAACAGCATCTTGCCCTTCCTTATCTGTGCCTTGCTTTCCCTTTACACAAGTTATAATTGGATAAGAGACAGTAATCCTGTTCTCTTCAGCATTGAGAGATGTAACGGATGTTTGCAAAGCACTAGAAGAGCTTAAGATGAAAGGTGTCATCGTAAGGAAAAGTGCTGGCGATCAGAGAGATTCGCTGAACAGCAGCCCTGGTGCGTAATGGGCCCCCAGGGAGTCTATTAGAGAGCCTCACAATTAAAGAAATTCATCACCCTTCCATCTCACACCACTTATTTATTTTAATGCAATGCATAAGGAAGACCAAGGAAAGGACAGAAAACAAGGAACGGTTCTGATAAATGTTTCCTTTCAAGCCCCGTCAACCCTGGGGAAGCAGGTAATATTTCTCATAGGCTGCATTACTCACCAAACATCCAATGCTTTAACTGCCAGCTTGTAACTCAGGTGGAAAGGCACAGCAACCGGCAGCCAGCAAGCACATCCCTGCTTTTAGCAGGGACCAGAACAGTTGGAATCCATCAGCCCATCGCAGGAACCCACCCACGGCCACCTGCGCCCTCCTGCATGCACAGAGGGAAAGCTGCGAGCGCCCAAACACCTCACGCAGAGGCGGGGGCCCAGGTCCAAGCCCGAAGGATAGCACAGTCTACATTAACAGAACAAATGGCCACAAAGGAAAGGGCTAGGAGGGCTGGTGTAGTGATTAAGTGTTTCTTACGGAGCCATCAGCCCGCCCTTACAGCACGACTCCCCCGTAACTCCCACCTTCGCTGCACCACCAGGCAGCCGGGGCATGCAGGCGGTGCCTTACCAGAAACAATAATGAACTGGGAACCAGCCGCTCTGCCTGGTTTAGTACCCTGGCCACAGGTAGAGAATTAGGTTTTTTACCTCAGTTTTCATTTATTTATTACTTCTCAAAACCTTCACAAAAGGAAGGGGGACTCACATTTTCTAAAACAGCTCAGTTCACAGGGTGAGAGAAAGGCAAAGAGACGGTGGATAAAATGACACAGCAAAATCCACCGAGGATTAAACTCTACCCGCACTTCAACTGCCTACCTGTCCTTGTCCTCAAGAAAAAGCCCAGCAGCAGCTCAGTGTTTATAACTAGAGCTGTTCCCTCTTTCCTAAGACAGTAGCAAATTTAACCATAAAATATTTATATACAATTTATTTTGCAGAGTCTAAAGCCAAACTACAGCTACAGAGGCTGGTCCCTGCATACTCAAGCCACCAAACCACACACAGCCTTTCCCTGAGAGCAGCCAGCAGCAGCCAAAAAATGCAATGACCACTCCAATAAGGAACATGGGCCCACACACTGTCACATCTAAGGCAGCAACTTCCAAGTAACACTTCAGAAATTATTTGATTTCCATAAAATTGAAAATATTAATAGGTAAGAACAACACTAACCTCTTTCAAACAGAGCAATTTAGACCTTCCTGCTCCTTCCAGGCAACCAGCTACCTCTCCACTTTCCTAAAAGACTTTTAAATCAGCTGCTGGCAATCAGGGCTAATTACTGATTTCTAGCTTTCACCTTGCCAGCAAGTCTGGCATACAAGCTAAACACCAGCGTGTCAAGTTTGAATGGGGAATGTCTTCTGTCTCAGAGAATGTGTGTTTTTTGTATTGCTGTAATTTGGCTTTTGTTTTCTGGATTAAAAGATCTTCTTATGTCAGATGTCTCATCCCTTATATTTACTGATTCCACGTGTTTGAATTAATGTTATTAAATTTGCTATACCATTTGTGCTCCCTCTCAGAAATACTGGCTTTTAGACTGGGAAAGAAACTGCCAGCCTCTGATGCCACGAACTGAAGAGTGACTGCACTACACCAAGGCAGCAGTAGCAATAACTTCATGAAATTCTAATACTGTTCTCTATTTTTACCAATAAATAGGAGGAACTGTTGCTTAAAGAAATAAGTATTCACAAAGTTGTTGCTAACACACATCATTGCCTTCAAAAGCACCCATTTCCTAAAAAAGAAGAGAAATAGCATCATCACTGGAAAAGCAGTTTCAAAAGAATTAATGTATTTGGCACGGCAGACATGCTGCTACTTTAATTTGGTTTTGACATCACACAAACGAGTCTGCTAAAAAATGAAGTAGGCATAAAATGGCATAGTGCTTTCTTGAATAAAAACTTATAACAAAGGTGGTATTTAGGTTTCAATTTCTTTTGTCATGCTATCAGCTCATACAGAGTTAGCCTTTCCAAGCGTCAATCACTAGGAATTGAAATCATTAGAAACAATCTCACTGAAAGCCTACAGCACGCTTACCAAGCTGTGAGAGCAGAGTCTGTCCTAAAGCAATCGGCATTTGGTTGGAATTGTTCAGAGTTACAAGGTTCATTATAACTTTTTAAGCACTTCTTCTACAGTTACAAAAAAAAAAAAAAAAACAATAAAAAAGCTGAAGTTTTACAGTAGGCTTTGCCTTTTTATTTCACAGAATCAAAGTGGGTGCCATTTTCTACTTCTTGGAACAGAAAATGACTTTTTAAGCCAAACTTTTCACTGAAATAGCTTTACAATTTTTGCCTTGTTTAGAAATTTAGCAAGTTTGTTCAAAAACAGAAGAAAAAAATTGAAAGTACTCTATATGAGATATTCTGGGAAAATAATTTTTCTGTACAAAATTCATTAGAATAACATGTTAAAAACAAAACAAAACAAACAAACAAAAAAACCAAACCAAAACAAAACAAAACCCCAAACCACCAGCCTTGACATCGAGAAAGTTTGTAAGAACTTTTGATGCGTGTGAGTTTAAGAGCCATACAAGATTACGGCTGTAACCTTGTAACATCGTGACCTACTCACATATAGGTGAGTAAGGAACCTGGGGGCTTTTTCTAGAATTCATCTTTTAAAAGTGATTTTTTTTTTCTGGTTATTGAAAAGAAAATTCAGACCATTTATGTGCATTTATGGTTTCAATTATTTGGTGATGTATTTGGCACACAGCCATTTCCCTGACATACCTTCGTAAAACTACAATACTTTCAGACAGGGGTACGTTGAGTAGAGTGTTTTCTTGGCTATGGCAGAGTGCCTGGCAAAATCCAAGTCTGTTAGTGTTAAAGACAAGTTCCTCAACATGTTTTAGATGCTTAGATTTGTCATTCAGACCATTTTGCTTCCAGTATTGGATAAAGTATCAAAGAATGCAAGGTGTAAAGGTTTCCAAGAATCTACAATAACAATTGTGCGCAGCGCTGTCATGAATACATAAAGGCAAACCAAATAAATGTAGTGGAAAAACATTCCTAAAAACGTTTCATATCTCATATTGCATTTGAAGTAATGGAAGGTGCTGTGACAAGCACAGCTTGCTTTGCACTTGCATACTGATAGTTATATCAAAAGGAATTTTTTTGCTGAATAGATTACATTTTGTCGATTTTAAGCAAGCAGTTACATTTCTGTTAGATATTTTTAAGTCTTTACCTTGTAAGACCATGTAACTCACTTCAACTTTCACCTTGATTTCATAAATCAGCAGTTATTTTAATTTAAATGGAAAAGATTCTGACTTGAGACAAATGGTAAAAATATCTGTCAACTGAACCATGTAAAATGTAACCTTAAAAGCTACATATTATTCAGCCTGTCATTTCTGTTTACTTCAGTGGGGAAAGTTTTTCTGCTCTTTAATCCCATTAGCCCTGCTGAAATAGCAGGCTGGAGTCTGCACCATCTGGAACCAGTCAGAGCTAAATGAGCAGCTCCACTGGTGACGCTCAGTTGTGCAGCCCGTCGGGTGGGCTGCTGTACAATTTGAGCAATGCTGGTCTTTAATTACTCACATAGAAAATAGGGAGGGAAAGCATAAGTGGTTTCCAGCCACCTCTTCCTCATCTGCAAACCCTGTTCTTGGGACTGGCAGCTGGCGTAAAATTCCCTTCCCAGGATGTGTGGGTCACCAGCACATGCGACCAACAGGCATGCCCTGAACAGTGCCCGGGGGAGAGGGTCAGGAAGGAATTGGGGAGCAGGGGTGGGTGCAGGTTTGGGGGAGGAAGGTCTGTGCAGGGGGCTGCGGGGCAGTGCCCTCGGCGAGGCGTTGGAGATGGCATGTGAACAAGACGTTTCAAAGAACAACAACAACCACCTGCTTTTTATTCTTTCTCCGCCGGCTTCCAAGATTTTCAAACGAGGTGTAAAAACAATCCTCCCTCTTTTGCAAAATCATTTTTCTTTCTCTTGGCTATTTTTATCTTCCAAACTACAAATGAGGACAAAACTCCCAAACTGGTGCTTAAAGAGAAAGAGCAGCAGCATGGAGGAAACAGCAGCAGAGCCCGAGTTCTGCCGTTCCTGTGCCCGGCACATGGATTAACCTCTCCAGAGCTGTGGTATGGATATTCACACTATTCAGCTCCCATGCCATGGCCCAACACTCTTCAGTTTTTCCATTTCAATCCATCACATCCCTTATCCCATCAGGGTGATTTAGGTTCCAGTTGCCTTATTTTTTTTCCAATCAGCTTTCAATTGAATTGGCCACTTATTCACTAATCTGGATGCTGTATCTAGCAATATTAACTAGTCTATCTAATCAGCCTAATAAACAGCAAAGCTTTGTATTTCTCTGTTTTATTTTCTAATTAATTCATTGCATGCATTCAACAAAGTGTTTTATAAGGAAACAGATATAGACTGTCAAGTCTTCTTCCCCTGTAAAATCCAGGTGTTGTTGCTTGTATTTTAAATAGTCTTAGCATGCTGAAAAAAACAGAGTAATGCATTGGACTAAAGTGTTTATATTGAGAGATTAAATATATTCCAGTTTAATCATAAGATTTTGAACTTCTTTTTCACTTTCACTAGTCGCTCATTTTATGAGCATATAGATTGTTTTGCCATAGCGCATGACTAAACTGATTTCATGGCTGTATTGTGTCAAAATTATCTTCTCTAAATTGCCAAGTAAGTAATATTGACCTACGTACAAGTGGATTTCCCTTCCCTCTTTCCTCTCCCTCCACAATCTCTGAGTCCCTACTTTGCTGTCAGCCATCGTCAAATATTAGAATAATTTTAAAAAGCGAGGAAAGAGATTGCAGCTTGTTAGGTTTTAATATTCTGACACTTCTTTCAGAGTGGATGAAACTGTTTATTTCGGTTTTCCACAATCTCATTTGGCTTCCCTGAACTTTTATATTGCATTTTTCCTTAGTAGATATCAACCGTAATTCTGATAAAAGGCTCAGATAAATGTGGTCTAGTTCTGATAATTTACTGTCTCTTAAGGCTTTTGTAGCCTCTTAAGGCAACACTAATAAATCTTATCTCTTTCTTTCTTTCTTTTTGTCTCTATTTTCCTTTCTTTTCTTCAATTTTCCTTCTGCAACAGAAGGTGTGAGGCTTTGCTTTACTGAATTTGTTTTTCATTATGTTTCCAGATTTTGTTTCATAAAAGTCTATCCCAATTGTTTTTTGAATGTTGATTAAAAATGAAGAAGAAACAAAACCAGTATTAGAGTCTTAAGCACTTGTTTAGAAATGACATGTGCTTTTAGAGGGAAAACTGTGAGAATCCCATTTCTAGTTAAAGTAAGCTTTGTGAAAATATCTGTGCTTTCAGGTTTCATCCAGATTTTTCCTCAGGGATAAGACTCCAAAGCCTGTTTAATCTCTTCCTCTGTATCTCTCAGGTGTGATTCCTGTGCAAAGTACCTTCTGAGTTGTTCCACTGGGGTGATATTGCGGAATCCTGCCAGCTTCTGAGCAGCTGGAGTCTAGTTTCAAAACTAAGGGGACCAAAAAAGTGCAATAAATGTCTATGGCAATTGTCTTGCTAACCACTGGAAATTATTACTAAGTGGCCTGTGTATAAAAACTCGCTCTCATCTTTCTTAAATTTGAACTTATGGTATCCTGTATGTAGACCAGAAAACACTTACAGAAAGGGATCCGGTTCATGGGATGATGATATCTAACTGGTTTAGTATTTCCTAGTCTGCTTCCCATCAATACTTTTTCTGTATCTGTCTTCCCTATGTCAGTAAATACATTTCACATGTGAAGTGCTTTTTTTCCCCCATCATGTTATTTGAGCATTTTGTTTTGGTACAACCACCACTCCGTGAGGAACTACACGTGGAAGTGGCTTATAGTGCTAATGTTGGCTACTTTCTCTCACATGCTGGCTGATGGACTGAATTTTTTAGGGTGTGGGTTTTAGTTGTTTTGGGTTTTTTACAGCTTTTATTTCAAACAAATAAGGCACTAGATGTGAAGCACAAAACAGATTCACTTGAATACTCTGTCCAAATAATCTGTGCATGTAAATGTCATGTAAGTAGGCTATTCTATTTGGAACAAATAGTTTTTAAAAGATATATATTTATCAGTTTCTTAGGTGAAGGTTAAACATTTAATAACATAGAAACTGTGTTAACATTCCACGTAAAATCCTGTTTTCCTTTGTGCCGGTCCAGCTCTTCCCCCAACAGCAGCAACAGTAACAACAACCGATTAGGTCCTTTGAACACTGCCTGACTGCTGGAGACCCAAAGCCTGCTTCTACAAATGTCCATCCTCTGGACACCCTAAATCTAGAGGTTTAGGAGCTCTGTCTGCGTGGCACAGTCCTACAAGGCCATGGTGGAACAACGGTGTGGGTGTCGTTCGCCATGAGGTTCCTCACGGCCACTCTGTCCCTTCAGTCGTGCCCAGGAGCAGACAAGAAGCGAGCGTCCCTGCTGAGCGGGTGGCAGGTGCTCCCCACGGCTTATGCCATCAATAACCGTCGACCGGTAGCAATTTTACAGTTAAGATTGCAGCTAGTTATCCTAGGAACGTTTCACTTGACATGTATGCCCTCTTTTACCTGATGTATGCCTCACGTGTCCCTTTGAGGATCATCTGTGTGAGGCTCAGATAAACACAGGTGAGAAGAGTTTTCAGAAAAGAGATCTTGCTTTCATAATAAGTGTTTTGGAAAACATTTTTGAAGAAATAAATGGTTTAAGAGTAAAAGAATAGTAAGAGACCAGACTGGAGAAGTAAATATTGCATGAAACATAAATACCTTAGCTTTTTTTTTTTTCTTTTAAATAAGAGGCCAGACACTCGGTGCTAACACATCCACCGTTAGTGCTTCCTTTCTCTTTTTAGCAGCACTTACCTCCTGTGAAATGTTTTCTTTGGACTGCAGGACAATTTGCTCAGTAAATATGGGTGAGAATAAAGCCTTTACTGAATTATTGCTAGCGAATATCCTGGAAAGGGGTCTGTTCTTCTGTAGACAAGTCTCAACGATCCCAATAGCTCAAATGCACACACTACGAAGTGAACAGCATTAAAGGGACAAAAGCTGTCCCTGACAGAGAGAACTGTCTGAAACTCTGAGTAACCCACTTGTAGCTGACTTATTTCAGGTGCAAACCATTTCTCCTGTGGCAGGTGATATACGTGAGCAAGCACTAGGTAAGTGATGGATGACTCCACACCTACTGTCCAAATTCCAATTTTTAGCCCACAGCTTCGGTCAGAGTGCCAGGCTGAGAGGTGCTGTAAATCTGCCCAGCTGCAGAGGAGCCTACATAGGAAACTTAAAGAAGCTGAAAGGCTTGGCCAATTAGTCTTTAAATAAGTCTCCACAGAATAGGAAAAGAGTTGGACGACATGTTAATTCGAAGTAGTTTTCATCTGTGTGTATATACATTGCTGACGGGAAAGAGGATGGCACAAAACTAATAAAAAGGAAAAATATTAAGCTGGAAAAAGGGAGAGGAAATAAGGGTAAAAATGGGTTTAATGCAATAAGATCTAGCATGCAGAGTTGAAAAGACAGGCTGTGAAAAGCCAATTAGTGCATCAAATACGAAAAGCACACAAATTAAATATAGGGAAGATCAAAGAGAGCTGAAATATGGATATAAAGGAATTTCAGTTGAGTATGTAAGAAAATGTTTTTTAAAAGAAATGAAATACTGTGAGAATTCACTAAAAACAAGCCTTTAATGAGCAAATGAGAGACTGTGAAATGAAAGCATAAAAACCAAATCTTTATATAATGTCTAACACTGACAAGACACTTTAAGGTTGAGTTTATCAGGTCCTGGGCCATAAACATCACAACTTAGAAAGCTGATTTCTTATTTGATGCATGTTTTTATTTAATCTCTTCTGCTCTTAGAGTGTTAATGAGCAAAAAGCTGGATTCTAGTATTCTTCCATATTGCTAGAACAAAAAATAAGGACCAGCATCAGTATTCATAATTTAAATTATTAACAAATGTCTTGAAAACAGTCTTTCCTATTATGCAACTTGGATGCTTATTGTGGTCTGAACACATTGAGAACTGCTTTATATAAATATTGAATTCATAAGTGATTTTTCTGCATTTAGAGTGGTCACCTGCTGGCTTTTATTCAAAGGAGATCAGAGGTTTTTTCTGTCCTCTTACATCTAGATAAAGGAAACTATTAGGCAGTATAGGATGCTTTCAAAATATTACAATTGGAAACAAAAAATTGCTTGAGGTTCTACCATTATTGACAAAATTGGTCTTAAAATCTCCATATATCATAAGAAAAATATATTGGCAAAATAATTACATTGAGATATGAGAACCTTGAATTAAGCAATATGGGTGCTTCCTGCAGGCTAAATGAATGTTGCCTTTGTCAGTCTGTTGGGTAATCTTGGTGTAACAAGATTCCCTTCTGGGGAACAGTCATGAAAAATCTCTGAATTGACAAAACAGACAAAAAACACTTGTGCAGGAATTTGTAATCCATGTTTAAAGCTTGCCTATTACTCCATCTGCTGAAGTCTTAGTGGAACAATTATGCAGAGGAATTGTCCAAGTAATCAGAGTAGGGAAGCTACCACAGACACCTTTTTTTTTTTGCATTGATGCATTTACATTTCAATGGTTCAAAAAGATTTTTACGTAGTGTATGTTTTGAATAGTTTAAAGCTACAATTCGAAAACAGTGCGTTTAATATCAGAAATGCAAGTTCTTGAAAAGTGGAAATTACATTAGGGTGTTCAAACCTGTCTCATTTTTTAAACATTGGGAAAAAGTTTAAGGGTGAAATCAAGTATAATAAGTTGCTTAACTTGAGTACTTTGTATTTCTTGACGCAATCAGTACCTCAAGCTAATGTCAACATCCAGGATTCTTGTTAAGCTTAAGTTCATATTTTAGTTCAGCCACTGTGCCAAAATGCTCTGGAGTGTACGTGGAAAGTGTAGTACGTCTGTTCTTCAGATGAGGATTTGTTCTCTCAAATAATAAAATTTATACAGTTAGAGGTTAGCTTTGCAAGGTTTATTCACAGTACTGTAAGTATTAAATAGCTAAGAAACCTAAGCACTCATCTTAATTTTGGGGATGTTTTATTTTTGAATGCTTAATCTTTGTGGATGTAACTGCTACCAGAGAGGTTTTGCTTAAGCTTCTAGATTAAGACTGACCTGTGTGGCTAAAATATATAAAGCATCAATATATATATATATATGTGTGTGTGTATATATATATATATATGCGCTATAAATAGCATCTTCCTTCCAAGAAGGGAGAATTTTAATTTACAATTTTATAATTAATTTTTAGTCACTTGTATACTGAAAATAAAAACTTTTTGGAAGCAAAACTGATCCTTAAACTTCCAACTTGAACCCCATAAAAGTAAAAACAGTTTTAGTACTGCCTGCAATTATAAGACCAATTATGCAATTAACTTCAACCAAGTATAGAAACAACCTCTACCAAACTTCTGCCATCAAAGCTACCAGCACCACTGAGGATAGAATCGTTTTCATGACAAGAAATCTGCCAGCACTTCCTGTGCTATTAGCCAAAAGTTATAAAATCAGCTGGCAAGGCTCTTCATCTTAGTAAGAACAAACAATTAAGTGACAACCACCCATAGGAAAAAAAATATTTAGCGTCATAAACATTTCAGGAAAGCTGAAACAGCAGCAGTTTACTGAGCCATCAATAACGTAATTGTCGTGCCCATCACTTTCTAACAGAGTCAGAAGAAAGGCTGGGACACGGCAGCTTTTGCTCGTTCTGCTGCCTGCAGTACGTCCACTTGTGCATCCGTGAGCCTTTTTCAAACTAAAGTACATCCTCTAGATGTTGCTAAATCCCAGCAGTGCTCTGGTTTGTGGTTGTTGATCTCCAAAAGATTATCATGATAATGCCTGTCCGTAAACCAGTCAATGTTCAAACGTTAGAGTACAGCAGTCCTCTCCTCACCCTTTTCTATCCCCAGCTGGGCAATTACTTCCCCATGACAGCCATCACTAGCACAGAGGTCCTATGTCATTTACTGTGTAAATATTCATAAACCTGGAATGAGTGTCATTTAAAAAACAAAACGCAAACTATCAACTGTTGATTATTTGTTCGAAACCCAACCATTTGCTGCGTCATTTGTGGTTGGCCCCTAACATCACCTTTTCCTCTTCATGAGGCCAGTGTTAAGGATTGGATAGACCGTATTCAGCAGTCATACAGCACTGGGCAGCAACCGGAATGGCTGATTACTAATATAATCGTGTCCAAAGTGGGAGACTTTTTTCTGCAGTCTTTAACTGAAACCCATATCCCACTTAAAATACAACACTCAACAACCTAAAGATCCATTAAAGACCCCAGCACTGCGAGCAAAACTCAGCTGGCACCTGACATTCAGAGGGGTTAAAAAAAAAAAAAAAAAAAAAAAAAAAAAAAAAGAAAAAACTACAAAACCACACCCAAACCACAACTTCACTTCACTCAGCTATTTTTCTTGCACAGACCATCCCCTTCCTCTGTCCTTCTCCAGAAGGATGCTGTTTCTAACCTGGAGCTGACCTGGAAGAGGTGAGTACCACTGTGGCCACAAGCCCAGCTAATGCAGAGCCAATTTCAATGAAGTTCTCCGTGTTACACATGCATTTCTGTTGATTGGCATCTACCAATTTCTCAGGAGTCGCTCCAGAGTGGAGTGATCCGACTCCAGTCGGAGGGGTGTGCTTACCCCACTGGCCATGCTTGGCCCAACACTCCCTGGGAGCAGAAATCACGTTAAGACTACACTAATCAGAGTAATTAAATTTCTCACTGATCAATCCTCACTCTGATATGCCAAAAATTGTTTTCCAGTCCTGGCTCAAAGCTTGCATCGTGAAACACGATGAGAACGCTGGCAAGCCTTGGTTTGCTGTTGTGCACAACAAACCGTGGGGGCATAACGCGCTGGCTATTTTACTACTTATGAAAGCAGCTCCATGAAGACTCCTCGAACGAGTTAATTCCAGCTTTGAGCTAGAAATGACATAGCTGCAGGTTAATGGAGACCTGAATGGATAAGCAGCGCTGAAAGAATGAGCCCTCCTGCAGCTCAACCTTCAAAGTAAACTGATGTTCCAACTTGTATACGGACAACTTTGGCTGGCTGAGAAATGCCACATAGGTACACCTGTGCTACCTATCCATTTTGAAAACTTTGAATATTTGATTTTGCAGCTTCTCGAGTGTTCTTTTAAAGCTGTTGATTGAAGACTGTGTTTAAGTTCTTCCCCGCATTCCATGCGTAAAAAGGATATATTTCAAAAATTTCCTATTATCCTGTGACTGGCTCTAACCCACTAAAACTCAACAATACTAATAAACATACTCTTGAGATATTTGTTAATTTTCTAAAGAATTAATATATATAATGCATGTGCACATTCGTGCATGTAAATACATATATACATACACACACATACACACAGTATCTCCATGCCTACAAATGTTTCTGGGATAGAAGAAATTCTCCCTTCTCCTGGAAGTCTAACTGAATTTTCAGACAGCACAATTTTTTCTAAACTCAGTATCAAACTCGCTATATATTACAGAGCAAATAAAAACCCTACCAGATGGCCAGCCAAGGCTATTACAGGCTGTCATTACTTTCCACACCCACCTGTCCCTCCAGATTAGGAAATATGACTGAAGAGTTGGTTTTCCTCATGCGCTTTTTCATAGCGGCGTTGCCAGCGAACAGATGATGCCTCGCAGTTATCTTCAGCTCTCCCAGAGCACTCAGCTGCCATTCAGCGGGGTTGCTTTGCTCTCCTTTTGCCTTCCTCAGAGAAGGAAAATATAAGTTATAAAGAAGTATGCCTGCTCAGAGCAAAATGCCATCTGATGGAGAGCGTAATATTTAGTGTGACTAAAATCTGGATGTCACAGAACTTGAAGAAATATCAGCTTTGTGTCCAAAAATAGACATGTGCCAGAGCCATCGCTATCACACTTCTACAGCCAACTGGAGGATCCATCATATCTGACTTACACTGCACAGTATTCATTTACAAAATGGACACATATAGTTGTAACCAGATTATTGATAATTTCGTATAAACCAGGCATTTGCTTCCTTATTTCCAGTTCCTTCCTTCTCCCCCCGCTGCCTTGCAGGACGTTGAAGCACACCAGCACATGCACTTCCAACATGTGGAGAAAAGCTCTCAGACTCGATGGGAACAGACATGACACTCCAAGCTCTGACTAGCAGCTCCCAGCTCTTCATTTTGTCTCCCAGTCTGATCAGCAAACTGATCTGCATCCAGCTCTGACCGAGGTCAGCTAATCTGTGTTAATGTAGAGTGTATGCCACTACCCTAAGGCAAACGGCAGCTGATTTGAGTTAGCGTGTCTTGTCATCAATAAAAGAGATCGATTTCAAATTATGTCATATTTGCTAGGGCTGTGTTCCCAGGCAGTTACTACAGATGCTGTCACCTTCTAACTTGTCTTTTCATCTGAGAGCTTAGGGACTTGTTTCATCTGGCTTTTTTTCTTTATTTGCACAGATGTATACATAAAACATAATGTAGTCCTTCTTTTGTAAAGTGCTCCAAATGCTGTTCATTAATTTTAGCACACACAGCAGGGCTGTAAGTCCTGGGAATGTTACAACTGCTTCAGCTTAAATCCTGCTCCACAGCAAATGCAAACACTGGTAAGTGCAAACAAACATCAGCTGAGCAGCAAACAGCAATTCTGTAGAGTTCCTAAAGATGAATCTGGAGGAATATTGTGGACGTGAGTTCTAAAGGGAGTTTTAATGCACACGGTGGGTGAATATCTATTGCTCTTGTCATGAGGGTTGCCCAGACCTGGGCAGGACGGGGCTTCTGCCCTGCTCAGGGAGACACAGAGCGGCTCCTGAACCATGGGCCATGGTGGCCCGGGCTCGTGCCGGCGCACAGGGAGGAGCCAAGCCAAGCCCGGAGGGAGCCCTTCACCCAGCCTGGGGCAGGGGAGAGGAAACAACCCATCCTTTCTGGCTGCTGCCCTTGGAAGCTTTTAATAACTCTACTATGCGTGTGGCAAACTAATAAATCCTTTCTTTCCTACCCAAACTTACTGCTCTGCCCAGGGATGCTGAAATTCCCTTTCCTGGCTCTGTGAGGGGCAGCCCCTCTCCGGCGGCGGGAAGGGGTCCGGATTAAAAGAGGTGATTAATCCCTGTCATCCCCAGTTTGCCTTCTTGCTCCTGCACCGCCGCTCGGTAATTTAATGTTTTATTGGTAGGAAGAGCTGCCAAACTGCCCTCAGGTTCTTTCTTCTCTTTGTATTTATCTTTTTTTCATTCAGCTAGTCAGTTTTAAACTGCAAGTTACTGTGTCACTGTGCAGGGATGGTGAATGAGAGGGTCCCTAAATTTTTTAAATGAACGTTTTTACTACGTAATTCCAGCAGCCCTGAAGTGATCCTGAAAAATGTTGTGGTGACAGTTTCACTTCAGGGAATGGCAAAGGCAGCTGTCAGCAAAAAACTGTGCTCTGGAGGACTCAGATGTGTATGTTCAGATGTGTGATGGATAATTAAAATAATTTCAAATATTTATTATGTCTTTCTGTACATTGCAACAATTTTCCTGCTGTTGAGCTCATATAAATGGAGGATTAACAAGCTTAAATTTGGCCTAAAACTTAGATTTTTGCTTTAAAGAACTGTCCTTGCTCGAAAGAAATACAACAGTGTGTTTATTTCACAGTAATTAATCCATTTCTCACTCTTCACTGCCTTCCCAACTTTGCTGTGCATCTGCAGGATGCGGGTGGGGGCAGCAGCGGGGCGGGTTACAGCACAGGCATTCAGCACATACTGCACGTTCATAAACTCCCTGCGGATTCTGGCTACAGACTCTGGTTGAAATTATCCATTGATAATTTTCATTTTCATCATTGCCATCCCTTCGGTAACTGTCCTAGCCACAATACGACGGCAGAGGTGTTGTGTAAATACCTACTTCTGTTCAACCTATGGACCAGTCACTGATGATTTTGTTTTCATTTTCATTGATTAAAGACCTAAGAACTAACCCCTGCAGAACATACTACAAATGCATCCACCTGCTGACATTTCCTTGCTTCTGGTGATGTTTTGTGACCTTTTTGTCAGTCAGATTTTAGCAGGTCTGAGCTCAGACAGAGGGCAGAATCTTTTGCAGGTGAGGTAAAGTCACGCACGCTGTGCGGCTGCTTTGGCCACGTTTGTGTTCCTCAGCCAGCACGTGAGATTAGCAGATGTCAGCTGGGTAACCAGGTGAAATGTGAGATACATACAATGTCAGAATTTAGAAGGATTTCTTTTTTTTCTTCCCGCCGCCCCCCAACATCTGCTCTACAGTTCAAGTTTACAAAATCAGTGGAAAATGAGAGAGTTGGCATCATCAGACTAGATGGGGCTTCCACTTGTTGCCAGTGATATTTTCAGCATGAGGATTAAGTACATGTATAAACACTTTCAGAATTAGCTCCCAAACACCAGATGGAAAGGTAATTGAAGTCACTGTAGAAAGCTGCATTCCAAATCACTGATATATCTTTAATTCAGGGTTACAGCAGGTACTTTGCATTTGCATTTTTGATCTCAGCTGTGATCTCTCCGGGTTTTACCATGTTCAGTGACGATGAATCATAAGCAGTGAAGGACATGGCTTAAATTTCATTTCAAATATGCCATTTACAGGGCAAGCAATAAGGCAGAAGAAATGCTTTTTTGCTTATGAACTGAGCAGAGTCGTCTGGGAAGAGTAAAGCGATCAGTAAACATGCCATTTCCCAGTGCCACTCTTAGAGTGACTTTCCAGAGCAGAATCATACTTTAACTTAAAAGCAAAAAATATCTCCGCCAAGTAATACATATTAAACAATGTGATTTTAATTATAGCTCCTTAGTTTTTGTTTACTATGTCTAGCTAGCTTAGAAAATGCCTAGGAGACAACAGCCTGGCCTGACATTCATCAAAGCTGTTGGATGGATTGCCATTGATTTTAATGGGCTAAAAATGGTCCCTTGAAAGGCATGTTTTCAAAAAAATTAAGGTGTGATTTTTAATTCCTTTGGTATCAAAAGATTTCTTGCATGTTTTTGTAGACCCAAAAATCTTGAGAACAATCCTAATGGAGCCACTGCTAGCTGAGTTTAGTGACAGGTACTGCAGAAGCAATTAAAAACTTGAAGTCTTGAGTAGCTGAGAGAAAAGCCTGACTTCCTTTCAGATTCAGGAGGTCACTAAAGTGAATTTGAAGCTGGTATGATAGAACCGAATGGCTTCTAAGTGAGAACCTGACACAGAGTTAGGAGAGTTTGACAGGGAGTGTCAAGCAATTTCTGTAGAGCTTGAAACACTCACTTCTGATTATTTATGAAGAAAAGTATCATAAGAATATGGAAATGCCTTTTCAAAGTTAGACAGTGAAGTCAGCTTTAATATTTTAAGCTCATCCGTGCAATAAATACCAAGTAACTTCTAATTTGGAATTTCTAGCCCAGAAAAGGAGGCCAACACTAGCTCAGCAGAAGATAAAATGAGTTGAGGAAAATGCTTTTGATAATAGTAGTGACCTTTAAAGCTCTAAGGATACTCAAAAAGATAACATCAGCTTTTAGAAACTGTTTGAATTCAGAGAAATTGCTGTCACACGAAACTGAGAATTGGTGCTACCATTTCTCTATCTTACCCAACCAGGTAGTTTAGAGCTGCTATTGCTCTAAAGGGATCATTACTCCATAAAATCATGAAGTAATATATTCACAGCCTCCCACTAAGGGGAAAAAAAAAGTGAAATATTGCCATGGCAACAGGAAAAGCTGTAATGTGGAAGACATACCACTTTTACACAGGCTGTACCTAATTCTGGGTCATCCTCAACCGTGAAAGGCCAATGACTGAAGAAGGTTGAAACTAGCAGAGTTTTTTCCTCTTTCACAGTCTTGCTCCAGTTGACTAGTCCTGGGCTCTGCCACAGCCAGCAGTTGCTTTCACCTGTCTGCAGGTTTCTCATAATTATTTTCGTTTTGCCAGTATGTGAATTTTTCTTTTCTTGTTCCTCTTAATCCAGTAGCTGGGCAAAAGTTAGAAGGTAGTGGTGTATCCCATGATAGAAGAATGCAATAAAAAACAGTGCATGCAAGAAAGAGTGGTATCTTCTGTTACAAAAAGAATTTGATGGAACTGTGAAATTTTACTGTTTGTTATTTATTCAGGACTGCACTGTTTCTATTATTATTGATATATATGGTATAAATAAATATAAATTAGTATATACTAAAATGGAGGCATTAAACATTCAAAGGGTTATGATGTGCCTTTTCAAGAGGTTTTGTTCTTTCAGGTAGTCTTGTATGATCCCAGTGCTGAGCTTGCTTCAGGAGTAGATCTACTGGCTGTAGGCCAGAATCTCAGTCCATATCTCAATCTGTGACAGTCTGAATCTACAAGACAGTGATTCCTACCAATATATTCGGAGAGTTGCAGGAAATCATAAAACAATTCTAAATTATACAAAACAAGTCTATAAGAGGACTCAAGAGACAGTTCAGTCCATCCTCTATTTCACATCAGGGGAACTTACAGAAGTTAGGCAGCTACTGTTTCAAGAAATAGTCAAAAAAGCCTGGACTAATTTGCACATAGAAAAAGACAGAGGAGCAGTTGTTTATGGAAGACACTACCTATTCTCTTGGTTGAAGAAAATGCATTTTCCAATATAACAACATCCAAAGATTGTGAAGGTCCCAAATCCGTACTCTAGACCTGAGCCCCCACAGAGTTTGATCAAGACCTGAGCTTTGATGAATTAGGTCCATCTCCAACAATGCAAGCTGCCTATACAAAAAAGTACAGCATTACCATTTGCGTGTACCCCATAAAATAGTCAATGTCTAGATTAGAAGGAACTTGATTCTCTTCCTCTTCTTCCCTCATGTAGCAATGCTACGTGATTCCTTCACTCAGAAATGTGAAAGATTATCTTACAGTTTTCAAAATACACTTAACTTTCAGGCCGCTTGAATCAGTGTCTTGAAGGATGTAAGCGAATAGGAAGGAATTAAAAAAACTGTAATTAAAAAAGCCCAGGCTATTAAAGGGCTTTTTAAAAGAATGAAAGCTTCTGTGAGTATCACTCTTCTTCAGAACTTTTAATTAGGTCTCTGTTTAAAGTATGTCAAAGAACAGATGATTTTCAATGTTAATAGACAGCATGGAACCATTAAATATTAGCCATCGATTTCTAATCTGGTCTCCTCAGGAGAACGTAGGAACCTCAAGAGGCCATAGTTTAAGGCTAGACCATCTTTCCCGAATGGACATGTCTTTGTATATTTGTTTCTAACCTGCCAGAATGACATCTAGGGACAGAGAAATATCCAGAGAAGAGCCAAAGTACTGTTTTTATGTAATTGGATCTTTCAGCTTTTTCCGTACCAATGCCATGTGTATCCTCCCCTCCAAATGTAGTAAGTCAGAAATTAAGAGAGCCCAATATCAATCAGATGAACAGAATTCACTCTTTTTTTGAAAGACAGTATTAGATGCAGGACTTTGGAGCAAACTCTACCTGAAGTACAAATCCTTAATTTCGGGATCTTGTAATGGGCTCTGCATCTCATCCATGTGACTCAAGAAATCTCAGAAGAAACAACCAGATTCAATATCTTTATTTAGAATAAGGAGTTGCATTTTGATTCTACTTTTCCTTATTAAGTATATACTGCATTGCTGAGCTATACTAATGATCTGGTGGTTTTAATCCCTGTATCATCTAATAACTTAGTAGAAAAGGTCTGCTTAAGTTTAATCACTGTTTGTGTTCCCTTAGGTGAAATTTCTTACCCCTGGATTTTTTATTGGGCTCTAAATTAAGTGGCACATAATAACAACCTCTCTTTTCCCTTCAAAATCCTATAGACCTTAATGAAGTTGTTCTTCTCAGTACCAAATAACTTTTCCCCACGCTAATGAGAACTGGATGTGACCTACACTGCAGAGATTCAAAGTCAAAGAATCAAAAATCTCACAGCAAATGCTGAAGACAACATTTTTCCTCACTGATGTTAGATTTTTTGCCTATGAATGATTTATGTCCCTGCAAATTGTATAATTTCTGTGTGCTTACATTTTGAAGAGGGGCGTGCACAGTGTACATGATGTCCCATGTGGCCATGGTGTCCCAAGTCAATATTAACGCATGCACAGAAAGAGTGGTTTGGCACATTATTGCTATTATGAGCAGCACAACAGAAAACAGATAAACTAATACAAAGATGAAAGAGCAAAAGTCTGTGGGGAATACTATCATGATACCTCACTGAGGGATTTAAGAGTCAAATTTAGAGTTGTAAATGCCATTATTTCCTATTGGCCTTTATTTTTGTAAATGCTTTCAGTTTCAACAGTAGGATTTTAATTTGGCTTTATTCATTTTATTATTATTAAATGTACCTAGTTTTGATATTAATGATAAAAGCAGACTGTTTCTTAGTTTTGGTTCATTGTCTTGATAATGAAAATAGCAGCAGGTTTTGGATGAAGGCTTTGACTTACAAAAACTAATGACTACACTGATCAGCTCTAGACACTTACCATTATGTAGAGCCTCCCAACGCCTACAGTAACTTGCATATTCTAATATGTTCATACTCTGGCCTTAAAATGGTATCATATCATAGCAGTGACAGCAAGAAATATTAAAGTTTTTATAGGCAGTTCTCTATGTGCAATTTGAAGATAACAATAGAAGTTGAACTTTTGACTGATTTCCCCCCAAAAAATCTCTATTGCTTGGAAATATAACAGTATTCAGCTTTGGAACAGAAAATACTATCTTTTTCAAGATAAACTCATTAAAGCCAGGATTTAGAACCTGGACATCTAACCTTTTTTGCTATAGTGATGTCATAGTGATATATATAAATGTTTCAGTTTGCTCCACTTTCTGATTTTGTCCTTTTTCTGTAAGCTATGTAGACTGCACCATCTTAGAGACTGTGTTTTTTATATGGATAATACAGGAAAGAGATTTATACATATTTATATCTTTGGCCCTTAAACATCTGCCCTAGAAAAACAATGACCAGGAATTTCTGTGAACAAACATGTATCTTGCATTTTAAAATAAACCAAATTGTATTAGCTGCCTTCAGGTATTAACAATTACTGTTTTTAATAGCTAAATATACCAGATGGGCATTTTCCATTCTGAGAATAGAGACAGGTAACATGCTAAGCCAAACTCAGTGGCCTGGTAAACACTGATGCTTTAATGAAGTATGCTTCCTGATTTTCTAATGGCTAGTATGGAAATGCTGATGTTTGAAATGAAAAGTTGTCATCAAACAGCTGAACATTGTACTGTATACCCGCTATTCTGCTTAGAAATGTTTAGCTTTGCTGTTGTCTTCCAAGGTCACTTCTTGCCTGAGCACGCTGGGTCCATGGTTAAATGGGGTGCAGATCTCCCCGATGCTCCTGAGCCATCCTCTGTTCTTCTTTTAGTCACAGCAGGGCTGGACACAGGCTTCCTTGTTTCCTTTTTTCTTTCTTCAATTGCTTGCTATAGCTGTTTAGATCTGTTTGTGCTGTCGGTGGGAGGGTATGAGAAATGAAGCTCAACACTGGTGGTAGGATTGCTACTGGCAGCCGATTTATTATCATTAGCTAGCAGAAGGAAAACAGTGTTCAAATAAAAACAAATTTAAAATATAGCAACTGATGGGGCTCTAATCTCTGTACTTGGCATGGTTCTTAGTTTAAACAAAGCCTCACAATAACTATTCATCAAATTCCTGGCTTGAAGAAAATTTTCTCTGTATACATTTGGAGGATAGAATATGTAGCTCAAGGTTTGCAAAAATTGTACTGATTTGATATCTATTTAGAAGAAAAAGAGAGAGCATGACTCCTTCATTCATTCCAGAGTAAATCAAGAGGAATGCAATGATTCCCACTGAGTTGCATCAGACTGAGATTAGAGACATACAATAAACAGTGCTGAAATCAGCCTGGTAGGAATTTTACTGATGTTAACAAAAGATACTGGACCCCTTGGAAATATTATATCACAGACAAGCCCTAGACCCAAAAAATGCATATTTAACCAGTCTTCTAGGACAGTTTTTTATATTCTGAGTAAATCAATGTTTGGGTAAAACAGTAAAGGAAAAGCATAGCTCTAGCTGTCTTGCAGATTTGTAAAAAGAATAAAATCTACCTAAAGCAATGCATATATAAGCATTATAACAAAATTAAGTAGCTGCTGCCATTGGAGGAAATAGAAATATTGTATTTTGCCATTTCAGACACTTCAGATTTTATTAAAAGGTATCTCTTATCAACAAAAAACAAAACACAAAACCCCTAAAAAAACCCATAAGACTCATTAGACAGAATCTTGCCTTTATTTTCCTTCTGTTTTTAAACCTAGTATTTGCAAACAAGCAAATATACTTCACATTCTAGGAAGACAATGTGAGGCTCATATTTACCCACATTGAACTCCCAGTAGCACTAATGACATTGAAACGACCTCAGAGGCCTTTGCAAAATGCAGGATGAATATATGCCAAGTATACAGGAGGGTAGGAGTGGAACTCTTCTTTGGGCAAATAAAGACGATTTCCTTCTCGGGTGCATTGCGTTCCCTCAAGTCCCTTGGGCAAGTGCAGAGACTTCTTGCCTCCACCATGGAGCAAGGCTCCATGTCCCTCCAGCAGCTCCCCGGGGGACCAAGCTGCATCCCCGGAGGAGGCAGCCCAGAGCTTGCGGGGGGGGGTTCAGCAGAAAGCAGCCCCCGTGCACAGCCCTCACCTTGCCGTAACGGAGTCATTCACACGCTGCCTTTAACGAGTGCAGCCAGAGGTAAACTGTGTGCAGTCTGTGGCCACTAAGGAACACCAGATCTGCTTTAGATAGCTACTTGTTGTAAATAACGTATGTTGCCTTTGTGATACTGTAAAGAAGAAAATGCAGAGCCCAGACTGGCACATACATGAGGGACAGCTTATCGATTCACATATACAGGATTGCCTGTAAATAAACCACAGTAACATGAAGATGGAGCTAACTGAAGATTAAGAAGCTGGTATGTAGGCATCTTGCTGTACTGACTTCAGAGGGATAAGCTAAGGACTGATTCCTGATGAGACACCATCCCTGTCTGTTTTAATTGAGTGTTGTTTCTATAATAATCCATGCAATTCCCATAAAGCGGGCAGTAGAAGAAAGCAACTCAAAATTATTTTGGAAACGAGCCATTACTCTGTAATTCTCCAACTGAATCCCAAACCCTCGATGCCACTATGCAAATTGCCAAAGTCACCTATGAATCCAGGTTGGAGAAGCAGCAGGCTATTAATTCAGTGGTGTTTCTCTTGCTAAGTTCACTGCAGCTGCAAATCCACTACTGAAAACTTCTCCCCACTCCTGGATTCATTAGTATGCTGCTCTGGTTTAAATGTCAGCAGCAGAACATGTGGTATGTGATGAGTTTAGAAAGAATTTCAGAGAGTGAACTAAAATGAGCCATCACTAGTGGCATGTGCATTGCTCTGTCACAAACATTCATTACAGCAATTCACTAGTTCCCTAAATATCTCCCCCCCAAGATTTAATGACACAGGGGTACATCAGCATAATTATCCAGGATATATTGCTGAAACTGCTTCATTTTAATCTCTTCTTATATCATGTTGTCTGGGTTTGGGAGCAGCTTCCCACTTTTTGATGTTTGGGGGCTATAGAATGCTTTAATATTGAAAATTTGACCAAAAATCATAGCACCTCATAACTGACCTGCAGACAGAAACAAATTACTTGTTAAATGGATTTTTGCAACTCAGACACTTCATTCTCCTTAGGAGCAGTGGTGGCAGGTGAGCTCCAAGTGGCTGGATGAGGTTCTTCCTACATAACCAGCAAACTCCTAAACTTCACTCACTGGGAGAAGGAAATGGTGCAAGGAACAGTAATGCAATTTCTTGCCTTTCTTTGTCAATAGGGGAACATCTTGGTGGATTCCAACTAAGAATTAGTTATTATCTATATTGCTCCTCATAAAAGCCAGTTCTCAGTGGTCACATGGTTCCAATATTTGTGTATTTAATTCAGCAACCAAAAAGTCCTTAAGAGGTATCTTTCAAGCAAGAGCTTTACCCAGCTTGTGTCTCATGTTTAAGCTCTGCTTAATCACAGTAAATTCCTAGCGCTTATATGAGTCTTTCCACTTAAAGATTTTCCTAAGCTTTAAAGGAAGTCAGTAGATGCCCCACCTTTTGAAGATGGGGAAAACAAGGCAAGGAGAAAGAAAGTGACCTGTCCAAATCCTTCTGCACATCAGATCAGAAGCAGACCTGGGAACACACCACCAGCATATAGCGATTGATGGCTGGCTGCTCCCTAAAGGACAAGGAGCCACAGGGCATCCCCAAGGCGGGGGCCTCACCAGCCAGGGCCCATCCACAGAACCAAAGCAAAGCAGACCCAGAGGCAGTAGCCAGGTCCAACCACGAGCCCATATCACAATGCAATATCATAGTGATGAGGCAGGTCCCAGGTCCAGCTAGGAAGTCAATCCATAGGTCAGGATCAGGTCCGGTGATCTTCAGGCAGGTCCATGGTGATAAGAAAGGGCAGATGCCAAGGTGGAGAGTAAGCCCAGGAGTTGAGGCCAAGATCAAGGTGGTCCATGGCCACGCAGAGCACTTATGTAGCAGAACTGGAGGCATTGCCTTCCTGCAGCATTGCTCAGGCTATAGGGCTGGGCTGTTACACCTTTAATAGGCCTAGGCTGAGCTTAAATAGAGTCCCTGAGCCCAGGGGTGGGGGGGTGGATGCCCTAGGTGAGGCTGGTTGGTGCCATTAAGGCTTCTTAGTGCCCTCAGGACGCTGACAGGCACTCTCCATCAAGCTGTGTCTGGTTTTTGCTTAGAGAAGAGGTCCCACGTGCAAGCAGAGCCATCGGGGTTACTGCTGGCGAGAGGGAGCAGGGTAGCTGTGTTGCATCGACCTGTGGGCTGCGTATCGCCGGTTCCTCTGGTGTTCAGGGCCAGGGGAGCGTGCTGTAGGAGATCCAGCTCTCTGCAGATGAGCTGTGTCAGGTCCTCAGGTGGTGTAAATTAGTGTAGCTCCAGCATTGTTTTAGGAGTGATGCAGCTTCTGCATTCTGAGTTCTTTCCCATGGCATTAATCTGCTCCTTTGCAGGAGGTGAAAGGCAGAGGGAAGGGAGAAGGGGCTGAGACTCTGCCTGTCATCGGCTGCTTTACTTCACATGCCAAAGGTCCTGCACGTGTCAGAGAGCACTGATGGAAATTATAAATGAACTCATTAGTTACAATGAGTAAGGACTAGAGCAGTCAAAAGAGAGACATGAAGCTGATTTGGGTTATATTTTTTGATCTTCCTGCTTTGAAGTCAATGAGTCCCAGATGCACTTTATAAAGGTAGTCATATAAGATGCAATTGCCCCTGAAGCTCCATGGCAGCTTTGCTAATGGTTTGTGTTATGGGAAAGGATTGCTAAAACAGTGCCAGGAAAAGGAAGATGGAAATCCCTTTCTTACTTCTTAAGATTCGTTGAGAAAAATTTTGGTAGCTCTAAAAATTTGATAGCATAATAAAATATGCTACAGTCCACCATGATTTTTGTGGTGTTAATAGGAAAAAAAAGGAAAAAAAAAAAAAAGGTTGCTGATAGTAAAGTGATAGTCAATGATTTTGCAAAGACCACCTTCAGCAGTTTTATTTGCTGTCTTGTTTGGCCACTCAGTTTGCAGGAAAAAACCGATCCTATTCTACACACCAGTATTGCTCTATTTTTAGTAGAACAACGTCCAGCAAGAGGATGCTGGTTGTTGGCACAACATTTCCTATAGACATAGTTACTTTTATAAGGAACTTCCTTAGCGGATCTGATCACTAAGTGTAACTGGATTTTATTGTATTTTCATTTTGTTGAAATGAAGTGAATGAAATATTTGCCTACAAACCTCTCTCAGCACTTCACGTTACAAAACCCTGTTAAAACATGACATCCCAGAAAGCAAAGTAACTACAGATGTGTTTATTGCCCAAGACATCTAATGTGTGAATGGTAAATTACTGAAGAGTAAATGAGATTTAAAAAAATTATTTCAGATTTAATAACATGGAATATTATCAGCAACACAGGTAGGACCTGTCTACTGTCCTTGTCTGGAAGCTCCACGTTGTTGTTTGAAAGTGGAATTGTTGCTCCTATATAAGCAGCATGACTGAAAAACAAGTTTTGGCTGAACTTCTTTTCAGAGCTTCATTTATAAAGGAACTTTATAAATGTGTAAAATTACCTTATTCTTTCTTATATACAAAGATTGGATTTTAAAAGTTTAGATTGACAGTTCTGTCACAGCCGCTTTGTATAGATGAGTTTATAGTTTTATGATTCAGCTGTACTGGAGAGAAAATATGATGTTGTGCTGACTGGTGATAGTAGAAGCTGTACTTTACGCATCGGTGTAAATCTATTTGGGTAACATTTTTTTCCCAAACATTTTGAGGATTTTATTCTAATTCTTTAGTTATATTTTAATGAAGTATTTTGAATTAAGTTCAATTTTAATGTGTGTTGAGTTTGCTATGTTAATTAGACCACTTCCATTTATTTCATATAAATGTTTTGGATGTATTTTTATACTTTCTACAAGAACACATTGCAACTACTACAACTTAAGTCCTATGAGATGATAGAAATGTCACAATTGCATGTTCTGCATCAGACATAAATGGAGCTGTCATGCAATATTCCATTTCTGACAAGAAACCAATAAACCAAGAGGAAAGAAGGAAAAAAACTACAAAAAAACCCAACCAAAAGAAGCAGTGATTGATGGCACATAACAAAGCTAGGATTTCCATGAATAATGTTAGTTACACCACATGCCAAAAGACAGAATTTCCAAAGAGAATGATTTTATGATTAGATGTAAATTGTAATCAGGACCAGAATAGTTCTAGGAATGAAATGCTGCTAAGCATGGAAATGAAGAAAAAGGATAACCGCTCTCATTTTAAACAGGGTTTTGTTTTTCTTGGCATCTTATTTTGTGGCAGCTGTCCTGCCTATAAATTATGGATTTTTTTTTTTAAATTGACAAGTGAAAAATCTCATTAAAACAAAACCCTACCTGTGTTGCTGATAATATTCCATGTTATTAAATCTGAAATAATTTTTTTAAATCTCATTTACTCTTCAGTAATTTACCATTCACACATTAGATGTCTTGGGCAATAAACACATCTGTAGTTACTTTGCTTTCTGGGATGTCATGTTTTAACAGGGTTTTGTAACGTGAAGTGCTGAGAGAGGTTTGTAGGCAAATATTTCATTCACTTCATTTCAACAAAATGAAAATACAATAAAAGCTTTTAATCAATATTAAAGCTTGTAAAATGTATTTTACCTTCTCACAAAACATAAATTTTCTGATAACATTAATAGAGACAACTGAAGTGTTGAGAGAGATATAACATTTGAAATTTGGGTTTAGAGGCCAACACAACAGAATAATTAACATAGGCCATCCAAGCATAAAATTCTAGTACCCAGCACAAGGCTGTGAATGGAAATGGAAATTCACCTTGTTTAATTCCAAGTCCAAGTCTATGTAACCTCCCAGTAATCCTCCGAGCAGCAAGATGTCTACAGTATCCTGCAAAGGGGCTGTGACCACCTTACCCTGTTCTTTCTTCTAGTCTTCCACTTCTCTCAAGTGGAAGATCAGACCAAGCTATCAGCATATTGTGTGAAAATGCGTATGCCTGCAGACACTCGTGTGTACTTGATAACCCATGTGCACGGGATAAGTACCAAGCTTAAGACTCCAATTATGGAATAAGGATCCAACATGAGCTGAAAGATCTACCCCAGGAGAAGCCAACTTCAGACTGGGGCTATAGTCAGCAAAACGGCCAGATGCATTGTAGGAAATGCGCGTGTACATCAGTAGCATTTAGGAGGAAGCATATGCAAGTTGA
This sequence comes from Pelecanoides urinatrix, assembly GCA_013400755.1. NCBI lineage: Eukaryota > Metazoa > Chordata > Aves > Procellariiformes > Procellariidae > Pelecanoides > Pelecanoides urinatrix. The sequence goes on from VZTQ01013647.1 coordinate 151,240, forward strand.
AATGTATCGATTGCTGTTGTTCAGAAATGTAAACGGGGATTTACAGGCAAGCGATACTGAAGAACGTAAGAGGTAGCCAGCTTTGTGCTCTTGGCAGCTGAGCAGGACGCCCATTTCAGCTGCGGCTTAGGCTTGGGCTGGCCAAAGCACTGGGCGATGCTGCTGGCTCAGCAGAAATGCAGGGCAGTAGTCACTTGTCCATGGGAGGTTGCCACCTGACTAGGTAAGATATGTGCAGAAGAGGGGGAGAGTTTTAATACCCAACCCCATGAACACTCCAAAGGCAGTAAACACAAATCTAGTCTAAATTATGAGCGATGTTACTCCGTGTGCTCAGAGGAGGGACAGCATCGAGCTACTTTTTAAGTAGGATTTTCTTTTATCCTTTTTCAGTAGACTTTCCTTGTAATTCTTTCCTTACTCCTTAGAGTTAAAACTAAAGGAGGAAAAAAAATGTCAACTTTTGGTTTCACGTCTCGCACACAAATTATCTTACTACAAGGTCAACATTGCATGCATTGTTCTCCCATGGATTGTCTGCACTTGCTGGTAATTCATTCATTTTCTGGCTCATCACCTCTTCCTTCCAAGGGATTAAATGGCCCTCATGTCTCCTCGAGAAATATGAGAGAGCTTGATTGCACAGGGATGACAAGAAGGATGAATGGATTGAATTTTGACATGGCTCTTTCCTTTCCTTCTCTTATTTCTCTGCTTCTTGACGGGAACACAAAAAACGATCTTCTGCCAGTCCAAATGTGCATGAGGAAAGCTGGGAAATTTTACTCTCCAAAAAACAACTTAGGGCAGATGCTAACAGGTGAAATTTCGCTGTGGAAGAATCCCTCTGAACAGGAGGGTGTTGCTGTCTGCTCGGGGGCTGACACAAACTACGCACCTTTCATGCCCGTTCATTTTTGTCTCTGGAAAAAACTCTTGCAATTGGTCTTTCCTTTTCCTGTGTCAAAGAAGAAATTTTAATTAATTTCCACATTGGTACTAAAAACTCTATCTCCTTATTCCTGAATAAAAACATGGATGAAGTGCCCTCTCTGTGACGTATCTTCTCAGGAAAAATCGGCATGACCATACTGGATTTATGCTGCAAAACAAATGATTGTATCAAAGCAAGATACTGGTTTTATTATTTTATTTGACCTCCTTTATTCCTGTATCTGATTATTTAATGCCAATAAACACGTTAGTTCACCTGTACATCTTGGATCCTACAAGGTAGGCCCTGTTGCTTACAGTTATTTTCGCTTTCAAACAGGATTTTTGGACATCCAGTTCTCCGTACATTTTTGTAACTGCCTGTTCCAAGAGGTGATGGATTGAACTGGCCATGGAGAGAGAGGCAGGAGATTGTCGGTAGGACTGGTTCTCCAAAAGCATGCCAAGTCAGATCTAAAGTCCTGCTGAAGCTCTAATGAACTCCTCAACCACCTTGTCTGGCAGCAAAAATCATTCTCTTTCAACTGTATTTCCATTTCTGATACAATTAATCATCATTTTATGTAGTACTTCCCTCATTCAGTACCGGTCATGAAACACAGCTAATTAATTTCTGCTCAAGCACACGCAAAAAGACAGAATTAAAATAGGTTCTGTAGTATATATTTAATGGCCAATATGTTACATTAAAGGGTGTCCTGGTTCAGGCTGGGACANGTAGAGCTCCTAAAAGCCATTATTCTCCTGCAGAGGGAAATACCAGAGTTGTAAAACTGCTCCCAGGCCCTTCTCCCAGGTGTGGATATCTGCTGCGGTTGAGTTGAAGGGAAGGGATGAGTTGTCGGTGCTGTGGATATGCCGGATGGTACCGGGAGCCGTAGGAGGCCCTTGTACCTTAACTGAACTCCTAAGGACAGTTTGAGTTATGTGGAGGCTAAGGAACAGCTCAAGGTCATGGAGCAACAGAAGCGTTTTAATCCTGTTTTACTTCTCTCCCTGTGTTGTGTTTCTGAGCAGCTCAGCCCACAGCACCGAGAGCCTGCGGGGCTGAGCCCCGCAGCAGGAGCCTTGTGCTTGTGCAGCTATTATCAGCTCGAGCACCTGCTCGCAGCTCCACGGCATGAAGGAAACGGCCGCTGAAAAAAGCTTGCTGCTAAACCGGACTTTTGCGAGTGATGTGTCCTGTGAAACCATCAGAAGCCGGTAATAGTGATCGTGCAGAGCAACAAGCATCCCCAGCCACATTAGTTATACAAGTCATTGCCATGCAAACGTCAGAGGAACTCGCTGATAGTCATCATACTCCATCCCTTACTCCAGCTGACATGTGTGATTCCAGTCCAACACTGCGGCTGCTGCTTATCAAAAAGAAAACATGACTTTTTTCCTCTTCAGCATGAAACCCATCAAGCCACCGCTAACTTGGCTGGTGAGTGTTGTCCCAGTGCTCCCTGAGTGAGGATTTCTGCACGTACGGGTGGCATTTCTGCATAGACCTACCCAAAGTAGCATCAGATCGTGTCGGTGCCCATTGCGTACCGATTTGCTCTGCTAGTAATAGACAGTGAGTCCTACTTTTGTGCCAAGAGACGCAGTGGAAGGCAGTACATCGTCTGTGTTTGAGTACATAGCTGAATACACAGCTAAGCTGTGTTTAAGCTAATTGGTATTTTTGCAGTCTGCACCATGGACATATTCACAGTATCAATGTCTCTTTTTTGGAGGGCAGGGTATCTCATGAATACAATCCTTGCTTGAGTGAAGAGCATTGTCATTATCTTTTACTGAGAATGATACTTAGAATCAGTCTCTTGTGTATATTAATAATGACACGCTAATTGAATCTGGAAACTCGTTGCTCAGAAGCAATGGATTCGGGGCTAATATTAGTATTTTATAGGTTTGGATAGCATGCAAGCGAGGGTCTTGCCAAGATAAACACAAGGTTTGCTTTTATTGCTGGCAGGCATTGCTAGAGCTCCATTGTTATAGCTGGAGTTCAGCAATATACACCAGCAGAAAGCTGAGCCTGAAGTCTTTAACTCGTTGCTGTGCTGGAGGTGAAGTCCTACATAATCTGCACTGAAATTCCCTGACTAAAGAGAATTTTAGGAAATTCCTACTCCCTTTCCTTTCTGAAGGAGTTCTTTCTTGACGCTCTGCGTGGAAAGGTAAAAGATTATAGAGTTCGTTATTGCTTTAAAGCGCACACAAGAGAGTAAGAAATGAGAAATTTATTACCTTTGCATTGCAGGTTGCCTCTAGTATGTCAAATTTACCACTGGGTAATGGGGAAGGTTGGGCAGGAACACTCTTTATCAGTAGAAAGCCCTTGTTAAAACATTGGCAGCATATTTTTGAGCCAGACATGGCCAGACATACCATTAAAAGTTGCGTGGAGCATGAAGGAAATGATACTATTCTTGTTTGTCCTAGGAAGTGCTGTGCATGACTTCTGACAGCTGAGGGAACTGGGGGTGTTCAGCCTGGAGAAGAGGAGGCTGAGGGGAGACCTCATCGCGCTCTACAACTACCTGAAGGGAGGTTGCAGCGAGGTGGGGGTTGGTCTCTTCTCCCAAGTAACCAGCGATAGGACGAGAGGAAATGGCCTCAAGTTGGGCCAAGGGAGGTTTAGATTGGACGTTAGGAGAAATTCTTTACTGAAAGAGTGGTCAGGCCTTGGCACAGGCTGCCCCGGGGAGTGGTGGAGTCCCCATCCCTGGAGGAATTTAAAAGACGTGTAGATGAGGCGCTTGGGGGCATGGTTTAGTGGGCATGGGGGTGTTAGTTGACAGTTGGATTTGATGATCTTAGAAGTCTCTTCCAACCTTAGTGATTCTATGATTCTGTGGTTTATCAGGCATCTAAAACAGACTTTTTCCCCCTCTATATTCCAATGGAATTTTTCAATCACTCCCTTAGGTGACTCAAAACACGCTCATCCAGAGAGCTGTGCTCTTCACACAGACCTTGTCTGTATAGCTCTGGAGGCAGGGAGTTGCGGAGCTCTTTAACGAGTCTTGGCAAGTGGCATATATTCATTGCATTTGAAACTTGGTATATTCCTGAGGGAACGGCTTTCAAAGATGACAAGCTACCTGTCTCTACTTCTGATGTTTTCTCTGCTTCCACATCCACGTGTTAAGGTAGAAATAACGTTTTCAACTCAAAAGCCTGATTTGGTCTGTAAATTGCAGATTTGTGATGATCAAATCTAGTTTAAGCTAGACAGTGAAGATTTTTCCATCATCATTTGCTGATAGGAATTCCGTCTTCACAGCACTAATGGCTTGCATGTTACTGCCCCAGTATTTGAATTTAGTATGGTATATTATATCACCACTGAGTCCACGTTCTGGACTTCTGCTTGTTTCACCCAGATCCACAATCATTTACAGTAACCATTCTGCTGCATTGGCTGCTCTCTCCCAGTGAAATTTCCATTATAATAAATGTGGGCACTGTAAACAAAATGTTGCAAAATATTGCTTTGATTAGCAGAGTGCTGCGAGAACGCTTTGGAGAGTCTGTGTTATATATGCGGACACCAGGAATGAATAAGCAGTAAAAGGAAAATATTATTTCATTTCTCTGCAGACACATAGTGCGTGGGCAGAGCTGAGCCCATCCTGCAGCCAAGACGCCCGACTCTGCGACCAAGAAGAAATGAGTTTTAGACGAGATGCTGTAGCTCTGCACCAGGCAAGGCAGGCTTTTTGAAATAAGGCATTTTGCATTGGCAGGGTAAGGGGGTCAGAAGCCCAAAGCGTACGGGAAGTGTTGGGCACTCTCGGCAGGGAGAGGGGGAGAGAGCAAAGGACATCATCTCAGGTCTTTGCTTCTGGCAGCCTCTGTGGATAGTGCATTTAGCGACAGCAGAAACATCTGTGGAGATGGGCTCCTCCCAGGGGGACCCTCTGGAGACAATGTCAGGGTGCAGCAGGCGGAGGGACAACGTGGTGCTGGCCATGGACACCCCAGCTCTCCCACCAAAGGTGTCCTCAAATGGAGGCCCACAGAGGCTCCCATCGGTGGTCCCACCTGGTGAGACCAGGAGCTGCTCCGCCACTGGACAGTGGTGAGGAGGGTCCTGCTGCCTGCAGAGAGTAGTTTTCTGCAGAGGGTTTTGAAATTTTACCCCCAAATCCATTCTTCATATTGTTCTTCTTGACAATTTTCAGAGGTTAAAGTTGTATGATCTTCTCTTGCCCTTTTTTTTTTTTTTCCCTTCCAATCAACTTCAATTTTAAATGAATCTGGTGAACTTCATAATCCTCACGTCCTGGTAGGCAAAAGCACAGGATCTTTCAAGCTTCTCCTGTGGGCTGTGGCTGACACGGCACTGTTGTGGAGCTCGTTGAATTTATGCCTGGTTTGAAACTCTTTTGTCCTTCCTACCAACTTTCAAAGTTTCACTGGTGGCCAAGCACAATCCCTGCAATGTTGTTAGCCTCCAGATTCTTTTAACTTGTACTTAGTGAGCCCTAATTGCTTTACCCTCAGTGCTTCCAGTACAACATCTGATATGATTAGCTATGCCATTAATTATCTCGTACTTCTACTATGAACCTCCTGCTGAAACCCAAGGAAATGTCAATGCATATCTAGAGAAAACGGTACCTAACAAATTACATTTATCAGCAAATTAGGCACAATGTGAGTTCAGTCTAAAGGGTTTTTACTAGTGTGCTAATGATACCTGTTATTTTGCTAAGGATATATGCTCATAGTCAACAGGATACTGTCTGGCTAAAACCTCCCATGGATTTTAGTGTACAAAAATCCTTTCTACATTACAACAAGTAAATAGGATTAAAGAATGCAAAAGACATTTGGTAAGTAGTTCAGTCGGCACAGATACTGGTCAAATGACACCTGACTAGCTGTTGTTACAGATAATAATTCTGTTACGTGTTTTTAACTAGAATAATAAAAAAAAAAATAGTCCACTCAGAATGTTCACAGTTATCACAGTTATCAAAGACTCCATTTCTCTCCTGAATGTTTCTTAGCACAGACAGTAAAAAAGAAAGACTTCTGGACCTAAATTTTTGTTCTAAAATGCTGTGACATTTGGATCTAAACACTGTAGGGGACAGTTTTCATTGCAACGTTTCCTTGTAGTTAGACATGCAATCTTTTTGTTTGTAGTGTTTCCTGAAGTGTTTGGTTCCTTTCTACCCTTGCATCAGATGTGCCCTGTCGTCCCTTTCCTTTAAGGATGTTTAACAGTACAATGGTGCGGTTTGTACATATTTTTAGGAAGTTTCATTTGGTTTGTTTCAATTTTAGTTGTCAACATCAACACATATTTCCCATATATATTTTCTGTAGCTTAACATAACATTTTACTACCCAGCCCTCTTTTCTTGATTTCAGACATTACCAGTATGACCGGAGCACAGTAACGCTTTTTGTTTTGGCTTTTTCCCATGCAGATGCTACTGACTCAGAACATCTCCCACTTACTGGTCACACCTTCAGAAAAGGAGATACAGTTTGCTTTTGATAGTGTCCTCCATTTCTCTCCACAGCTCCTCGCTGACTTCATCTCTTATTTACACTTGCTATTAAGGAAATTTGAATTAAACAGGCACACATTTCCTCCCCTTAAAAAAAATCACCCACTTTATGTTGGAAAGCCAAAATTGTACGTGGCTCTGAAAGCCACCGAGTCCCTTTGCTGGGTTCTCAACGTACCTGGCCTGATCTCACACTGCAAACAAAATTTTCTTAAAGTTTTGATACATGCAGAATCTGAATTGTTCTTCAATTTCATCCACGTTCTAAAAACAACATGATGATGAAGTGAGACTGGAAGCAATGAGAAACCATCCTGGAAGGGTTTAACACACAAAAATTTAGGTCAGCTGTATTGGTATAGGTAGAATATATCTTTGAATTTCACTGTAGACTTCAGGTTGATTTTTTTCAGGAGTGGTTTACCTGTGCTTCTGTGCTTACCATCTAAGTACCATGAAGCTCCACTGTATCTGGGGACTAGATCTTTTGTGCATAGAATCTTCCAACCCACCAAAGCTCAATGAACACCTGTTTAAGTAATTTCAAAGTAATTTAACCTTCTTCCACATCTTGGTTTATTAAGAAGATAGCAATAAAGAACAAACATACTATAATTGCCTGATGTCTGCAGGAGTTAAAGCGCTATAGTCTCTCTTGTTCTCAATACCAAACACGTGGACCTAGGCTAACGAGTTTTCAGGGTTCAATTTGGAACTCTTTGTATTTTCTAAATTAATATATGCAGAATATATAGATCATTTACATATGTACACACACACATATATATGTATCTGTGCGCATATATATACATGTAATATGTACATGTACATCAATGTATATATGCATTTATACCTAACCGTTAGTCCTATATAGTTACTATCTCAGTTCTGTTACTAGTTTCTGTTAATAGCTCTTTTTATACTATTGTCAGGCATCACTATTTTCTAAGTGGGTTATCTCCTGAGACGATTTCACAAATCATTCAATATGAGCTGTCATTATATTTCAGTCAATAAACTTGTACCGCGTTCCTATTAGTGAAGGATCTTCCAGTGGCTAAAACCACATATATTTGTACAAAGGATAGTCTGAAAAACAAATCTAATCTTGTTTATTGACTGAGCTCAGTCCTGAAAAAACGCTCTCTTAACAAATCATTTAGCCAAGATATTTTGCAGAAATAGTGCCACCTTCATGAAGGAGCTTTTGAGGTTACCTGTTTCTACTCTACAGCTGCAACTCCCGTTTTTCATTCAGCAGCCCTGTCATTATTTTCTCCACACCGAGAAGCTAAAGAGAAAAAAACACCAGAGAGAAAGTATTTGTCATGACATAGCTGTGCTCCCCGTTCCCTGCGGCTGACTACTTTATATTGGCAGAAATCTGAGATCCATTTCTCCCTCCATTCCCGACTATCGCTCCCCTCCCACCCCACTTCAGAGAGCCTCCCTGGGGGCTGCTAGGGCTAGAGCTTAGTATTTAGAAATTCAGAGCTGTATTTTCTTAGTCCTTTGTGCAGACGGAAAACCTGGGGAAATGACAATCATATCTGAACATCCTGCAAGGCAGAGAATATAATGAAATCCCCTGAGCTACAAACAGATGAATAACTAAATGTTTCACAATACCCATAACAAGCCTTGGTTTAGGAAAACTTGACTTCTGCCTACACTCAAGCGAGCTCCTTCTAGTGTCTGAATAAACCCTTTTCCCTACCAATGCACTCAGAGCAGTCTCAAGCATTACTTATTGCTTCGGTTGCATTCATGAGGCCATTTTAACAAGATTCCATTAAAAGTTATTTGAACATTTTTTTGACAGAAAGGGAGAAACAAGGTCAACTGCTTGCTTTCTTCTCCTCTCAGACCTTTGTTCTCTATTACCATCTCTTACATAGACACACTTCACTTTTGATTGCCTGAATTTGTATGGATCTGAAGCTATTTTATTGACATATAAAAGGCATTTCTTCTTTTATAGCCTCCGTATGTAAAGAAAGCCTGGAGAGTCCTCGGTTTTGAAAGACATCGAGCTGAAAGCCCCATTCTTCGTTCATGCTGGAGAGCTGCGTTTTAACTTCAAGAGGGTGCATTACATGGGGTTCTTGTACCCTCCAAGCAGCTCAGCTGAACACTGCTGCTGCGAGCAATGTCTGAACTGATGATCACCTCTGTTCAGGTCACCGAAATTTTTCACTGCAGAAATAAGACAAATACTTAGGTCTTCGGGTTTTGCAACAAAGGAAATAGGAGCTTATGCTTTTCTGTGCACAGGTTGCTTTTGTAGTTAGGAATAAACTCTGAAGGGAAGCGCAGACAATGGGAGTGCTGGTTGACAGTTGTGCTGCCAGTCAGAGGGACCTCAAGAGGCTGGAGAAATGGGCAAAGAGGAGTCTCGTGAAGTTCAGCAAAGGGAACTACAAAGCCCAGGGGATGAACAACCCCAGGTACCTGCACAGGCCAGGGGCTGACCAGCTGGAAAACAGCTTTGAGGAAAGGTCCTGGGGTCCTGGTGTGCATCTACGTTCTTGCTTTTTTACCACTGTTTGCATCATGCAGCAAGAGAACGTAAGGTTCACGTACTTCCTGATTCTCCGGTCAAAACCCCAGGTGCAGGGTCAAGGATGTTCTAACTGACTCCCAGTTAAACTGGAGCGATGCTCATCTTTTCCTCAGCCTGCTTCCCTTCTGGCTGGGAGGCAGCCAGGAGCTGTTTGGTACCCAGAGCCTGTCCTCCGCTTTCCTTCACCTCCTTCCCACCACCACAGGAAAATGGTAATTCTTTAGAAGAGACCACTAGTAATCTGCATCTAAAGCAAATAAAAACCCCTCACTGACTCTGTGGAAATGCTGAGTCCCAGCAGGTCTGTTTTAATCATACTTACACTGGAGTGGTTCCATTAGCCTCTGGGAAGCTAATCCTGATTTACAATTATGAAAATCAGATAGAAATCTAGAGCCAAGCTCATATTTTATTTTAACAGTTGCTGTTACAAGAGTCTGAAAACAACCACCAGACTGTTCCTATTAAATCAAAGTAAGCTGTCAATGACTTTCACCGTTTCTGTTAAATACAGACATGCCAAGAAGGCTTTTGAGTATTGAAATCGAAATAGGCATTTGAAGTAGCATTTCCCATTATTAAGCAGGTATTCGTGGGATATTCTGAGTTTTTCTTTTAACATCAGGTAAAACATCCTAATTCAAAGTGGCGATTTAAAAAAAAAAAGAAGAATACGTAGCTCGGTCTGAGAAATGCAGCACTGCGAAGGGTTGCTCTCCACTGCCTGCTCCTGTCACATTGGACATTCGGTCTCCACCAACTGGCACCCTGGCACTGGCACCAACTGCTGATCATTTATAAGGAAAAATGAAATGCTAGATTTTATTATTCATCACAAGGAAAAAAAAAATTACATACAGGGAGGAATCAGGGAGAACATTATTCTGGAAATAGCATTTTAGACAGAATTTGTAACACATCTGTCATGCTGTAGACACAAAGTTATAAATATTAATATAACATTCATTGGGAAAGGACCAGGACAACTCTGGAAGCACAGTTATGCAAGACGTCTCCTAGCATGAGGAGAAATTATTTGACTGTGCTTCGTTTACGAAGAGATGTGCGAGGATGTGTTCCCGGAGGACGGAAATGTTCACTGCCAGCGGAGGCAACGGCTGCTGAAATAGCAGGAGACGAGCAGTGGTCAAAAGGTTTTTCAAAAGAAATCAGTTTTCATGAAGATTCAGTTTTGTTCAAATGGAAATTTTTTTGAAAGGTGCTGGATTTCTTAGAGAGGCTCCAATTTTTTCCTTGGAACTCGTTTGTAAAAAATTTCCACCTGAAAATTAATTTTCCTGAGGCTTCAATGGAAACCTGGACTGTATCAGAATCTGCATTAGCATATGAAAGGAGCATCCAGAAAGGTGTAACCATTCAGTGAAAACCAATTAGTTTTTCACTTTTCTGAGTTGTTCTTTTTTTTTTAATTTATTCTGCACACTATGCATTTTGTCTGTGCCCTTCACTTCTGTGGCTTTGGGGAACTCATGACAACCTTGGATTCCTGCACACGTTCTCTGTCATGTTATAAGGATGAAGTGCTTGTGGAAAAGTCAGTCAGAGCACTTTCATCCTTCAATGAACTTATCTTCAAAAAAATGCCTGAATTAACAGATTTGTAGATATAAAGTAAGATAACACAATCTTATGTACCTGTACATATGTGCTTATCTGGAAGCATCGCATGCAATTCAGCACAGCAGTCTCCTCACAGAAGGAGAGTAAAGGCATCTTCTTTTCGATGCTTTCACTAAACAAAGCGCCGTATCTTGTCAGAAGTCTTCAGATCTTCACACATCTCTTCAGCCACACATTAGGGCACTCCCATTATAAGTGTGAAAGTCAGGCTGCCTCAGAGCAGCGCAGGATGTGAGCATCGAGTTCCGAAGATCCTCCGGAGAACGTGTCAATTGTAGGAAATACTGATGTAGGTATCAGGCGAGCTCAGCTGCTGGAGTGGGGAGCCAGGCTCCCACCGCCGGCCAGGACACAGGTGCCATTAGTTAGGGCGTCTCACCCGATGGCACAGGTGACCTGTTCTCTGTGATTGGAGCATTTCCTAGAGCAGCTTGTTGTTGTTTAAGACTTTAACGATGACTGTCTGTCACCAAATAACACTGCGGGTTTTCAGGAGTAGGAAGGGAGATAAAAATGTCTTTAGGAAAGTCACAGAGCTACACAGGGTGAGATGGATCTTCTACTTTGCACCCTATCGGGTGCCTTCTGTCAGCGAGAATTAATCACACATTTCTACCCTTCTGCTACGAGTGACTTGCAGTCTTTTGTCTTTGCATGAACTACTGCGTGGTGATCTGTCTGAAGGGTTTTTTAAACACTGAAGAGTACAACTGCCCCACAGGAGCCAGCTCTCGAGTTAGGCAGATGGTGCCAGTATCACTTTGCACTTCACACCGTGCTTGTTCCAATATTTCTGAGTACCTCCACAAGCCTACTAGCGCAGCTCCATTCAACACAGGACTGCTCATGACTGCAGTCTGGATTTTCACATTAGACCCACCACCTGCGGCAGCTGTAGACACATCATCAGGGCTGCAGAACCCAGCCAATATTTACCCATCTCTCACGTGAAAATCCTGAGTAAGTTAAAGCCCACAGCCAAATTGCTAAAAAGACACTAGAGGTAGGTGACAGCGAAGAGAACGGGTTACCTTTTTCTCCATTTATCCCAGCTTAAGGAAACTCTCTCAGCTTCCACTTTCACACTGAAGAGTTTAAAATTAACAGCAGAGAACGACATTTTCCAGGGAGATCGTAGAGCCCCTAGCCTAAGAGTATTGACGTGAATGCTGGAAGTACCAACACAGCAGAATCAAGAACTTCCCTCCCAGCACACCATCCCAGTTTCCCCTTCCCCACTTCTGCCTGCTCTTCGGCCTCCATCTATTTTTCAGTAAGTTAATTTAGACAGTTTCACCTTAAGCTTTCAATCCTCTTTTCTCCTGTAGAGGCCCCAGGGCCAGGATGCAAGTCTGAAGGAGTACAATTTTTTTTTTTTGAGGACACTTTCATACTGACATGGCAGATGACAAGAAAAAGCAGGGCAGAATCAGAGTGGCAATGGGATGGTTATAATTCCCAACACTATGGAGTAGATGAACTAATTTCCCCTCATCTTCCTGTGCTCTTATGTCCTGCTACACAGAGATTTTGATTAAAAGTATCATCTTCTGGACAATTGGGTTTTTTTAAATGTTTATGATCGCTTCAGCACAGATGAAAATATGGCAAGGAAAACATTAAATTTTTGTATATCGATTACATAAGTAAAGTTAATTAGTCTTGTCTATTTATTTATGGATTATAATACCTACTACTCCCATTTAGAAAAGTCAAAATAAATAAAGAAAACAACAAACCTACAGTAGCATATATCACAGGCTGTGCTGTCTATAGTCTGCCCAGTAAGTTGTTGCACCGTGCTAGGAAGATTTCTGCTGAGGAAGTAACACGTACATCTGTAGCAGATATAAATTCACTCTTTAAGCTCCATTTGTTTTACAGTTTTTCTTTGTTTTTATATAATCATTGGTAACACTGTCATTTCTCCTTCCTTAATGTCTGAACTTCCATTTGCTTTTAACATGTAAGAACTACTAGTTACTGTAGTTGCAGTCAAATTTTTATTTATATAACTAGAACTGATTTTAACGCTATATTCTCAAAACAATTTCTCTGCTCCAAATGGTCCTCGTTCACCTGCAATATTCTCCTGTGCATCCTTTCACTGCAAAGTAAGCTCCTTGCCAGCCAGGGTACCCCATGCAACAACACTTCTCACACACCTGTAAGATTTTACTGTTCCTTGGCGCTGCTGTTCCTTCCCAGGGGGCTGTATCACAGCCCATCAGCTTTACAGTAAAAGAAGAAAGTGAACAAGGCACCGTCAGAGCTACTTAAGCATGTTCATCAGATTATTCAGTGTTGCACAGAGTTGATAAATATAAGTGTATAACCTTCCACTCTATGATACTTAAGATGAAAATGAGGCCTGTGGTTGTGTTTTGTGGGGTTTTGGGGTTTGTTTGGTTTTGGTTTTTAAATATATTTCATTTGTATTCTAGCTAACAAAGCAGACAGTAAAGCTTAGAAAACTTGGTCTTCAGCAGTTAATTTACAAAGATACAAATACGTTTGTGTTGGATAAAAAACTTCCTTTGGCAAACTTGCTTCCGAGAAAAAGATGGACTTCGATAAACTAAAGCAAGTCCAGTGGAAAGCCCCAAGATGACGACAGGGCCACAGCACGTGGCATGCAAGAAGATATCAAGGGAAGTGTTCAGTCTTGAGAAGCCTAACATGACAATCTTACTGTTGTCCTCAACTATCTAACATGAGGGTACAAGAGAAGACAGAGACATTATTCTTCAAGATGCACAGAGAAAGGACAAGAGGCAAGAGACGCAAGCTCCACCTGGGAAATTCCAATTGTATATTAGAAAAAAAAAAACTGCAATCATAGTAGTCAAACATTAGAATAGGGCCCAGAGAGGTGAAGGATGTCCTCTGAACAAGGCACTAAGCCACTCCTGCTTTGAGCAGGGGAGCTGGACTACGTAACCTCTCCAGAGGTCCCTTCCAACCTATTTTCTGTGATGAAATACAAAACCTTGCTGTAAAGACTCACTGGAAGTAAGGTATTTTTAATTATAATAACCAAAATATATACACAATAATGTGTATTTTACATATACCAAGAAAAAAACCATACTGCATTTCAAAATTCATTTACTGCAATAATAGAGGCAAATAGTCAGTAGTAAGGTTAAGTCACTAACATTAAGAAAAGCCACAATTTGCGTGTAAGTTGAAGCCAGAGGAAAGCTACAGAAGCTCAGTATTCAGAGACATGAATTCAAAGGATTTCATACTACCCAACTAATTTCAACTTCATTACAGGAAAATGGAGTCTGGATTGCAGGTCTGGACCTAGATTATTATCTAGCACCCACAAGCTTCATATTCCTCTATTTACATTAACTGTTTTGAGATATTAAACTGCAAGGTCAAGGTAAGTATTTTAGTTCCCACAACTGCAGCCTAATTTCACTAAAATTACCTTAATTACCAGACCAAAATGTTATTTTAAACAGGAGATGTGAACACTGAACTAGCTGTAACAAACTTCTAACATTTTCAAAGTCAAAGGTTCATTTTTACTTAAAAAACCCCCCACAATAAAACTCTTAACAGAGGCTTAAAAAGGTCTTTATAAAATAATCTTCATCACACTTACAATAGTAAGAAAATTATTCTGGTTTCTAGTTTTTAGTAAATGTGAACTGCTTTGTGTAATCTGTACTAAAGATGGTTATAACTACAGTTCACATTTTATTTTTAAAAGGTGGACCAACAAATGTGTCAAGAAAAACAGATTATTGCTGTTTCTCAATAAGTTCTTTTTCATAAGGACATGCTGCCTTGACAGGCAAAGCATGTTTGACAGCCAGCTGAGACAGGATAGCTGAAGGAGAGAAGTAATGATTTGCATGTAAAAAAAAAAAACAACTTCTTCGGAGATCACTTTATACTTGGCAACTGTACAATTAAACACGTTTAAGATCAAAATTGTGTCATTCCATCCATCTCTTGAATGACAGTGCTGATCATCTCAAAATTTAAGTTTGCTTGAAGCGACACAAGAAGGTAGAATCTGAGCAAGTTCTGGATTGGCAGAAAAACAGTCTGACTCTTATCCTGTCATCTGTAACTATAAAAATACTAGATGTTCTTCAAAGCGTTTTTCACCAGGTCTGTCGGAGCAACAGGTATGGCTGTGCAGAGAAAACAGAACATGTACGTATGGGAAATATGAAATATATCAAGTTTTCTATTCCTGCAGTAGTACTAATAAAATTAAATATGCCAACATTCAATTTCAAGAGGACTCAAAAAGATCTAAAAATCCATACACTTTTTTTTTATCAATTTTTTAATACAATAAGCTCCCGAAATTTACTTTTTGTGGACACAAATTGGCAATTACAATTACAAGCAGAAAGAGCTCACAACTGATCACAGGATGTCATTGACTATACGTTTTAATTAGCTACTAGATTTCTTAACTTATGGTAATAAATTATCCTACTTTAAATAGAGACAGAAATAAAGATGTGATAGTTTGTACATCTGAGCTTTAATGCTGGTGCATTCTTCTCCCTCACTGGGACCCTTTAAAAAGAGCTGTAAAAATAAGATTAATATATAGAGAGCATATAGTGACTTAAACAAATCTTCTAACCAACACAGTGAAAGATACTCCTGTGAATCTAATAAGAAGAATAAGATGCTAGTGGTCGCTATGCTTTACTAAAGGAGGACAAAATTCTCATTTGCAAGAGTCATTTAAAAACATCTTAGTGTTTTCAGTTTCCTTTCAACCAAGTTACCAAAACAGATACAGGAAATGAAATTTCCAATTTACGTGTTAAAGTTGTCCCAAGCACTTCTTTACATTGTTTACATGAAACCCTACATTGCTGTTTCACAAAGAACAGCTTCAAGATGATCTAGAAGAACTAAATCAAGTCACTCATACAAAATAAAAGTAGAACTCAAGAGGTTTTAATGCCATATGTACTATTTAATCAGTGATTAGAAGCAAACATATTGGTAGCTACTCTCCAATCTTAAGTGGAACAAATTATTCTCATATGTAATTTTAGCTAGGATCATTAACGCTACTGACTTGACTTACTTAAGAGTAAGTTACCAGTAGATGTCAAGAAAAACCTCCCAAGACAGAACACTATACAAACATGCTATGCAGCAGAAACTGTGCATCAATGCTCCCCTTTTTTGCTTTCAAAATTCATCCTCCACGTGATAAAGCACAGTGGCCACCTTAGTCCCTCTTCTGCTTTTAAGAACACCGTTTGGCCAACTCCCTCAATCAGCTAATTCAGACCAGAGATAAAACCGAACATCCAGCTCCTCCCTTAGCTTGCCTCTGCTAAATTTTTATCTGCTCCAAATTTACCACAGTCCCCAAGAAGTTAAAGGGATCTGCACTGGCCAACAGCACCATAAAGATCAACATTCCTGAGAAGAGGCGAGCAGGCTAGTAGATCCTGTCTCTTTCCCTCTGCTGACAGCAGACACCAGGAAAATAAACTGGACAGCAAGAGGTAGCTTTGCACATCAAAGCAAGGAAGTGGTCAGGTCTCAGCATTCAAATCAATCCACATGAAAAGTAAGAAGAGGGAGCCCAGAGCTAGCTTTGGCATTCACTCTTTCCCTTGAGCAGCCCACAAATAGAAAGAGGCTGCTTCTTCAGATAATCTACTTCTAGATAGGTAAATGGATGTTGCTGTCACAGGCACTGCTGGATAATCCATTACCTTCACACTGTCACCCTTCACATTGCAAGGTCTTAAAAGAAAAGAAAAAAAGAGAAAGACAAAACCCACATGCCAACCCTACATGACTACTGTCTAACACTGGGGGAGAATTTCCTCTTCCCTACTGCAAGACTTATGCGATAATAAGTCACAGCGTATTTAGAGACATTTCTTCTCATGGAAAAAAGGTCCTAGTCCTGTAGTGTGCAGCCTTCCTAAGACACCTCTTATCATTAACTGCATCCCAGTGGGCCCTAACTACCCTCCCACTTAAGCCTCTAGGATCTGAATCCTGGTCTCAAATGCTGTTCAGTCAAGCAATGCTGAGAGAAGTTCTGAGCAATTCCTCACGGTATTACAATCACACAGACTTCCTTGACTGGGCTTTGTTGCTCGACATCTTGCTAAATCATCCTCCGACTGTGTAGTTCTCAATGAAGAATACAGTTATCCCAGTGTCTGCTGAAGCTAAGCAACAAACCGATTTTTAGGTTTGTGGTGATAAATTATCACATTCCATCCCCCCTCAATGAGACTAAAAGTTATTTCTGTAGCAATAAGCTTCATATGATTTCACCCTAAGCGGTCATAAAGAAAAAAAAGCAGGGAAAAAATTCTGCAAATATGACTTGAGACTCTGGATAAGCCATTGTGATAACTGATACACCACTGTCAGAGACGTGCAGCCAAACAGTGCCTTTCTCCTATTATTTGGCCATGCTTTAAAAAATACATTTGATCAGGTATGACATTTTGTTTTTAAAAAAAGATGCTATCAACTGACCATCAGAAGCATTCTGTTACAAAAGACTACTAAAACTGTATGGTAGTAAAGATATCTAGAATATTCCTCTGAAATGTCAAGTATTTCTCTTCATACTGGGTATTAATGTACCTTGACATTATCAGTTCTTCTGAAAAATGGAGAAATACATCAGAAACTGCCAGTGGCAACTGCCAGTGGACACCAGCGGCGACAATCAGTACGATTCCAAAAAGGCAAAGTGCGTATTTCTTCCTCCTTGCATCTCAAAGAGAATATAGCCTTTTCTACAACATCCAGTGATGCAAACTGGTACAATACAGATCCTCAGTTAGGACACACACATCTTAAAATAAAAATACCTGCAAGTATATTTCAGATCTAAGATATTCAATTATATTGTGTATTTGATTTCTTTTCAAAGTGAACCAACTTCCACATTATATTGTTTCTTGTTCTACTAAAATTCTTAAGCTATACAAAGATAATAAAATACTGCCATATATAGAGGTCTCATTCAGTAATTTATTACTATCAATAATTAACACCTTCTTAAGAAAGAAGCAACTTCTTCACTGGCATACATGTGCACAATTGGTCAACCAATACCACAATATGCACATTACAACACTGGAACACTGTTGGTGTTCTTTAATCTACTGCACTGTAAATGAAGTTTCATCATATCCAACTTCACCAAGTTTTCCTACACTTGAACATTCACTAAACAATTGAACTGGGGGAGAAACATGATAAAGAGAGATCATATTTTTTTGACATATTTGTACTGGCAATTATTATCCCATATGAAAAACTCCAACATCAGATATTTTGGGGGAATAAAGAGGGGAAGAACTTGAAGACTTCCCCTGCATTTAAGCCTAGAAATTGTTTTTGCAATCAAAATGACACTTTGCAGCTGCCTGCTTCATAATCTGAACTTCAGAGGAAAATGGGAAAGTAAAGACATCTAGGTTGCAGCTGAATTTAATACAAGTACATAAGCTATACTAGAACAAACTTACAAATTCAGGTTTCTATACATCAATGCTGTGGCTGCTCAGGATTGATATTCATAGTCCTGTATATTTCTTTGAGAAACAGCAAGGCAGTGTCTTCAGATCCCCTATGAAGAATTTAAAAAAAAAAAAAAAAAAAAAAAAAAGTGTTATTTTGGTATGGTCCATGTTCTAATTCTTGTAAGCCACACTTCATCCCATTCCAGCTCTCTAAAAAGTTTGTACAACCTATTGCCCTTATCTTTCAGGGCCTTACCACTACCAACTTCCTTTGAGCTAGAATTCTTCATCAGTTTTGGATTATTTCTGCTATCAGCCCTAGCCTACGCATTTACCTTTTTCTACTGCATTTTTCCCCCCACTCTGTCCTCCCTAACTTACTATGGCTGCAATGTGTAATCCTCTTCTCTATCCACTTCTTTGAAGTTACTCATTTGTCTTAAATCTCCTCAAATAATCTATCGCTTTTTGTCTGCGATGGGCTCTTGAATGTATTCCACCACAAATACAAGCTACTTGTCAAGGCTTGCTTTGTTCCTTTACTTGCTCCACTGCATCTATCAGCCCAATGTCAAAACTCAGCGTTGCCAGTTCTATCAGCAATATTCTAATTCTTCTCTCCTAACTGGGTGGCACCTCCTTGTAAATAGACTGTATTAAATATCCATAGTCTTCCTCTCTTCCTTACTACTAAAGAGTAAGGAAGTTCACAAATAATTCAAAGATTAATATAATTCAAGTGTCATGTTTCCAAATTGGTGTTTTCCCTCCCCTTTTCAAAATCAAAACCTCAGGCTATCTGAATTTAAATTTAACATGGACAGACTTACTTTTCTTATTTGTCTATACAGTGTGATTTAAACACACATAAACAATACCAATATAAAAGAGTAACAACCACTGTAAAAAATAACAAAGTTAAACAGGCAAATTTTAACAAAGTTCCAAAGCTGCAGGAGTTGTTAGGTAAGGGTAGCTTCCCGTGCTTTTTAAAAGAAATGACATAGGGAGACAGTAAAGGAGATTTAGACGGTCAGAACTGCAATCCTCCAAATGTGAGGAACATCATTTACAGAGCACCAGGACAGAGTAAAACATGCAAGCTAAGGGACTACAGATATTTTCCACAATTTAGCATAGAGATATTAACCGCATTTCTTGATGGTCTCCACTATTAAACTAACAAGCAAACAAGCAAGCAGAAAGATCAACACAGAAGCTCCGTTCTCTCTAACATACAGATCATTTCATTTCAAGGCTTTTCCCACCACCCCCCTCCAAATAAGAAAAACCAAAACCAAAACAAAAAACAAAACCAAAAAACCCTCTCATATTTGGGTCATTAATCATTGTGCTTATCTTCCTTACTTGAATGACAAAAAAAGGCTATGGGTAGCAAGTTTTTAAAAACCTGGCAATGATCGGCTGCCGCCTTGTGGAAAAGAGCTCCCCGTCCTTTCAACTCTACCTGCGAAACGCCACTGCCACCACCGGGTCACCGCCTGCTCGGGGAGCCCTGCCAGAGCACAACGCTCAACAGTGCTGGCACACATCAGCACTGCAGCCTTGATAATCCCTTCTCCAGCAGTTCTAACAACATAAGTGATCTCCAGATCCTCAACAATGTAAGTGATACTGACTTCAATAAGATCCTTCGGGTAATGCTTTCAATTCCATATCTTAACCTCTGGAAAAAAATCCTGCTTCTAAAAATTATTAGCTATTGAAAATCAAAACCTTCAAAAATAGTGTAGAGCACCGCTTGTCCAGCACCTGCTAAACTCAGAACAAGAGACTAGTATTTTGCTGATTGAAAGACAAAACCAGTCACTCACCAGTAGCATTTTGCACAGCTCAGCAATTGACATATAAAGGTGTGCTGTTGTGTTGCCAAATACAGTTTACACATCCTTTGCTCTACCATTCCACATCTTGTGTATTTTCACGTGTGCTTAATTTTATGACAGTAATAAAATGCATATATTGACATATCAAAAAACGAAAAAAGAGAGCAACTTACAAGGGCAAATACAACTGGTCAATAGTTACTGCTATTCCTATAAATGGAATTATATCTTTCTCCATCTGAAACACGTAAGCACTTAAAAAAAAAGTAAATCCAAATCCAGATAAGGCAATGGTGTACTGCAGCTCTGACTCCATGATGACTCCAAACTCTGCTTCTTGTTCTATGAATTGTTCTGCATATGAGCAACCACTGTACACAAGTGGTAAATCATAACCATCCAAATTTACAGGAAGATCCACTGTGCCTTTTTTCTTGCTTTTATTTGTTAATCTGTGATAGTAGAGCATCAATATCCAGCAATTTCATTCCAACATGAAGAGGTAGTAAAGTTTTACTACATACTGTAGTCTAATACAATTCCTTCATGAGTAATTTTATTTGAAAAACTACAGTTGTCAGAACGCTCCTGGAGCTCTCCTTGTTCTGAAAATGACTGTAGATAAAGGTGTGTGTTTTGAGTGTCAAAGTTCAAGAGACCAGTATGCAATGTCTTTATTGCAAACAGGATGACAGGTTTGTTTACTTTGTGCTAACATAGAATTTTATTTTGAAATGAGATTAGCTAATAGTGACATCTAGGTGCGACACCTTGAGACTGACATTCCTGGACAGTCATATATACTGTTTACCTTAATACTCGAATCGTCTCAATTATATAACACTTGAGCATCCAGAGTATAACAAATTTATCTTTACAGTATGCTGTGTGGGAAGGCAACATCTTTCCAAAAGAGAGGCCATTTCAGAATTAAGTGATGAGGACCTTGTATCCAACTCGAAAGTCGTCTTTTCCAAACATTTCAAAGATTACAAAGACCCAGAAAACTCATGTCTTTCAAATCATATGCATACACATCCACCAGTGAACAACTCCTATTCTGGTAGCTTCCGCCTTGTGCAATGTTTAACCCCTCAAATCAGCAGTAGCCTGAAAAATAGATCTGTGTATATAAACCCAGTTATTTTTGTCAAAACATACTTGAAGTGAAACACTAGGGCATGATTTTTGACAGAGATCACCTGAGTTTTCATTATAGAACGCTCAAGACAGGAAACATGATTCTAGTTATTATCATAATTGCCACAGGTAAATAATAGACAATAGGAGTAAGATAAATGGTAGGCATGTCGTTACCGACAATTAAAGATATACAGTTATATCAGGAAAGCAGTATTTATAGAATCACACATATTTCCTCTTACCAATAGCACAAATGACTCTGTAAAGCAAAAAGGTATTCATTGAAGCTTTCTATTGGTTTTTCTTGTAGAACATAATCAATACGACGTCCTCCATTTAGCATTCCAACCTTCACTAAAAAGTCTTCATCTTTTGGAGGGTCTGGACTTTCAGTGATCTTTTCAGCTAAAATTAAAGAGTTTAAGATTTAAACTATTTTCAAGCACAGCCTGCTTGAAATCAAGACATATCACCCATTTTCCCTGCTATAATTTCCAAGTGCTTGCAATAAGACAGTAAGCCTCAAGTGACTAGCATACCACTGCATAATTCAGAAAAGTTACTGGAACTATAGGCCTATTTCTTTCATAACAGTTTAAACAGTTTGTTTGAAGAATAGCTCACATAAAGTAGTAGCTGAGCAATTTTAAAAACAAACCCTACTGTTTATATGTAGACAGATCCAGTCATTCCACAAGCAAATAACCTGAAATAATATATTTTTACATCCCCCTTGCATAGAGTCAATCACTATCCTCAGTCTAAACTAGGAGGAATATTTTGTCTTTGTAAGTATAGATAAAGCCAGAATTACTAAACACCAACAGATAATTCACAATTGGGAAGCCTGCCTTTGGTATCATTAGGGGTAATATTGATATCTGACTTAAGTTTATTTTCCTCAGCAGCATTTTTTTCTGTTAGAGCACATACTTAAATGCCTCTTAGCTCATGCCAAAAAATCAACAGAACGCTACTGAAGAGAATAAATGTCACAAATAAATATTTATTTGGACTAATTTGCCCTGAGAGGAAAGAAAACACAACTGATTTAGAAACCTGCCCTTCTAACAGAAAGTTGAAATGTTATACAAACTCAAGCCTAAAATATCCTTCAATAAAAGTCAACTTCTCCTTTCCTAAAAGACAAAAAAAATGCAGCAATAGACCTTACATTTAACATTAATACTGCAAAATGCACAGAGACCTCCTTGATAGGGTCAGGAAAATCAATAGCAAGCAGTCTCTAGGATGCACAAGTTTCTACTAATTCGAGATCGGTAAGTTATAAGAAAACCAACAATGTGTTCACATACCTTCTACCACTTGCTTTTCTTCTTCCTCTTTAATTTGGTTAGCTACTTTCTCCAGTTCTGCTTGTAGCTGAGTTGAAGATGTATGAGCACGTGCAAATTCGTTAAGGGTCTGCCATGCACTCTTCAAAGAGCTAATAAAACCCTGTTTCAGATCAGATCCCATACGAGAGAGAGAGTCTTTCAACTCTAAAAAGAAAGAAAGAAATCACCATGGTAGAAGGATTTAAAATTATAAACTAAAACCAAAATGATTAAATCCTGTTCAAAAAACATCCCAATTATTAGGAGAAACAGGCCTGCTATGCCATGCTTCTCTATTTCATTTAAAATTAGGTGAAATGTAATTAATACACAATTTCTCACTGTATGGGCCAATGAATTAACACCTACTAGCACAGGAAACAGTCCAACAGCCTCCAAGTCCAGAAGGGTCCACAAAAATAGCTACACCAGCCAATCCTTCAACACCACCACCCCCCACAATCACTCCCAACATCCTACACTAAAGCGAAATTATAGAGAGGCTCGTTTCAAACTCCAGCACAGCAGAAGAGACCAGAAGAGCTGCCAATGTCTCTTGCAGTGGCAGTGAATTTGGAGAAGCACTTCCAGACAACTCTAGCCTGTAATTCCACTACAGCTCAGTAACTGTCACCAGTAACCAAGCTGCCATCCAATACTGGTGGGAAACTCTGAATGAAGGAGAGCTCTTCACAATAACTGGTTAGAACCACATGAGTCTGCTAGATCAGGGCTCATGACTATACCATGGAACATTCAACTACATCAAAGAAAAACCAGTAAAGAGCAACAGACCATATTTTTCTCCTTTACTATACACACTTTTTGAGAGTTGTAACCTAAAACATTCCTTAACAGGTACTTTGTGTAGTCTAGGAAAGCAGACTCGTTCTAATGTACCATTCTAAAGTATGAATGCTGCAGAGCATTTCCGTCCAAGTGCCTGAAGACAGGCTTTCCGGAGGGCTCTGTGAACTTGTACAACAGTAATATTGCCAACTGTGCAGCAAAACTGACTTTCCTTATTAGGTATGCAAAATTTAAGTATAGCACCTTGATCTGATGTGTACTCGTGAGCAACAAAATCCAGTCCCTGCCCACCAATGGCTAGGGAACCACCTTTTTTCTCAACGTTTCCAATGCTGAACAGACACTGATTAAACAATTCATGGTGGTCATTAGGGACAAGGTAAAAGAAACCAGTAAATTTAGTTTCTGTTTCACATCATCTTAGAAATTAAGGTGAACAAGCAATTTTAAAATGGAACTTTGTTAATGAGAAGCTCAAATCTGGAGGAATTATGATTATTACATCTGAATGCAATTGTGAATGCCCAACTTACGGGGCTGGGAGGAATCCCCTCTGATGTTTAGGAAAAACATGGAGTTAGATATCCAGCAACCCTGTTTACTCTCTTGAAATTTTACCATATTCTAATGCATCAAATGAGTAAATTAGGAATGAGATCCATATATGAAATAAGTTTTCTTTTTACCCAGATGAAGTCTTTTTCTGCCTTTATGGTGTGGAATAAGAACTGGTTTTAAATCCATGTCTTCAATAATCATTGGTTCTAACCTGTAAGCTACTGGATCAAGCTGTTAAGAAACAACACATTGACATTTAGTTATCTTAGAAATTATTCCAATTATCACATTTCAGTGAAAAAAGAAAAAAAAAACTATTTATGATTAATAGAGAACCATTTTTTAATTCTGTTCAGTTTACAGAAACTCAGTTAATGACCATTTAGTTTAAGTGTAAGATTAAGCAGGTCTCATTCTTCTACAGACAGACATTCTAAGAGAGGAAACACAACAGTGAAAGAGCAGCAAAATTTTCTTGCACTCTGATGATCTCTACCAACATGTCACTGTTTAATTGTTAAACGAGATGGAACAGAAGAGGACAAATGTACTGCATGCACTGCAAAACCTCTAAGAATTTCTACATGTCCCAAAATCTAAACTGGAAAGTTAGAGAAGTCCTGTAAATGGCTCAAATACAAAAAAAGTTCTTTAAGCTCTAAAAATGAACAGGGCAAATATTATCAAGTCAACCCATACCTAGAATGCTAGGTATGGAACCTATAGATAGCTCTACTTCACTTTTGCAGTAAAAGACCACAAATATTTGGAATATAAATTTTAGTTGGGTCATTTTTTTTAAAAGGGTGTTTTGGGAAATGCACATAGGGGAACAGGAGGTGTAATGCTTAGAGGTTAAAACTTAGTATTCTGCATTGTTGTCATCTGCATCAACTAAAATCAAATCTCAAAAGTACTGCTTACTCACTGGATGATAGATATTGAAGAATCCCTTGCAGGTAGGAAGCCTGTAGTTTTCATCAATCTTCTCCACACCTCTCACAGTAAGGAACACACCAATAGGAGAACCAAGAGCAAAGAAAATATCTGGTTCAAAGTCTAATGCACTGTAAACCACAGAAACCTAGCAGACAGAAATCAGATACATAATCTCTCAGAACTGCCAGCTAGTTATCATAATGCTTAGCTAGGAAGGAAAAACAAGTTGTGTATTAAATCAACAAGAATTTAAAACAGAAAGTAGGAAGGTTCAGCTGCATTGCCCTCCCCATACTAATACTATAGTACTAATAAATTTTAATACTAGAATATTAAAATGTTTTTCTTAAAAAAAAATTCAAAAGTATGAAAAAATTTAAAAAAAAAAAATTTAAAACAGAAAGTCTTTGAGGTTTGGTTTTTAAGCTAAGTTTGAGGTAAAACTTAAATATAACAGCATAAATGGATCAATTTAGGCTACTATGTTAGCCACAGAACCATTCAATATTATGTCATTCACCCAATCCTGCTTCTGGAACAGAACCATGTATACAGCTCACTCACTGCTGAAAGAAAAAATGAATTGTAGTGGCCTCCTTGTTACAGTAAGTTTTGCTTTTCAATAATCTAACCCACTCTCCCAGCCCTCCCTCCCGCCAAACGGTAAAGTTCTACACAAACATAACTTTTGTACAACAATCAAGGGAAGTAGCACAAAGTCATCAACGTAAAAAAAAACAAAACCAAGCAAAAGGACAGCATTGTTCCAAATGAATCATTTAAATCCATGTAGTCTCACCTGGCCAGTTCCAACTTCAAAATACTCATAGTCAATGTTCACAGAAGAAACAGATGCACCCACTGGAAGCTTCCTCTTTGACTGCAGCTGACCAGATTCTGAAGGGGAGACAGAACTAACTGTGTCTTTTGCTTTCTGGGCATCTTCTTGAGTTTGGAGTGTGGGAGCCAGCACTGCTTTCTTTTCTGCTACTGCTTTCTTTTGTTCCTTTTGAGACAAGTTTCAAAACCAGGAAAAAACAGTTTATTTCATAGTTGCCAAAACTCCTTTAATATATCCATGATGTTAACAAGTGTGTTAAAGAATAGAAGTTACTCTACAGCAAGGAATTCAGTTACATTTGCTTAACAGCTTCTTATTTAACATTCCTGAAAAATGTACTTACCTGCTTGGCTGCTCTGTCTTTTACAAAATTAGCTATTTTCTTTCTTGGTCCAAGAGGTATCCCCATTTCCTTCAGGTCATCGACTGTACACATCAGCTAAAAAAAACCCACACACATCAAAGCATACTTCACAACTTTTCTAGTAACATATACCATTTCTTATTCACAATAACTTACGAATTAGATAAGACATTTTATAAAGCTACAGAAATTGCAAAAAAATTAAAAAGACATGATACAAAGTGCCCTATAATAATTGGGAAAAAAAGCACTAGGAACAAAAAAAAGTTACTTAGTCCTCATGTCAGACATTAATTATCTTACCCCTGTGCAATGCTTTCATGCCTCATGGTACACCAAACTCATAAAAAAAACCAAACAACCCAAACCACATAAACCCCAAACATAAACCTCCACACCCTGGCAATCCCCATAAGTCAAGTTAAGATTATTCTACCAGAGACTCCATGTCAATTCGCTCCTTTTCAAATGTGTTCGCATACTCCGACAGACTAAGCATTTCCAGAGTCTTCTGCAAAGTAGGAACATCATCATCTACTTCAGGCTCACAAAGGTCATCACCAGAAGTAGTAATCGAGGAGCCCAAGGAACTGGTATCTTCAGTCATCTTAAAAAACCAGCACAGAAAGAGAATCACAGCATCTAACAGTGGTGCAATGCCAATATGCACCAAGTAAATACAAGCTTAATTGCTTTTTCTTTAAAACATTATTATGTAAGCTTTGTAAACTTATGCCCATTTTTAGTAAAGCGCGATACAGATTTTCCACTAATAATAGATCAGCAAAATATATATTCAAAAATTACTAAAAGAGGCAAAAGGTTTCTTGAGCTTTCTGACACTCAAAAGTATTTCCTTTTAACCATCAAAGAACTGGTCACTGTTTCTAGCCCGAACACAGATAGATTCTTTCCCTCTTATGCATCTCTCCCACCATTCAGATACTGTTAAGACCAAGTTATGTGTCCACAAGGGTCAAAGGTGATGTTCATGATCAAATCCCATTACTGGCCTACTTGGAATTTGAGAGAGATGCAAATAGCTTGTCCTGAGAATGGATAGTATTTACAAAACTGCATATTTCCATTAACATGTTAAAATGTACCATCAGAACCCACAACTGTGTTTCAGCTAATAAATTCTGAAAACTTAAGAAAACGTTGCTGAAAATACCAGATCTATTTGTCTGGAAAGATTAGCATGCAAATTACCTGTTTATCATGAACAGCCATGTCCTTTACAGTCCCATTAACACCAGAGAAAGGTCCAGTATTTACTGATGAAGCCAAGTCCTTCTGGTTAGACAATATGTCAAATAGAATTAAGGAACCTGGAAACAGGAATTAAAGTTGCCTTCAGAAAAATGTCAGATTTTCCTGTCCCTAAATCCTAAGCAACATTTATATGCAATGGTAATAGCAATATACAGATTGATAAAAAAATATGGCTGAATTAAAACTAAAATACCCACATATTAACTTGAACATGATCATTCTCAGCAAAAAGGAAACTTCTTTTTCCCCCACTCATGTGAAATAGCTTTATGTAGTTGCCATGATTAAACTATCTTTCCTTAACCATCCTAGACTGCTTGCCAAACTGGACGACAAGCACCAGCCCAAACCAGTATGTCGTATGTCTTCATAACACTTATTCTTTGTTCCAAAAAATTATCTTACTTTTACTAAGTGGGGGTTCTGAGGCACAGAAGTTACCCACCTAACAAGACACCAGATAATCTGTCAACTTTTAAATGCAAATTAGACACTAAATCTTCATGAAGGAAACTAAGGGGGGAGAAGGGGGAAATGCACGCATCCACGAAGTACTAACCTTCTCTCAAAGCCTTATAAACTTAGCTATTGAGAGGTGTTTGACTTACAGCCAGCAGTATTCTGAAATACAGCCATGCCCTATCAGCTAATTTTAGCCTTATACTTAATGAAGGTTTCATTTCTCTTAGTGTAGGAATGACGGTTTTATCCCAAATCAGTTCCTTAGATAATTACCTAAACTGTGCCCAGCCACAGAGACTCCTCCTTTGAAGTCTGGGTTGCGACTCATGAAAAGTGCATACAAGCGATTCATTTCCATCCCCACTTTATCCACAATCGTCTGACAGTAGGTGGGGCTGTTGTAAAACAGTATGTCAAGGAGTGTTTCATTGGTGAAGTGGCGCAGGCGTCCAATGCTCGGCAAAGTGATTTTTTTTATGTTCCTAGTAACACAAAATCATTAGAAGCATGAATACCGTTGAGGAAATGCAGCTAAGAACTTTCTTAACTTTTGAAATGACAGGTAGTAGAACTGTAGTGTAAATACTACAGATGTGGTCTCTACAGACGTTAAAAAAATCATATAGCCTTCTGGCCTTGTTGCATATTCATACATTAGTGCTATCTGCTGAATATACATATTTGAGAAAGAGACAGCTCCCTTTTTTCTCTCCAGGCTGAAGAGATGCCTGAAATAATCTCTTCTTGGTTCCAACACTGCTCTCATATAGTAACAGGGAAGTTTTGTGAGCAGATTGGTAGAAGCGGAAGAGAAAAAGAACTCGCATATAAAAATTGAAGGTGAAGTAACAGGCAACATAATACTCTCTCTTTGGAGAAAAAGCTTGGCATCACCATCTGCCTGCCTGGAGTTAAGACGGAGACAATGGAATTGCTAGAGAACTGAGGCTGCCTTAGTTAGCATTGCCAGGTTTGATTAACAGGATGAGGATCTTCATTCCTCATGATAACGCAGTGTTCAAATGAGAATAAAAGACTAAGACTCTAGGAAAGCAGTATGACTTGACTGAGCTAGAACAGTCTGGAGAATACCAGCATGCACTCTAAGTGGTACAGGTTGCTACCCTCACAATTTCTACTTCCCCATCTCTGAGCAAGAGGAAACAGCTTGAAATGTCAAGAGACAGCAAAGGGATAGGCACCAAGAAGTGATTTTAAAATAGATTTTAAAATGCTGTAACACTCCTACCCAAATATAAATACTTTGTTTCAAAAAAAAAAAAAAGAAAAATCTTAGCTCAACTGCCTAATCATAATTCAGGTACTACTCTAGGACTGGACAGAGGGCTCAATGCCTTCCTGAGAAAGAGGACACTGACATCTCCTCGGGTCAGACTCAATGAGACTGCAGGAAGGTACAGGAGAGAAAACTCTCCACTCTAAATTGTACATACCTGTTGCTGGACAATACATCTCCATGCTCACCACCTCACACTTATGAACACTATCTTTACACACTCACTCATCATCATGTATCAACACATTAGCCACTTTCATGAAAATGCAGTACTGAAAAACTGTGTGTGTATACGTATCCTGTCACTCAGTGTCATGAAAATAAACGAGAGAAAAATATTCCACATGCCTTTCCAGCTTTCCCTATACTCCTCATCAAAATGTTAATTAAAAAAAATTAGGATTCTCTTTTGTAACCCAATCATACATTTATTCATCTAACCTGAAGAACATACTAACTTCTCTTTTTATCCACTTTACGAAAGCTGTTAAGATGCAGCTTGTATGAAGTTCACAACGTTAAACAATACACTCACCTGTCTACACCTGTTGCATCTCCATGCAGAGAACTATGCCAGTGAACTGGGAGGAATTCCACCCTGCTCATTTTATGTTCCTCTAAAGATTTCTTAAAGTGAGTCTGCAACAACTTCAGAGAAACAGTCCTAAAATCATCAACTATAGAGAAGAAGAGTAAGGAAAATCTGATAGTAGCAGTACTCGAGTAACACACAATTACAAATACTCTTCCCCACCCGCCCTTTCCAATTTCAGACATAGTCAAAATACAAATTAAGGAAACTGCAAAGTAGAAAAATCTTTGCAAGTATTACTCCTCTAACTACAAGAAAATATATTTTTTTAAAAAGTGGATTTTCTAGCAAGCTTCTATTTATCTCACAATGAATGCATTTTTACTCCATGACCAGACACGGCCTTCTTAATTTACTCAGTTGTGCTGGAGTGTATTTAAAAAAAGCAAACAAAAAACCACCCCACACAAACACCATCACACACACAAACCACACAAAGCAAACACATACACCCACACCACAAAAAACCACACCCCACACACCTCAAAACTCAAACCACTCCGCAAGTCTAATACTGAGGACTAATAATAACAGTTAAAGCTCTAAGTCTGACAAAACATAGATTCTGCTTTTGGAAAATAATCAGGAAAAAGTCCTACCAGAAATTGAACTTCTTAACATTAGAGACTTTTTTTTTTAAAAAAAAAAAGACATGCTTATCTGAATACAAGATATAGACACCCACATTTAAACAATTAAGAATATGACTGCTCATTAAACAAGCAAAAACTTACCACATTCAACAATGCTTCTAAATCTCAAGTCGCATACAGGACCTATGCCATGAACCATAAATACTAGATGGTCAATTTGGGACATTTCTCCTGTAGAAAAAGAAAATAAAAAATTCAGAGTACCAATATGTACTGCAGTGGTGAAGTTTTGAGTTAAGCCATGTTAAGATATACTTGCTTTATAAAGCCTATTACATAACATGATTCAGGATATATAACACAGCCCACAGGACTCCTTTGATTACAAAAACCAAAACCAGATAACCTCTTTCAAGCAGCTTACACTAAAGAACAACTTTAATCTTTAGAGTCTAGGCACAAACAGTGCGTTGCCGCTCCAACCACTATTGTCCAACTTTTGCGCAGAACTGAATGGACTGTTCAAGCTGCAGACTCACGTACAGTAACCACATACCATCAGGAATTTCATCGTGGTCATCATCAATTCCGCGTTTTACTATCCTTGGTCTTGCCTGACCGTCTTGAGTGGTGCCCCATTCATCTGGTGTGGCAGAAGGTTGGAACTG
The DNA here is from genome assembly GCA_013400755.1 of Pelecanoides urinatrix. NCBI lineage: Eukaryota > Metazoa > Chordata > Aves > Procellariiformes > Procellariidae > Pelecanoides > Pelecanoides urinatrix. The sequence goes on from VZTQ01013647.1 coordinate 182,148, forward strand.
AACTATGACCTGGAAAAAATACATTGTCCAATTATAAACACAAAAGAACATATTATTAGTCTGAAAGCATTGCATGGTGTAACACACTTTTTGTTTGATTGCTTTACCTTGCATCTGAGACAACTGTTTTCTTTAATTAACACATATGCAAAAAAAACGCCTTAGAAAACCCTAGGGCTATTCCTTGTGGCAGTGACAGCTTCACTAAAACTAGATTCCAAAACAACACAGATAATTCTCATTAGCTTGAATAGCAACCAGATGACTTAAACAAAAGTAACCACTAGTTGAACAAGCTGGCCTGCTCAGTGATTCTTAACAATTTTAGCTCCTCAAACAAGCACTTTTCAAGCTCCTCTTTCTTAGACTGCAGTATCCACTCTTCCTTAGCAGGTTACTGGTTATGTGACGAAACTGAACACTACCCCTATTTACAATTACTCTACCATGAGGGAAAGAAAAATAAAAAATAAAAAAAAAGAGCAGTGCTTTTCAGGGAAGGACAGCAACATTGAAAGTAGCCCAGAAATCCTAGGAAGTGGGGAATTCAGTAGCATGGCTGTTTATAAGACTTACACTGACTCAGTATAATCTGAACTCATATTTATGACACCAAGTGGTTTAAGTGCTCCTTCTCTTGGTTTTTACTGGACAGAACTCCTTAACCAGCATTAATAAGTGCTTAAAGTAGGAGCAACTGTGATCCTTTCTTGGCCCTTGGCTTATTTTATTTATTTATTGATTACGGCATCTGTGAAAGTGAAAATATTCACTTTCACAATAAGGCTGAAGTCCATCTTTTGATCACATGAGACTGTTAGCAAAGTATTTAGAACAACTTCTAAAGCTTTTTTGCTATACTTTCTCATGGCCTAAAAACAGTTGCAGTGGAAGACTCCTCATGGCTTAGATACACAAACTAATTATCTTATAATTAGATTAATGCTCTTCTCCAAGTGAAAGCTGTTAGTTTAAATTACCTTCCATTTGGTACAGGCTGTCTGAAGCTAAACTAATTCAAATTGCCTCCTGTTTGCTGCCAGTTATGCTTAGTTGAAATATTTACTACGCAAACCCTTATTCTTCTTAGGTTTCAGAAAGCATTGTCTCTTAATCATGTGACAGCGCACTGAAGCAAGCAGGAGTTCAGTGTTCTATAAACCTTATCATTTTTAATGCACACATATCCAAAATAATCAACAAGTACGTTTCAAGCAAGACTAAGACGGCATTCAATTTATGCTTCCATCCATCTGCTCATTCACCCCTAATGAGTTCTGTGAGAACCAATCACCAAAATCTATTACCTTGGGATTATGCATAACAATTGTCTCCCCATTTGGGAATTCAAGTCGCCGATGCCATTGATTTGTAGTTACAGCCCTTTTATATTCTGCCTGAAACAGTAAACAAGTTACACAAAATCAGTATGCCTTCTCAGACAAACTATTTTTTGGCCTTGTGCATCATCTGTAACGTCAAGGTTATAATCTACATAACTTTATTTATACAAAAGTGTCATGTGAAGCACTACACAAGTTGATTTTAGGTTACAGAGGTGCAGGACCTATCCATGAGCAATGTGGCCTTCTAGCCACTCCCCTTTCCAGGATTTGCTTACTTATGTTCCAGAAAGTGCATTCTGGAAATCATTTTAATGAAACACAAAGAAGTATTTCTAAGGTCATAAATACAAAGAACTATCAAGTTCTTTGTGAAGTTTATGTAAAGGTAATACTAACCTCCAGCTTATCACTAAAATCCTCAGTGTAAGGAACAAACCGGCTATCCTTGTCTCCCTTATAAAACCACATGCATCGTCTCACTTCAGAAGGCTCTTCTTCCCAGTAAACAGCTTTCCTCATTCTGTCATACAGGTATACATCATAGCGTCCCCCGTCAGTGCTCAGAACCACACTCTCAGGATCAGGCTGGACTATGACACAAAATCACACTCGGTTACAATACTAACAGATACAATCTTTCTTCTCTCTTGCCCCAGCCCCAATCACTTCTGTGATGACTATTAAGCTATTAAGACGTATATTTACACTATAGAAAAGAAGCTTCATAATATCAGGCAACCATTGCGTTGCTCGCAAACACTTCTATATGCTCTGTACACAACAAAAAAAGCTTTGAACAACTCCCAAATATGAATACTTTTTCCAGAGCTGACAGAGTTTTAACGAGAAGCAAACCAAGACACAGATAACTAGAAGTTCTACATGAAAATGCAATATCCACTAGGGATGTACATCTTAATATAGACAGCATCAAGTAACAGATAATGTAAGTGAATAAATTAAGTGGCACAAAATACATCTTTGAGATATGTATTAATATTACTTATTACTGCCATATCACTCTTTCATAAGCGAGTGGCATTAATATCTTCCTTCTAGTCCTTCTGTTCACCTCTGAATAAGATACGATTACGATTTTCATAACTTACCAGAATTATAGACTTCCTCTAGTTTCGCAGAATCCAGAATGCTGAATGGCATCCATATTTGCTTGTCCTCTACCTCCTTACAGTAGAACCAGTGTGGCCGAACCGGCTCATATTGGTTCTGCAGCAAAACAGGAGGTGCCTGGACCAGCGGACCTGCAGGCCTAGGAGCTCGGAGCTGTGACTGAGACTGTGGAAACTGAAAATACATACAGATTCATCATCCCAATCTCACGTAGCTTTACAGAACTGATCTATACTTTGCTATGGAGAACACTCTGAGCCTTTATTTCTAAGATTTTTTCCCCCAAGAACATTATCTTTCATTCTTAAAATGTTATAGACAAGTTGTCCACTTTATCATGTTTTTGAAAACTTACACTTCAAATTGAGAAAGGATGTGAATTTCGTTCCCACAAACACTGTTAAAAACTTATGGTCTAGCACCTTGATTACCTAAAACCAGTAAGATTTAAAATATTCTCTTAAATTTTCAAAACTCAGGCTGAGCTTATTTCTTACAGCTACCGAATTTGACATGAAAACAAAAATGTATTCTTCTCATTATTCATTTAGACATAATTACATTTTTGCATAAAGATTGTCAATTTTAACAAGTGATAGCTATTAACAGCAATAGCTCTCTTCCTGCAAAGTGATCAGGACAGGCAGATTTCAAACTCTAACCCAGCCTCAATGACGCAAGAAAAATAACTGATTTTGAAAGGGACTATAGCCTACATAAAGCTGATTTCATACAAATTGTACAAAGATCTCAGTTAGTACAACTAAAAGCAAGTGATGTCAGCAGTAACAACTGCTTTGGTCAATACATTTTTAAAAATAAACTAATATACTGTACAAATAGAAAATCAAGCTATCAGAAGTTCTGAAATTCTTTAATCTAAAACTCCAGACTGTTAAGGTTCTACTGCCTTTGCTAAGTTTTTTGTCATTATATAATCCTTCTATTCTTTATTCACAATAGCAGCAATATAGCAATAGCTCAGGCAAAATAAAAACAATTTTTGTTGTTTTCAAGGAAAACTTGTCAGGTTATTACTAATCCATTTACATTATTTTAATAATGCCTTTTGAAGGTAAAAAAGAATGGAAATTAATGCTTTACATCACACAAAATCCTCAACCTGGCTTCACCAGTACAACCAGCTTGAAAAGAGATTTTTTAGCCCATCGCTTGCAAATGGATGAATGACCTCATTTACAGCAGAGGCACAAACAATGCAGCAGCACAGCTGAAATGGCAGCAAACTCAGTAACAGACAGAAAAGAGCAACAGAACTTCACAACCTGGCTTTGTTCATGATGCCAGAGGCTCACGTAGATACAGCCTCAGGGTACACTCACTTCAAAGATGAGGAAGTTTTCCTAAAGCAACAGTTCCAGGCTAGTTCTAGTGAAAAGATTTTGCTATCAGAAATGGTTCAAGACTTTCTCAGGGGTTTTTTGGGGGAAAAGAAAAATCTTCAGAACATAAAATACGCAATTCAAAGAGGAAAGCGACTTCAATTGTTTTGTTCTGGTACCAGGACATCAGGAATGATCTAAATACCTGTGTCAATGACCCTGGGGGTGTCTGATACATCTGGACAGGCGGTACAGAGGATGGTGGGTGAGCAGGCGCGTGACTCTGTTGCAGCTGCGGCGGAGTAAGGTATGGGTTAGCTCTGCTGCTCAGGGTGGTGTGCCGGTAAGGGTTATACCCCTGCTGAGATGTTCCTTGGGGAAGAGTAGACGCATTTGCAGGCGGGGGACAGCTCTGCTGAGGAGTCTGATAAGCCGTGATTCCGACCTGTGAAGTAGGTGGTGCACTGTAAGAGGACTTGGGAATATGTGGTGAAAAGGCATTTTGCCCATCCTGTGGCCCAGACACAAGTGGAAGTGAAGTTGGAGGCCTGGAGAAGGCTGGTGCTCCGACAGGTGGTGCAGCAGTTGTTAAGGGTGGCTGCCCAATACTTCCAAATGGATCACTGCTACTAGGGACTTGAGAGAAATAGTTGAAAGTCTGTGGTGGATTGGGGCTGGCAGAAGTCTGACCCAAGAAGCTGTCCTCTTCACCAACATCTGCAGAATCATCTGCAAAAACAAAAAGATCACCAGAGATATTGTGAGAGGTTCAAACCAGTTAGTGCATGTAGTCAAAATGTTCTGTAACATTATCAGCTATTTCCAAAACTCTTCCATAAAGCTAAAAGCATTACAAAGCTCACACATCCTTGATGACTAAACACACCATAAAACAAAAGATACCAAGTCTTCAAGAACATTTAAAATGGACCATAAAAGTCACTCAGTGTACACAGATAAAGCAACAAAGATTAAAAATCTAAAATAAGAGACCGAAGTATGACTCAAGTCAGGGCCTTCCCAAGCCAAACTGGCAAAGATCCCTGCTTCCAGGGCCTTAAAATCCCTTCCAATTTCCCTTATGCCTACCAAATGCAAGAGCAGCCTTGGTTCATTTCCTTTCACCATGAAAAAAGTTACCAAGCATAGGAATTTATGCTCTAGTTTTTAGAATTCCAAGATCAAATTCAAAAGCAGAGCTTAAGGACATTCCCAAAGAGACCAAACGTATTGGTTAAGCAATCCATTCTCACCCACTCCTTCAGCAGTGCCCTCGCAAGGTTTCCCATTTGACTTGCAAGGTGGCCACAACTTATCACTCCAAGCCACAGAATCACTAAGGTTGGAAGAGACCTCTAAGATCATCAAGTCCAACCGTCAACCCAACACCCCCATGCCCACTAAACCATGTCCCTAAGCGCCTCATCTACACGTCTTTTAAATACCTCCAGGGATGGTGACTCCACCACTTCCCTGGGCAGCCTGTTCCAAGGCCTGACCACTCTTTCAGTAAAGAATTTTTTCCTAATGTCCAATCTAAACCTCCCTTGCCACAACTTGAGGCCGTTTCCTCTCGTTCTATAGCTAATTACTTGGGAGAAGAGACCAACCCCCCCTCGCTACAACCTCCCTTCAGGTAGTTGTAGAGCGCGATGAGGTCTCCCCTCAGCCTCCTCTTCTCCAGGCTAAACAGTCCCAGTTCCCTCAGCCGCTCCTCATAAGACCTGTGCTCCTTTACCAGCTTCGTTGCCCTTCTCTGGACACGCTCCAGCACCTCAATGTCCTTCTTGTAGTGAGGGGCCCAAAACTGAACACAGGATTCGAGGTGCGGCCTCACCAGTGCTGAGTACAGGGGCACGATCACCTCCCTACTCCTGCTGGCCAAGTCACTTGATGAGTGAGATTTATTCAGTTCTCTCTAAAAATCCTACTCTGGACTGGCACAAGAGCTAAATCTCTGGTTCAGAAAAATAAGTTCTCATCTGCATAACTGCAGGAGAGGGCTTAAAAAGGTGTAAGGCCATGACTGCCCTTTCGCATTGAGAAAATGCATAAACCAGGTCCTGGTCAGTCACAGTTTTCTGCTTTGCAGTGATCTAGTAACAAGTGGGGAGAAAAGTGGTTTGACATTATCATAGGTCTTGCAGTAAACTCAGTTAAACCTGGGATGGTCTGGGCATCACTGCCTGCTGAGGGAAGAGCACCTTGCAAACAGCCAATGCAATCTGCAGAAGTCATAAGAGTGTTGTCATCTGCTCTGGCAATCCAATAATCCCCAGGCTGTGGGGAAGAAACCACAGAGCTATCATTGCTTCTCTGCTACTCAGTCCCCAGCCAAAGAGAGAGGAGACCAAGCATCTCTGCAGCTACAAGCAGCCAATAACAAACGTCTTTATCTGCAGCCAACATAACTATAATATAGAGTATCAAGGGAGCACAGGGGAATCCACAGAGAAGTCTCCCTAGGAAGCTGCTGTTCTAATTAATTAATCATAAAAGAAGCAGCTGTCATGACTAAAAAGGACTATTTTAACCATCTTTTATTTATGCATCACCTGCATTTATCAATTTCTTTTACTTTCACCTATAGCATTTTATTCCACTTTGATGAACAAAACCCAAAACCTATGTATGTGAACCATCATGTGAAGAACACCAAAATCATTTATAAGCAATGACCACTATGAAGTCAGGCCTATGGATTACTTCCCAACCACAACCAGAACCGCCATTTATACTAAATAAAAGGTCTCAACTTCTAAACAATAAAATTCTTCTTCCTTTCACATTTCATAAACATTGTGGAATAGAGAGAAGCATACTGCATACCACACCATCAATTCTCTGCTTTCCAAAGTAACCGGTAGCAGAGCAGGCAATTCACCTCACCATGTCAGATCACGATAAACAGGTAGCAGTGTGCTGAAGAGTTTTCAAGGCCTTTACCAAATGCCTGTTCACAAAACACCTACTATTCTCCAATTTCAACTACGTTTCAGACATTTAGTCTAACTGTATCTTTCCTTGCAAAATGAGGTTGACAAAAGTTCTGCCAAAACAAAAATTATACATATACACACACACACACACACATAGTTTTCCAACACATTACTTTCTACTTAGCCTTTTCCTAATTTTGCAAAAAATACCTTGGAACATAAGCCCAGACTGACAGAAAAAGCAGCACTTCATAGAAATTTAAAAATTTCCTATGACTGTACAGCTTTGACACACAAGGGCAGTATTCTTCCCATATACCAAACAGTCTGTCTTCAATGGTGACTGTGTGACAACCTCCTGTATATCCCTCCATATATAACATGGTACCTTGTCATTCACAGATTGTCATCTGACAACCACAAGTGACATTAGTCCACTTCCTCATTGGGAACACTCCTCTCTATCTACAGTAAGTATATTGGTTACTTCACCCACACCTGAGCCAGAGAATGTATCTTCTATTGTCAAACTGCAAAGCACAAAACACTTATTACTCACTCTTGGAGATACAACAAATTTATGACTGCACAGAGCTTCCTAATGTTGGCTGTCAGATGTCAAACAATTCCTGAGATCAATTCTTATGACGTTTTACACAATTTAAAACTCAAACTCAAGATCTTCTTTTCTGCTTCAAACTATGATTCAAGATGCAAACGCTCTACACAGCCAGATCCCTATGACAACACCTGTCTGGACAAATGGTGAGTGCAATGGACCACAGAGATAGAACATTTAACCCGTGGGGGGGGTCTCACTTGGACAGACATGGAATGTGGCACAACCTCTGGCACTGTAATTCACTCCGGTTGCAAAACTATGAATCTGCATCTGATCAAAATTTAAGTGACATGGAGAGTATACGATTCATCACATTAATGACATCCCACCAGATTTTCTCCCTAGCTAGCTTCAAATTCTTCAGGAAATTGCCACATGACAGTCATCTGTGCAAAGCTACTGGCCAAATTAGCTTTTAAAAATTACTTTTTCTTAAAAAATGAAAACGAATGTATATTTGCAAGAAATAAATACTGTAAGGATTGCCCAATGGAAGTAGTAAGTATATCAGTTACCTCAATACCTCAGGTAAGTAGGAATAATATTCTAATCCCTCTCACCCAAAAAAATGTAGTCGATCTAAAAAAATGTTTCAAAGCCATTCTTAGCAAACATTTTATTAAATCTATAGAGATGTACTCCACTGATTTCCACATATATTAATACTTATTTTAGCTAAGATACAACAGCATTGAAATCAAGTCTTGGATTTTGAACTCAACATCTACCAATGCAGTAAAATTTAAAATATCTGATTTCTAGATGCATTTCTACTGTTTAGGGCTCTAATCTCAGACTGAACGCATTTCCAGAAAAATGTGTTCCTTTATCCGAAACTGTTTCAGATCAGATTTTTAAGCTGCACATGCATGCCTTTGGAACACCATTAAGGCTTTAGAAGGAAAGGAAAGGATATTAAAATCACTGTTAAATTAACATGGAAATTTAAGGTGCCTGCTTAATATGCTATTTTCACACAGGGAAAATAGAAGATAACATGGAAGAGGAGCTTAAAAGAAGTGAAAACACGAAGCTCACCCCTGAAAGGAAGTACTGACCAGTTCTACTTGCCGAAACAAATATGCTAATCAATGAACTGAAAACATAATCATCCCGTCTCCCTAGACACAGAACACCAAGCATTAAGCACACCTAAGAAAGCGGGACATATAGATCTCAAGCAGCCTGTCCTTCCTGAAGCATTAACGCCCGACAGCCGGCAGTGACAACCAGATCAGAGAGCCCCACGGAGAGATTAGGGTCTAGCCGACAGGCAGCGGGCCCAGACGCTGAGCAGGCCCGCAGCAGCCTTTGGCAAGCCCCGGCTCCCCCGGTTCTGCCCCGCCGGGCTCCCGCGCAACCCCTCCGCGCCCTCCCGCTTTCCTCACAGCAGCCCCTCAGCACCCCCCGGCCGCCCTCCCTACCGGCTGCCAGGAGAGCGGGGCCCGGTGGTACAGCCGGAGCCTGGCTAACCGGAATGAAGGGCACGGTGAAGTTGAACTCGGTAGCGGAGGAAGAGAAGAGCAAGTTGGTGCCGCCACTGGTAGCCCCAGGCTTCGCCGCCGCCATGGCTGCACCCCGGCCACGTCCCTTCCCCCGCGGCGGCCTGGCCCTTTCCGCCCTCACCGTTTTGCCCGCTTCAAAGATGGCGGCGGCGGCGACGTGCCCTGACGGCCTCTCCGCGTACGGGTGGGGAGGAGAAGGCGGGCCCGGCCCTGGCAGCGCCGCCATTGCCGCAGGAAGAGGAGGAGGAGGAGGGCGGAAGCGCGGAGCCCCCGTGCTGGGCTCGCGAGCGGGAGTTGGCGGTTGCAGGGCGCCGGCAGCCCCCTGCCTGCCTTCGTCCCCCGCGGCGAGGCTCGCCCCCGCCATGCCGTGCGTGGCCGACTGGCTCAACAACCCCTTCAGCATCGTGCAGGGCATCTTCGGTGAGCGCGGGCCGGGCGGGGCCGGGATCCTCTCAGCAGCCACCCGGCTGCCGTGAGGGCGCCCGTAACCGCGCGGCGGCCGGACGGGGCTTTCCCTCACGGGGAGACGGGGCGGCGGGAGAGCGGCGGGCGCGGCCGGGGCGGGCGAGGCCGGGGGAAGTGGGGACGGAGAAGCGCCCGGGTGAACTGGGAACAGCAGCGCGGGCGCGTGGCCGCTTCCTCCTTCCCCGCCGGGAGCGGGCGGGAGCCGCGTTCCCCAGGCCTCCGAGGGGGTGCGCGGCCGTCCCCGGCGGCTGGGGGTCCTGTCCTGGTGCCTCACGCCCGGGCAGCAAGGTCTGCCGCCGCTTGGCAGGCCGGTTAGGGGAAAAAAAGAGGAAACCAAAGCATATTTTGGATTTTAGGAGCAATATGTGCGGGCTACATGGATTACCGATCAGTGATAACGTTACCAGTGCCATCAGCTGAGGCTGTTTTAGTGCCGGGCTTGATCTTAACTAGAGGCATGCTGAAATATAAATTTCTGCAGTGAACATAAAGCAGAAAGTGGTACTTCGCCTCCTCCACTCTCTAGCTGGGTTTCAGGGCTTCTCCTCACTTCCAAGGGTGGCTGCGTTCATCTTAGTTTGCCTGAAAGGGTATAAGATGGGTAGTCAGTGCAATTATAAGAGGCATAAAGTAGTCTAAAATGCAGTCATTTGCCCAGAATACAAGTAAATGTTTAAATTGTTTACTACATTAGGAGAATGCTGAATAGAAGTCTGTTATGTGATGCTGATATGCATATAAATGTGTTTTGTTTGTAGCCCAAAATGTTCCAAACTCTGATTGGGAAAAGAAGGTAACCGAATACTTCAAGGAGAAATTAAAAGAAAATAATGCTACTAACTGGGTAAGATTGTTTTATTCTTTTAGAGTTATGCCATTCTTGAGTTTCATTCTTTTTACCTCTTACATGTTTTTGAAAAGTTCTTCCTTTTTGTGATAAGTACACTTCAGAATTTTATGCCTAGGCTTTGTGATACGTTACTTACATCTGGGTTGCTTTAATCTTTGTGTAAAGCAAAGATGTAAAATCCTGACTGAAACCGGAGAAGCCAATCCACTTGACTTCAGTGTTCTGTTTTGCTCTGGGCCATAACTGCTGAATGCTGCCTGTTTGTAGTGCAATCCAGTAGATGGCAGGAGCTGACAAATCCTGTCATTTTTGAAAGTGTTAATGCCTGCTCTGTCTACTGTGAGTCTGCAGTAGGTGTTTGTACACCACAAGTGTCTGAACTGTTTATAAACTGCTTCCCTCATGATCTTTTATCGTGATGCTGCAAACTTTGAGTGGGTTGAAGAAATAGCTTCTTGGGCTTTCAGGTTTTAGGAAAAAACACTTTCTGCTAAAACTGTGCCTTGTTGGGCTGGATCAGGCCTGGTTTTCACAGTAGCAAGGAAGCTGTGCTTTAGGTTTAAAAATAAAGCACGTGCACTTGAGTTTAAAAGCTGACATTTTTGTAAAAGACTGTGGCGAAAACAGCATCGTGGAACACTGCTAAATGGATTAGAAACTTTCATATCAAATCTGTTCTACTTATGGCTAAAAAAACAAGTGAAAATGATTGGGGTGGGTTTTTTTCCTTCCGTCAGTGAGAGTATTCTGTAATTAATATTACAATGACAGTTTAAATCCAAGTGTAGATGGCAAAATTGTGTTAAGTTTACAGCATTAGAAGGAATTGAAGGCGCATTTTCTTACTCAAGATAAACATTAGGAATACATGTTTGTTTGTTAAAATGCCATTTCCTACAGGACCACTTCTGGGTTTTGTTGAATTTTAACGTTGGATGTGGGTTTTTTCCAACAGAGTTTATCTTCAAAATCAGAAAACTCTATTCTTATTGCAAGTCTTATAATCTCAAGTTATAACACATGCCTAGGCATTGATTTTTTTCCTTCTGTTTTTCCATTGTCATGTAAACATATCTGACAAAGACTCCCCCAATGTGGACTTGGAAATTAACATACAGGTTTTCCGTGGCCTTTTGTTATAAGAAATTGTGCATGCAATTGCTGTGGTACCACTGGTACATAATACATGGTAGAAGTGCTGTTAAATGGGAATAAAATAAGTAATAAATTCTATTTAATACTGCAGCTGCAATAATTCCCAGTTTAAGAGTTAGTTTGAAACGTTGTTGTGGAGTTTCCATACAGTTTCAGTGACCGAAACACGTTTCTTTATAGTCCAGTATTGGGATTGAGAAATGAATGGGACTGGTGGCTCTGGAACTGGAAGAACTTGAGAACCGTTAAGTATCTGATAATCATCACTATTATCTGTAACAGCTATTGCAGAAACTTCCAGTGTTGTGATTTACACACTTTGTTACTACTTGGATTAGGGCAGTAGATGCAGGGGGAAAAGTACTCAGAAAATACTCGGTATGTTATCTGATGAGGCACTGAATTGTCGGAGGCAACTGATCATATTAACAACAATACAGGGTTTGAGGCAAATAAGTGAACAGTGGGATATACTGGACAACCAGAGCATAAGTTGGTGACAGGTTTTGTGCTGATTTTGACTTACTTCTTAAGGGCATTTCTTAATATTTAAATACCAGTTGTTTAGAATAAGCTCTTTTTTATAGGTTCCGTCACTGAATGATGTTCCTGTACATTACCTAAAACCCAACAGTTTAGTGAAATTTCGCTGCATGGTTCAAGATATGTTTGATCCTGAGTTTTACATGGGAGTATATGAAACAGTTGACCCAAACACAAATGCACGTGTAAGTGAAATACTGATTTATTAATTTAGTAAATGTGTAGCGTTTTCTCCATTCTAGTCTTTGTATTTCCTCTAGTTTCTGAATTAAACCTGTGGAATCTGGGCACTATCTAATAGAACTCTGTTTATATGGCTCAAATGGCATCAGCAATACATCGATTCTTACATTTCTGTTGAGGAATAATAATTACTAAAATAATGAAAATATGTCTTTGAAGGACTTTAGACCGCAATGATTTTGGTATAAGTAATTCATATTCAGGATGCTGTCAGAAACATAATGATTGCATTGCCTTTTCCTTCTTGACAGGTTTTGCATTTTGGTAAATACAGAGATGTGGCAGAATGTGGGGTAAGTTATACAAATTTTGAGATGATGTATTAGACAGAAAGATGCAGTTTATAAGTGCAGTATAGCTTATTTGGTACTCACCAGTGGGATTCCTGGAGATACTGCTCTTAAAATGCAGAATTAATCTCAGGTTGGGAAAGCAGAGTGTTCTTAACTGCTCATGGGCATTCCAAGTTCAGCAGACTTCAAGCTGTTTCTGTTGTATTTAAAATTTGTTTTGCTTGCTGGGGGAGGGCTCTTGATCTTGAAACTTTCTGCTATGGAAAACAATTTACTTTTGGTAGCGCAGTGCTATTAGAATCAAAGCATTATAAATACAGACTGTTTGGATTCATTGTTTCATGAGTATGTAGTCTTGCATGTTTGTTGTAACTTCTGGCGAAGTAACTGAATCTGTGGGATTAGTTGAAAAAAAGAAAACTAATCAGATTTTTAAAAAATATCTGTTGGTATTCTAGCCTCAGCAGGAAATTGATTTGAACTCCTCACAAACAGTCACCTCGGAGAGACAGACTTTCTACTGTGTTCCAGTGCCTGGCGAATCAGCATGGGTGAAAGAAATATCTTTTTTGACTGAGCTAGTGCTTTGTTATACAAACAGTGATTGCCAACTAATTTATTAGATTTAAGGAAATAAGTTTGTTTAAAGGTTTTTTTGAGTGAGTCAGGATAGGTGAGGAGAAGGTGTTAGGTGTAGAAAAAGTAAAAAGGAAAAATTGGTGTTGTGCTCTATGCGCAAAGAGGATGCAAATGAATTTAGGAGCATTGCTTTTTGATTTAGTCGGGATTTAGGCTAGATTTTCATGTCTGCTTGGGAGGGTTTTGAAAATTTCTGTTAATTTCTATTTGCAAATGTTTAGAAAATGAGAAACTTCAATTGAGCCATAGGCATTATATTGCCATTTGCTGATTAAATTAGGACACTGTTACATAATGAAAGTCTCCTACAAGAACCTTTAAAAACACCTGTAGCTGAACATGTTAAGACAATAATTCCAGGAAAATTTAAGTGCTGTGTTTATAATAGTTCAACCACAGTATGTCATTTTCTCAGTGAGTACAGGAAAGGTCTTGGGGAGAAACAAATAGTCTTTAGTTTCTTCTAGTAAATAGAAGTTGAATTGTCTGAGTGGAATGGATACAGGATGCTTCTTTTGACACCTTTTAGGAGTTTTATATTCTCTTCTCCTCCAAGAGAGTGTGGGAGAGGTCTGGAAAACTTCAGATATGTTGCATTTTGTAAAAAGATACGAATTTGATGGTAAAACTAATATGATTTGATATTTCATACTTTGAGTTCAGAATTTGAGAAGACTACTGCTTGTCATTGGCACAGAATGCCAATGCAATTTTAAAATTAAGCTAATGCAATTTTTGTGATAAAATGATTTATAAGAATGAAGCTTACAGCAAAATACTGCAGCAATGGAAATTTAAAGTGAGCCAGACTATTATGAAAATACTGAACATGATTTCAATATTTGCCCGTCACTCTAAGAAAAGGAAAAGTGTATTAGCTTTTTCAAAATTCATTTACAAATGTATTGCTAGTATCTTAAAAGTATGTATACATTTTCTGTGTGTTTCTTTTTAAAGTGATAATAATAATTGTATCAGATAGCAAGTCTTTAAATATTATTATAATGTCTGTTCTTTGGGGTTGAGATGTGGGAGAGAAAAAATTCTTGAGATTTTGAGTTGTACCTGACCACAAGCATGTTCTCTGGGCATAAAAAAAAACCCAAACCCTTTTTTAGAGATTGATAGTGGAATAGCATTCAGTGTTTTTTAGTTTCTATTTTCAAAAAAGCCAATGATTGCTGTATGCTTCTTCAGCAGGTTATTTATGGATTTAAAGAGATGACAACTAGATAAGAATTTGAATCATTATTTTAATGTCTTGCTCAAAATAGCATAATAGCATTTTGTTTAAAAAAAACCCGACAACTTTGCCTGAATTTTCTCAACTGTGTCTGTAGTTGTCCTTAATCCTCAATTTTACGCATATATTAGTGCAAGCCAAGCTCGAGTTAGTCCTTCAACATCCTACACGCCTAGTCGCCACAAGAGGAGCTATGAGGAAGATGAGGATATGGATCTATATCCATCTAAACAGAAAGAGCAACATATGGGTAATAGTCATTATTGATCAATAGTTATTGTGATATCTTTCCAGAATTTGCAGACATTTCATTCTCAAAAATTGAAATATTTGCAGTTGTTTGAATCGGTAGTGTTAATGCAGCTTTCATAACTAACTTGGTGGCTTTGTTGAAGTCGTCAGTGTGGGAGAGCCTACGGTGTTGCATGTTGTATGTATATTGTATGACATGTTGGTACTACTTTCTAGAGTTAATTCCTAAAATAATATTTTGTGCAGTGGCTCTTGTGTATTGCCTTTTGTATGTAAGAACACACACAATTTATAGCAGCAGGCTAAAATTTAGGAGTTCTTGTTTAATTTCCCACTCTATTGCAGATTTCATGGTAATCTGGGGAAAATCATGTAATCTTGTCTCTCTCACACTCTTTGTGTGGATGTTATTGTGTAAATTGAAGCTGAACTGCATCTCAGTTAGGTGCTGCTTTGCTACGAGCAGTAGTGTATATGTAAAAAATATCTTCCAGCCTTATTGTTTTTTCTAACATGAGACGTATTGATCCAGTTTCATAAAGGAACCAGATTAATACCAGACACTTGAAGCATCCCGAAGAATGCTATTAAACCTTTTAAGAGGATGGTATTTCAAACAGTAGCAGTGTTCAGAGAGTGTGTAATTCTTATTTACGGTCTAATCAGTTTGTGAACTATTTGTCTCAATGCTGTTCTGTGGAGATGCCACTTACGCTGGCATGGGTGTTTTTGTGGAGATTTTGGCATGTTTTCTCTTGAACAAGAGAAAGTGGTTAGTTCAAAATTGTCAGTCCTGTTAAAGAAAAAAAAAATTGTAGCAACTATTGCTTTCTTTTGTTCAGTGTTACATGTCTGTCAGGTTCATTAGCTGAATTTTATTTTTATATTCTTACCTGTTTGCAAATGTTTTCTTAGATAGTTTAGACTGTTCTGTCTTCATACTCAGACTGATCAGTTGTAGAATAGATTTTTATAGTTTTATTATTGCTGCAAATCTGCAGAGATTTTTAATGTAAACTGTTAAGTTGATGCATATGCTTACCTTTAAGAACTATCTAGTTTTTTGACCATGAGGTTTAGAAAAATACTACCTTTGCAGTCCTACCAAATTTAGAAAAAATTCATTCACACAGTTTAAGCATTACATTTTGAAAATCAGATTGTTGGCCATGTTTGGATTTCTCAGACATACAGATCTTTACCAGTACTCACATGTTTATCTTGATGATATAAAATACGCATTTGTGACACTTTTCTATTCAGAGTAAGAGTATCTTCTGTCAAATATACTGCTTTTTTAAATATTTTTGTCTCAGACTTCTTGTTAAATTAGTTTAATTCTGGGTTGCTCACTGAAGAAAGTTGTTCACTTTTGTGTTTCTGTTTAACGAGCCTATGAATCCTTTGTTTTTCAGGCAGTGGAGGTGATATCCATGGATGTGTGGAGCCAAAGAGATTAGAAACGGAGGCTTCTGCAGGTCATCATCTCATTTCTCCCAACTGCTCTCCTCCACTTGACTTAAATTTTCCATTGCCAGGAGAGAAGGGACCAGCATGTCTTGTCAAGGTAACAAAAGTGGAGAGATGATGAGCGTGGCTGTGGCCTCAGTGAGGCAGGCAGAATCTGAAGTTAGAGTGTAAGTAGTAAGTCTTGCATTAGTTTATAGGCACAGAAATTGTCTTTCAAGTCCACAGTTTTGTTTCTACAGATAATTACACTGGATCTCTTCGCGACCCCTGTATGTGAATTGCTGAACTCCTTCAACAGCATTTATTAGAGCTTGCGCATTCTCACTACACTTAGCAAAATGAAAAAATCTGATACTAGATGCTCAAGGGTGCAGCTGATACTGACTCCTGGTATTTTGCTTTTAGGATTTGTCCTCTTAAGGAAAAAAGGTTGTGATGGAACAAGCAAAACACTACACTACACATTTTTGTATTGTATTTGAAATAGTCTTTCATTTGCTAATATGCTATATTGACCATGAAACTTCCAACACAATATTTCTGTGCTGTTACTGTGTTGAATGCTCTCTTATTTGGCAAATCTTGATACATCAGATTAGAATACAGTGGTTTACATTTGTGTAGCAAAAGAATGCCAATAGGAAAAAGCATGCAATCATAGAAACTCATTTTTCCAATGTAAGCTTACTGACACTGAGGACTAGGAGAGACGTCTTCACACAGGCTGTTCTCAGTCTACAGTTGAGTCTCCTGAGACTTTTTCTTTTGTCTGTATTTGTGTGCAGTCCTACATCTGGCCCATCTGTCTCTGTATTTTATTGTTTTCTCTTTGTGGCAGGTCTATGAGAGCTGGGATAGCTTCAAAGTCAATGATGTTCTGGAGGTATATGGCATTTTGTCTGTGGATCCAGTGCTGAGCATAGTAAACAATGAAGAGAGGTAAGGCTCCCCTGATGTGTGATCCTGAATGAAGGAAATTTTTATTTCAGTGAGCCAAATATTTTTGCTGTCCCCGTGATACAGACAGGGAAATGTGTATATACATAATGATTATGCTTAAGAGGTGAATTTTGTTGCTTAAAAAAAAGCTTGATGTGGAAAGTGTTAGATCCACTGTCCTGTAAACTAAAGTCCATTGTATTCTGGTACGTCCATACCCCTGGATACACGATGCGTCTTTTTCTTTTTTAGGTTGTTGTACAGTCTATAAAGCAGAAAGTACTTCTATAGCTAAATGTTTTGTACTCTTTCATGCTTATTAAACTATCAATGAATGAGTGAATAGTGAACAAAGCTTTCAAATTGTCTTTAAAATTACAAACTGTCCTTCTGAAATAATTTCTAAGTCCATGAAAGTTGTTACCATAAACAGTTCTGAAGAGTATTTTAAAAAAAAGTTTCCATGTCTGCACAGAGAGTGAAAGTGACCAAAATGAATAAAAATTGGGTTGATTTTTTTCATTAATTAAGCTATATCATCACTTTATACCGCTGATAAAAACTTCCCATTTCACCTGCTGTTCTGCAATTACTTGCTTGACAAAATACAAACTAATCGAGAAGGAGGCAAGAAGTCAATTTTTAAAATAAAACTGTTGACCAATCTCACGTATATACTTGATGTCTTGAACCATTGCACTTTAAATTATTTCTGTTGGTGATTTCATCTATCTTTCTGATCAGAACAATATGGAGAGTGCAGTGTGAATCCTTTATAGTGCCAGCTTCTTAAAAGTTAACTCAGCCTGGTCAGCTGCTTTTGGTTATCATCTGTCTGACAGCTAACCCCAGACTGACAGCTCAGTTGGTTTGTCACAGGTTGTTTTTTATTCCTGCATGTCATTCTGTCACAAATAGACAAAATGGTGGCATTTAGCAATGTTTTGAATGCAAACAAAAGAAGTTTCTTACAACAGAAAGAGTGGATAGTCTGTTGGTGGACTGCTGAAGCAGCTTTGAAGTTATAAAGCCTTTCAGCTTTTAAAACTGGTACAAGTTGATTAAATTTGTACTAAACTTTACTATCGTCTGATTATAGTCACTTCAGGGGTTATAGTTTCTACATAAAAAATGAAAAGAATTTTGTAAGGAATCATCAGGGAGAGCAAAGCTTGTGTATCCGAACTCTTAAATTAAGAGGTAATACCTTCAAGTTTGAGCTGAGGAACATTAGAATTTATTTACTCATTGTTTTTTTACTCAGCCAGTGATACAGCTGTTATGTGGCTGTCTAGAAGATCTTGGTTGTCAGGCTCTGGAACCTGGAGGAATATAAAAATCCCACATGTGCATACACAGACAAATGTAATAAATCATTACCTTATTTTCTTAAAAGTTACTGTTTAGACTTCATTCAGTACATGCTGGACAGAACAGTGTGTAACGCTTTATTTGAAGCTACATCTTATTAAATGGTGCAGCAGATAATAAATGTGGTTTTGTTCAGGGTGTTTGGGTTTTGGTTTGGGTTTTTTGTTTGTTTGTTGTTTCCCTCCCCCCCCCCCCCCCAACAAAAAAGTAAGGTTTGATTATTTTCTGAAAACACTAGAATCCAAATTTTTTTGGTCAAGCATGCTTTGGCATTTCTATATCATGATATAGTTGTGACTCAGTATTTAAGGTGTTTATAAAAATCATAGAGAACGTAGTTTGAATATGGGAGGAGTTACCAGGAGGTGGGGGCAGATGTTTGTTCCGACATGCTCTGTTCTTGGCCTGGTTCCAGCTGCTGTTAGTCAGATGGAGAGAAATTTGTGTGGAATGTTTCTAAGTCCAGTTGTGCTGTGCCCTTTCCTAGGGACAACTCAGCCCTCGATCCTATGGAGTGTATGGACACGGCAGAGGAGCAGAGAGTACACAGTCCTCCAGCCTCATTAGTCCCCAGAATCCATGTGATTTTGGCACAGAAATTACAACACATTAACCCATTACTGCCTGCCTGCCTTAATGAAGAGGAGAGTAAAACCTGTGAGTATCTCAACTTGACCTCTCTCTGTGTCCATGTAAATGTGCGGTTTCCTAGTACATGTGAACAAGTACTTCTTTGAGCAGAGACAAATGCATCAATGGCAGGGTTTGAATTTAAATCTTGTTAAATGGAGGAATCATTACTACAGAACTGGACAAGATGTGAGTGTTTGTGTTTATATGATGCTTATATGTTTATTTTTCTGAAATAAATGTGATTTATATAGAACTTGTTTTGTATTCTGCATGCCCAAGGATTTTAACAAGTTGTTCAGCCATAAGATTTTATTTGTTTTCAAATGGAGTAGTGAGTTGCTGGAAAATTAGATTTCCAGTTTAGTATAACAGTGAAAATAAGAAACATACCGACAACATAAAGAATCATAATACAATGAAGAAGATAAGGCAATTCTGTTTTTAAGCAACTGTGCTATTCCTCATGGCCTATTTGCCTATTGTCGTTTAATTATTGCATGCAAGCCTCTGATGATATTTATAATTTTCTTCCTTGCGTGCCTTGTATTGGTTGTCCTGAGCTGTGCTACATGTCAGGGGTTTTTTTTCTGCCTTTAATATAGTATGGATAGGCTATCAATTTTAAAAATTTGCCTCCAAACTTTACAGCCTCCTGCAAATGAATTACATGATATCTAATGAAAAAAAAGAAAGTATTTCCAAGGAGATGTTGAGTGACTCAAATTATCCAAAGCCAGTAATTACTCAGTTGGAAAACCAATGAAAGTTTGTTTATTTTCCTAGACTGCTTTGGAGTAACCACTTTTCTTCATCAAACTGTAATGAAAGTAAGATTCCTATAGAGGGAAGAGGGTGAGGAACAGCACATTTTGACATCTGTTGTCTTCTGCTCTTTTATCAGTTGTTTCTAATTTCATGTCTGAGCTGTCACCAGTGAGAGCAGAGTTGCTTGGGTTCCTTACCCACGCCCTCTTGGGAGACAGTTTGGCTGCTGAATACCTTATATTGCATCTCATCTCTACAGTGTAAGTATTTAGATGTTTGCTGAGAGTTTATATATTCATATTTTAAAAGAAATCTCCTTTTATGGCATTCTTCACCACTCTGCAAATAAATGGCAGAAATAGCTTAAATGGTACTTATTCCAGTAGTACTTTTTCTGGCTAGAGTTGTCCCGTCATAATAGACACAGTAAACAGATTCCATTGTCTGAAATAACAGTAAGTTTTGTTAAAAGGCCAGTTTTGTGGCAGTATATCCTCTCAGTGTTCCTTTGAGAGTTGGACAAAATGTCCAAGGTATACTTTTAAACAGAGGTATGAAAACATCTTTTTATCTCTAGCTTCTTTTATTGAATAGGACATGCAACTGACTTCTCAAAGACAGCATTTACTAACTGCAGTAATTATAGTTTAGGTATTAAAAGATACTGAAAGGTACCTTCTGGGAATTTGTTTATTTAAATGTAGTCATACATTTAATGGTAAGTTCAGGTGACCCCCATGTAGCATGTGATAGAAATATACCACCTGAGGCTGATGCTGTAGCTGAATGTGCATGCATTGTGATCTATCTTCGTGGCTGATTAAAGCGGATTTGCTTAACGTTCTTTTATGTTGGTTTAAACTGACACTGGATGAAAGAGCAGCATCCTTTGACTCATTAAAATTTCAGGTGTGAAACTTCAGACAATATGTTTTGATTAGATTAAGTATGGTTGTCAGGCTCAAATTTAATTTTAGTTTTTCCTCAAAATAAAAATGATTCCTTTTTCTAAAAAAAAAAAAAAAAGTAATTTCTTGACAAATAAACCACTTGTTTTACAGTTTTCAGAAACTCCTTTTTGCTATGAAGTGAATAGTACAGCACATATTTGTTTAACAGAAGCATTTACAGAGCTGTAATTCGACTCAGCATCTTACCTTTCTCATACCTGCCACTGATGTGTAAAAAGCCATACGATATTTCTCAGCCCCAGTGAGACAGGTGGTGTCAAGATAGATCCAACCATGCTGCATGCCATGGCAGCATAATTATGAGCTGAAGAGGTTTGTGGTGGGTTTGTGTTTACAGTCTGCCCTGAACCCTTGTCCCCATGTAAATATAAGTACTTCGGTATCAGTATGCGTGGGTTTGGGTTTTTTTTTTCTGTGCACACTTCTTTCTTTCTAGTGGGACTGTGAATGCTTTAACACTTAGACTAGAATGTGTTTTCTCTCTTAGCTGATATCACAAAAAAGTTGAAATTTGTCAAGAATGGGGAGAAGATATACAGTAAGAAGAGGGAGAGGAAAGCTGAGGGCAGGTAAAGGAAATGAACAAGCATGATAAGCAGGGAAATTGAGATTGGGCAATGAGAAAGGAAAGGATGAAAGAGAGTGTAACAGTAGAGCACAAGGAGAACAGAACATCTAGAAGGCACATTGCAGGATCTCAAGCACTATGAATGTACTGCTGTTGTGCGATGCTGCAAAGCCTTCCACAGCAGCCTTCAGCCTAACTTAACTCCTTGGACACTGGAGAAGAAAGAAAATGTGCCTGCTATTTATGTACGTATTAGTACTGAAATCCTGCTAGCTGTCAAAGATACTGCACAACACTCAAACTGATTGATACCTGTATTCACCATGTTAATCAGATGCTTGCCTAACCTGTGTTATTTTTCTTTCAGTTATGCAAGACGAGATGTGCTTCCTCTGGGAAAATTCACAGTCAACTTGAGCGGATGTCCAAGAAATAGCATCTTCACGGAGCACATATACCGCATTATCCAGCAGCTTGTTCCAGCAGTAAGAATAATGGCATTATAGTGCTTTAATATTTCTGATGGTAGATATTGGTCTAATTGTTCCAACCAAATAAACAATATTTTAGTTAAAGGCAGGCTTCTTAAACAGAGGCTCCTGCTATCCATGTAGATGGCAGATAAAAATGGAGATACGGCTTGCCTGTCATGAAGTCTCTATTTACCTAGTCATCTAGGATGAATATGGAATAAAATCATATCCTCATAGGTATTAAACTGACAGACAGATGCTGCATACTTTGTCTTTCTGGATTGATATGTTTAGATATTTAGGTTATTTCATTATTGTGTCATTACTGTTTATCCCCAAGTTTGTGGATAGTATTCTGCAGAAAATTCATAGTAATTCAACTTGGGTTCATAGTAATTGTATTGCTGCAATAAATAACTTGTTGTTTTGCTTATCCTAGATGTGCAATACAGGTGATATGAGTTATTAACAGCGTTATTTTCTTTTGGGAAATTTTGGTTTTTTAAGTATTTTGCATTTGGCCATTTGGGGTAAAGTGCATTCTATATTGTGGTAGTAAGTTTTGTTTTACTTGCTCTGGAGGTTCACAGTTATAGCTCTTGCTAAAGGAAGCAGTATTTACTAGGGAAGCTGGAGGAGAGGAAATGTGCTGATTAGTTTCTTTTCTCGTTGCAGTCCTATCGCCTACAAATGACCATTGAAAACATGAACCATTCACGATTTATCCCACACAAAGACTACGCAGCTAATCGCTTAGTCAGTGGAGTATTGCAGCTTGCCAGCAACACTTCCCTGGTAGTAGATGAGACTCAGCTTGAGCAAGGACAGCTTGACACAACAGGTAGACATTTTTTGTTTACCAAAAAAAAAAAATCTCATCTGGAAGGTTAAAAATTGATATATTTTAAGACAATGATGCTAATTGTGTCTGAGTGATAGCTTTCTGTTACAAAACTGTTTGTGGTTTCCTTATACTCTTTCATTGCTTGAAGTAGCTTTCTGCTAGTCTGCAGCCTTCTCAGACAACTTACAGCTTGATCTCCTGGGTTTTTTTTTCCTATTTTACTTTCTGGAATTTTCTGGTATTTTGCTCAGAAATGCTTGTATTGAGTCAAAATCTCTATCCCAGACCACAAATGACCAATAATGAAACAAGATGGTTCCTTGTTTAGTATAGCTTTGTTTGCATTGTAGAGAACTCTGGACAGTGTCTTTGACACTTGGTGGAAAAGGCCACTGATTTGAATAACTCTTTAGACCAAAATACCTCCGATTCGTTAGAATGGCCTTTCAGTTTCCTGTAATCATGACTGAAGAAGTGGGGGGAGAATACGCTGCTGCCTTATGCTTTATACTTCCACTGTTTACATGGAAACAGTCCCTGAAAACCCAACTAAAAACTGGAGATAAAAAAAAATAGCTATTACTGTGTGGAACAGAATGGTGATTCTATCTTGTAAGCTTATGTAGTGCTGTGTACTATGCTTTCTACAGAGCTTTAGACAGTTAATTTAATTATAACCTGCATAAAAGTAGTAAGTTGCGGTACCTATTAAAAGTTCAGTAACTGGAGAATGCATAGTACGGATATCTCTGGTCATTTCAAGGAAAGATGAACAGGAAATCCCTGGAAGTGACTTTATATTAAAATAGAAAAGCTATCTTGAGAAACCTGCTAGACCGTGTGATGCTATGAGCCTGCTGGGTCTCCCTAAGGAGTGTCAGTACTCTGTCCCATTCAAGCACTTAGTCTGGCAGAACTAGTGAGGTGCAGATTTCAGGTTGATTCTATGTAGAAACACAATCTTTTTTTTTTTAATTACTGCTATTAGAAGTTGTTCATTGAAATTATTCACTTGGTTTTAAGTCTTCATTATTTTTTTTTTGTTACTCTGCTTTAGTGAAGTTACAAAATTTCACTAAAGAAAATAGTAAAACTAGTAGAAATCTTTGCATTATCTGTTTCAAAAAA
The DNA here is from genome assembly GCA_013400755.1 of Pelecanoides urinatrix. Lineage (NCBI taxonomy): Eukaryota > Metazoa > Chordata > Aves > Procellariiformes > Procellariidae > Pelecanoides > Pelecanoides urinatrix. The sequence continues at coordinate 205,879 of VZTQ01013647.1, forward strand.
AAGTCAAAACATAAAAAACTCCCATTTACAGAAGAATCTTGCTGTGCTGGTTTATAGGTTTTCTAAAATGTTTGTCCTTAATGTCTAAAAAACTCAACATTTAATGAAAAGTAATATTTTAAGTATTAAAAGTTGCAGATAAAGGCTTGTTAAGTTTATTTCACTTCTTGGTGTGATGTTGTTCTCTACTGAATTTAGAGTAAAAAAAGTAAGAATTTTTAATTTCTTGTAGCAATATTGGGAACTAAATTTAATCCTAGACAAGAATAAGTATCTTTAGATGTAGTAGTTGGTTTGGAACTCTTGGAAGTTACAGCTTAGAGACTTCAAAGGGGAAAATGTCCCAGAAGTAAACCATAATATTAAATTTGCCTTTATTTACTAACTTTGCCTTTATTTACAGTATAGTAAATTAATACTAATTCATTAAAGGCAAAAACATAACAGTAGATGCACCATTTGATGCAGTAACACTGCTGAAGAGAAATTTGAAATACCGACATGTACCTGACAATTCAAAGGGAGAATTTCAAGAATTAACCAGTTAATTTGTCAATCTTAACTTTCTAGATTTTACATAACTTAGTTCCAGGTAAGGCAAGTGACTTCTATAACAATTTGGCAAAATGATGAGTATGTTTTTCAGCTGTTCTGCTCTTGCTAGTCTATCTAATGTGTTCTTTATCCAGCAAGACTTCCCCCCCACCGTTAAATTACACTTTGTCAGATAATTGGTAGTGTTTTGTCCTCTTTTGAGGAGAGACTTTTTTCTCTGTAAATAGTTATCTGGCTTTGTAGGACCAATGAAGACATTAGCTATTAACACATATACTAGGCCAGATAAAAGTTAGGCTTGAAATCCTTCAACAAATCTTAATTTTGGTCTTAAGAAAGGGTTGTCTGTGTGTGGAAGACACCACAGACACAAGAAGAAACAAAAAGAAGGATGCTTGCAAGAATTTTTCTACCAGCTGCTCATTAAAAACAGATTGGGGAAAAAAAAAACAGGTCTGGCATTTGTTTAGGTGCAGTTGTCAGAGAATTTGTTCTTGCTTTTCTAGGTGTACATAATGTGACAGCACTGGGTAATCTGATAACTTGGCAGAAGGTGGATTATGACTTCAATTACCACCAGATGGAATTCCCATGCAATATTAACATTCTTATCACTTCAGAGGGCCGATCGCTCCTACCGGTATGGCAAGGTCTTGAATTTGGGGAATAATTACAGTTGGTAGCTACTTAGTTAGAGCATGCCATTCCAGAGACGCGTGAAGACAGGAACACGGTTTTATGACCAGGGGTGGGTATGACACTGGCATTAGTTCTCACGCGTGGCTGCAGCCAGGCCAAGAACCTGTTCGAAGGAGAACCAAGAGATTGACCTTCCCTCCTCCTCGGCTGAACAGTGCAGCGATGGCAAGGCAGTGACTGAAGTTATTGACGGAGGTCCCAGTAATGGGTAAAGCCTGCAGCCACGCTGCTACTCAAAGCCGTATTCTAGTACAGTAGTTTCTGAGGTGATGGGCACGTGAATAAAGAGCAATGGATCTGGTGTTGACCCTAGAAAAACTCAGTAGCCTAAGCTTAGAGACACCTGATCTCTTGCATCCCAGCTTTATGAACTGTTTACTCTCTTGCCTCTAAGTGAAACCAACTCCTGCTTGAGTAAGGATTTCATGCTGGTTTTCAAAAAGGGAACCATTAAATATTTAAAGAATGAATTGTCTTACCTTAGTTCTGGGAAACAGTGACTTCTGTTGCTGTAGAGATTAAATTAGTCTTGGAATAGAAAAAAATAGGATGTGGAAAGAGATGATATGTAATTTTATTTTTCAGTCAGATTGCCAAGTCCACTTACAACCACAGATAATTCCACCAAACATGGAAGAGTATATGAACAGCCTCCTAACAGCAGTCCTCCCTTCTGTGTTGAACAAATTTCGAATTTATCTAAGTTTACTGAGGCTGCTAGACTACAGTATATCTGATGAAGTGACCAAGGTATGGAAGACTTCACTAATATGTTTTCAACTGTATATTCAGATAGAAAGCACCTTAATAGAGAGTTACTGTACTTTCCCATTGCTCTCCCTGTCAGTGATTCTCCTTGAAGTTTTCTAAAAAACCAAACAGAAGCATTTTCTTATCCTGAATGTGCCTTCAAGGATTTGTCTCTTGAGTCTTTCAGTATATACTGTACACATACCTTGCTTTCTAAAGCTCACTTTGAAAACAAATTCTTTTCAAAGATGAGAAGTAGCCTGTTTTTACTCAGGCTCGCTTCCAGACAGTAATGAGTTGAAATGTTTCTCCTGTAATCTAAGGGTCGTTATGGTTTTTAGCTCCTTAAGAGCTTATCTCGTAGTGAAGATTCTTTTTGGCCACTTAATTACATGCTGTATTGTTTATAGGCAGTGGAAGAAGACTTTGTAGAAATGCGCAAGAATGACCCGGAGAGCATAACAGCTGATGATCTGCACAGAACTCTGCTTGTAGCAAGGTGGGTAGCGCTGTTTGTCGCACCTGAAGACTTTCTAGCAAGCTGGTAACGAATGAAGTCAGTGCTCAGTCTGCAGTTTGATGGCAGGTGCGTGAGGCTGGCTAGCAAATCAAAAGATGGAATCGCCTCTTCCTTTGTTCCTCTTGTCACAGATCCTTAGTCAGGCAAAGTATTTCCTCCCCCCTTTCTTCCCATGCCTTCTAGTTCATAGAATACTGGAAGAAAACTGGTTTTGTACTGAATTAGCTTATCAAACCTGACACATGAACGAGCTCTTGTTTAATTGGTGTTTCTGCTCATCTAGGTTCCTGTCCCTCAGCGCGGGACAGACCACGCTGTCAAGAGAGAGGTGGCTGAGAGCAAAGCAACTGGAGGCATTACGTAAAGCCAGACTTCAGCAGCAAAAATGTGTTAATGGGAATGAACTTTAATATTTTGTGGATGTCACTATGAGAATTTGTCTAATCCTAGATGGAACCCATACTAAGATTGGAATATTGTTTATACCAGTTTTTGTAGATAATTTATACCAAAAAGTTATGGATATTTACCCTTGCAGTCTGAACACACTTAACTCTGTTCAGCCAGTTAAACATATTTTATGAAATTTTTTTGGAGCCTGTTTTGTAATTGAAAATTGGTAACAATGAGCAAATTGTTTGATATTAAACTTTAATACTGAAGTTGTGTAAACTTATTTCCTTTAATAATAAGAAAATTCAACCCAGAGCCCTTCATACACAGCAATGGTAGGCTCTATTCTGGAATAAGTTTGTGATGTAATTCTTGAATGGCTGAACTTTGAGGATCAGAGGTTTCAGCTAACCAGCAGCTGCAGCTGAAAGAAACATTGACTTCAGTATCTAGAACTGTGTTGTTGTTCCCATGAGCGAAGGCACATGGGAATGCGCTCAGAGCAGCAGCATAATAATGGTCACACTGTGGTATAAAGAAGTGATTGATCTTATCCATGACAAGGTTCCAATATGAAATACATCTTTATTGTACTTAGAAAAGACCTCGACTAACTTTTCAAATCTCTCTAATGAGCTTTAGTCTGGCACAACTTTCTAAAGGAAAAAAAAAATCATTAGCTGGAGAATTGGTGATATTCATGTACTCATACAAAATGTATCTTACTTTCTACATTACCAATAATGCAGTGTGTTTAAATTGTTTGACTAATATCAATTAAGAATGGTCTCTACACATCTTATTCATGCTGTACCATTTGAGCTGGTTTTGGAGGACACGCTGCCCCTAATATGACTTGTAGAACTAGTTTAACAAGAAAAAAGGCTGATAACCACCTTTACTTAGTGCTTTTTCATGATTGAGATTGCATGAACAGGAACCCTTTTTTTTTTTTACTGCATTCTTCCTATTTTAAGCATCACATTGTTTTTTGCTGCACAGCCAATCTGAAACTGTCCTTTTCATCTCTGCACACTAATAATAATCTGAGTATTTATTATGATACACAAAAATTGTTTATCTTAAACATGAGCCAGTTTGATGCCCTTTCAAATCACTTACAGCTTATTTCTTTATTTGAACACTAAAATGAACATTTATGGTTTTGTCTGACTTGTGCTACACTAATATGAAGTTAAGCAACTGAACAAATATAGGAAGAAAATGAAGCCTCTTCAAAAGGCAGCCTGGCTGGAAAGCATTGTTGGTTTGTAACAGTTTTCTTTCAGTGCTGTTTAGAGGATGGTTTTACGCATATTGCCATGGATTATTTGAGACTGTCTCCAATATTTCATATGCATTGGACAACGCACAGGCTGGCAGGACATGATACTTTTGGATCACCAAGCAATGAACCAGTACGGATCAGGATATGCCCCAGACTGTCAACTAAGCCACTTTTTTTTTTTTAAATATAGGAGTGACATTGTAGCTACTAGTACCCTTGCCCTATAGGACTCTCTTAGGCTGTAGAAGTCACTATGTATTTGTACAGATTGGTTTCTCTTTCTTCTGTCAAAATAATGGCAAAGTATTTGGAATTCCCTCTCCCTCCTCCAGAACCTTTGCAAGTACCAGGCTTAGCCAGATTTTAAGGATGTCCTCATAAATGCATCTATGAGGCTTTTCCCCCCATCCCGGAGGCCAGGGCTGTAGCAGCACAATGCTAGAAGAAAAGGATAGAATCATAGAATCACTAAGGTTGGAAAAGACCTCTAAGATCATCCAGTCCAACCGTCAACACCCCCTATGCCCACTAAACCATGTCCCTAAGTGCCTCATCTACACGTCTTTTAAATACCTCCAGGGATGGGGACTCCACCACTGCCCTGGGCAGCCTGTGCCAAGGCCTGACCACTCTTTCAGGAAAGAAGTTTCTCCTAATGTCCAATCTAAACCTCCCCTGGCGCAACTTGAGGCCGTTTCCTCTCATTCTATCGCTTGTTACTTGGGAGAAGAGACCAACCCCACCTCGCTCCAACCTCCTTTCAGGTAGTTGTAGAGCGCAATGAGGTCTCCCCTCAGCCTCCTCTTCTCCAGACTAAACACCCCCAGTTCCCTCAGCCGCTCCTCATCAGACTTGTGCTCCAGGCCCTTCCCCAGCTCCGTTGCCCTTCTCTGGACAAGCTCCAGCCCCTCAATGTCCATAAGGATAAGGGACTTGAGTCATGTATGTGTCCCCTGACTGACAGGGGAAGTTATTAGTGTCTGTAACTGCCTGAAGGGAGGCTGCCAAGAGGATGGAGCCAGGCTCTTTCGACTGGTGCCCAGCGATGTACAAGTGGCTGTGGGCACGTACTGAAGCACAGGAGGTTCCCTCTGGACATCACTGTGAGGGTCGCTGAGCACTGGCACAGGTTGCCCAGAGCAGCAGTGGAGTCTCCATCCTTGGAGATGTTCAAAAGCCACCTGGCCACTGTCCCAGGCCCCCAGCTCCAGGTGGCCCTGCTTGAGCAGGGGGGTTGGACTAGGTGACCTCCAGCAATCCCTTCCAACTTCAACCATTCTGTGATTCTGTGACTCTTTAGTCAGAAAAAGTCAAGACAACCCACCCATCTTCCAAACTTAACACCCCAGAACCCTGGAGTACCATATCCCTTAACACCATGTGCCCAAAACCATCTTTTGATTCCACTTTTTTTATTAAAATATCTCAGGTATATTGGTCACATTAAAATACAGCAGTAGTTTAATTTTAAATAGAGCCACAAGGATAGACACTCAAAANGACATTGTAGCTACTAGTACCCTTGCCCTATAGGACTCTCTTAGGCTGTAGAAGTCACTATGTATTTGTACAGATTGGTTTCTCTTTCTTCTGTCAAAATAATGGCAAAGTATTTGGAATTCCCTCTTCCTCCTCCAGAACCTTTGCAAGTACCAGGCTTAGCCAGATTTTAAGGATGTCCTCATAAATGCATCTATGAGGCTTTTCCCCCCATCCCGGAGGCCAGGGCTGTAGCAGCACAATGCTAGAAGAAAAGGATAGAATCATAGAATCACTAAGGTTGGAAAAGACCTCTAAGATCATCCAGTCCAACCGTCAACACCCCCTATGCCCACTAAACCATGTCCCTAAGTGCCTCATCTACACGTCTTTTAAATACNCCACTGTCCCAGGCCCCCAGCTCCAGGTGGCCCTGCTTGAGCAGGGGGGTTGGACTAGGTGACCTCCAGCAATCCCTTCCAACTTCAACCATTCTGTGATTCTGTGACTCTTTAGTCAGAAAAAGTCAAGACAACCCACCCATCTTCCAAACTTAACACCCCAGAACCCTGGAGTACCATATCCCTTAACACCATGTGCCCAAAACCATCTTTTGATTCCACTTTTTTTATTAAAATATCTCAGGTATATTGGTCACATTAAAATACAGCAGTAGTTTAATTTTAAATAGAGCCACAAGGATAGACACTCAAAAAACCCAAACCCACATCACTTTAATAAAACAAATAAATAAATCAGATTTGTTTATCAAAGTTTCAGCCCATCAGGATTAGACGATAATCATTTCAGACACACTAGAAGTCCTAAGACACTACTACCCTACCCATATGACACTACTTTCTCAGAACACCACGTGCAGCCTATCTACAGTACATGGACCAGAACACAGAGGCACGGGGTCTATAATGGTGGTTATAGTTATAAACCACAGCATAGTAAGATCCTGCTTTACAGTAGCTTTTGGATAATGTCCTATACTAGAATGGCATGGCAAGGCGTTTCTGGGAAAGAGTAATTTAGATAGATTTAATCTTTTGACACACACAGATAAGGGTTTTTTTTTTTAATACAGTTCCCAGCATGTATGCAAAGCTTGAGTTGGTAATGAATTTGGTTTTGATTAGGTGCTGACAACTATGCTCTAATGCAACATGGATGTTATGAAAACAGTACACTTGCCTTCGGTTTTAGAAGTTATTTGGAACTTTTGCATCTGGACAGTTAGAATATAGTTTAAAAAAAAATCATAGCAGAGGGACACAATGCCTGAAGGTCAGGTATCTGGCTTGTCTTGCTTTACAGAGAGACAAAAAAATTAGAGCAAATTGCCAGTGTTTGGAATGCAGAAAAAAGGAAATAGGAATAGCTTTAGCATGGGCAAGACAATTAGAGGACATCTGCTCCATCTCCCTCACCTCAAAACAAGTGAGGGCAAAAAAAAAAAAAAAAAAAAGAAATCTACAAACTAAATCTGCACTGCAGGATCGTGGATATTTCAGATTGGATCTATATGCTTTATCTTTACTGAAAGTGTCCCAGGATGTGGGGAAAGAAAAGGACAGCAAAAAGAAATCTTAATTTCTGGTTAACATAATTAAATTCAACAAAAATGCATCAATTCCCATTGTAGAGGCACAATTCATAGAAAGCTGCATCTAAAACTTCAATGGAAACAAGTAAAAATACTAGTCCAAAAATAAATAAAATGTAATTTACTGGTAAGTTATTTTGCTGGTGCAGTGCAAAGTAAGTAAGGTCATAGAAGTGCAGTATCACCTTTTTAGTATAAATACTTTCTACATAAGTCAGAAGAGCTACAAAATTAGTCTCCAAAAATAACTGTGCAACACATTTAAGATAGATAGCATGCTTATTAAATCCCAGTGTCTAAGCTACCTGTTTAAATATGGTTTACCGTTCTTTTGTCTCAGCTGCCTGAGGGAATTCTGAAGCTTGGTCAGAACCAAATTCATTTGCATCTCTCACTTCCTGTAAACAAGTTGTCTTTATTATTGATCCCAGTATTCAGTAGCAGTTCGTGCCACGATGAGTCCTGATGCAATTTTTTTAGTATTGTATTAAAAGCCACAACTAGAAGAACACTTCTTAAATTAGCAACTAGATTTGAATTATTCGTGTCTGGCATTGCGTAAACATTTCTTTCAGTTCTTTTTGTTTGATTTCATTTATAGCTTCTGGTTCTGCAGGACTCTTCTGGACCTTTGCCACAGCAAAATTAATCCCTTGAGTCAATCCTGCTTGCGTGATGTTAGCAACCTGGACCATGGAACTGCGAATTTTAGCAAAAGGAGAAACAGCTCTGCTGCTGCTACTGTCAGCTGGAGAAGGAGTCATGTGGAGTCCCGTCTCAAGGTTGCCAGATACAGATCCTGGGCTTTTATGAGATTTAGTGCAGTCAGTCCCACCAACAGCTAAGAGCTGAGGATTTGGCTCAGAAGACTGTACATCCAACTTAGATGGCCTGGAAGGAATGTCTCCAATAGCTTCAGCCTTGGTTTCTCCTTTCTTAGATGTATTATTGCTTGTTTGATTTATTATGTGATGGGGCTCTTGAGAACCAGCCTCAGCCTCCAAAACATCTGACATCTTGTTTTGAGCATCATGCACAAACCTCTGGCAGTACACATCAATAGGTTTAGCAAATTCCATCTCCACGTTGTCAGCAGAAGGCGTGGGTATGTCTCCACAGTCAGACCGTCTGGCCTGAGAGACAGGGATCTCGGACGGAACGTGAATGCTAATGTTCATGTCAGTGCTGCTTATAGACTGGGACCGACTGCCCAACCGTGGAGCTGAGGCAATGATACCACAGCTAGGCAGCAGGTAGTCCGTCTGCCCTATGTTCTCTAGAGAGTCAGTTAGCTGGTGGTCCTCATCGGATTTAGAATTAGTCAGGAAGTCATCTGAGTGGAATGAATCATTATCTGATACTTCTGTATCAGATTCAGTATGGACTTTAGTATCTACCACTGGATTCTCTAAAGTTTCAAGGCTACTATCTGATTTCCAAAGATTCACTTTCAAATTTGGTTTCAAAAAATTGACTTTCACTTCAGGTTTGGTAAAGCTGCCTAACTTCCGAAGATTGCTAATGTTTACATTGGATTTGGTTTGTTTCACTTTTTGATTGAGAGATGAGAACTTGCTCAATAAATAATTCTTGCCTTGGGCCAGGGACCCTCTGTTCTGAGACCGAATGCCAATGATGTCTTCATGAGGTTTACTGCTCTTCCTGGAAGACAAAGAAAAAATCTCTAATGTACAGTCAAGGCTGTCTCATTTATAAACACCAAGTATTTACCATCTTCCAGTCTACTTCCATAAAACAGATGGACATTTTAGTAACTACATTGTATGGGTACAATTATGTAAGGAAAGGATAAGCTAATCAAATTCAAAACAACAAAAAAAGGAGGGCTGCTATAGAATGGTAGCCAAACAAGGGAAAAAGCAAGCTTCTGCAGGCATTTTCAGTTTTAGATGAAGCTGCACTTGAATTCTCTGTATTTGTAACTCTGACATTGTATATGCTGTACTCAGTAGCCAGATTTAGCAAATACTCAGTCTTCAGTACCTGTAAAAAAGAGCAAGATTTTCTTGCTACACTTCCAACTCAGCTGGGAAAAGAAGCTGAAATAGTAGCCCAATAATCAAATGCAGAACAAAGTTATTGGAATATGTGCCCTAATAGTTTTCACTTGACAATTTACAATTGTGCTACACAACACATTTTCTAGTAGTTCATACAGTCTGAATTGGAAGGGTCCCAAAATAATGCAACAGATCGCACTTGAACTGGTAAAACATGCTAAACTTCAGCTAGCCATCCTCTTATTTCTACTCCATTGTCCTTCATAAATTATTTCCTCACTGTTAACACCTCACCAATATTTGTAGATAAAGGTTACTTCTGTTTAATTGTAGACAATTGACTTATTAGAGAAAACTATCTAAAAAAATTCTAGTAAGTACTTTTAATTATTAACTATGCTTTCATGTGCCCTTTTCTTTTAGTGGGCTTGCAAAACAAAAATTTCTGTGCCATTCTGACTAACACTTAGGAGTTCAGAAGTTTAACTTCAGCCATTTCTTCACACAAGACCTGTAATGTAGCCTGGATTTGTTAAATACTCAACTGCAGAGGAATCCAAGCCAGATTTACACTTCACAGGTTGTCTTCTTACTACAGAAGCAGACGTTAAGTTCAGATACGAAAAATTAAATTTGAAAAACTAATCATGAACCATCTGATTTATAGTATGTTATTTACATTTGGTAGTGTATATTGTCTATATGCACACACGTATAAAATAGTATTCTGTACTTTTAGATAAGCACCCGCAGAAAGTTGTTATTGAAGCAGCATATGGACAAATTAATTCCTAGCACAGTAGCTATAGACGTTTCTTTTAGGCATTGTATATATGACTGGTACCATGTACTGTTAGCCACTGAGAAGAGCACAAAAGTGGGACACAGAAGATTCACATCATTTAAGTACTCACCTCTCTAGCTTTTTCTCAATAATGGGCACATCTAATCCCATTGCTTGCTTTGTGATTCTCAGCATTTCTGCAATGCACTGGAGAGTGTCTGAAATCCAATTAGCAGCCTGTCAGATCCTTAAAAAAACCCCTTAAAATCCCATTATTCTAAAACCTAAAATTAGACTTATTTTTGTAATGTAATTACGTTAGTTTGGTTTTCTTGGTAGTGTTTTTTTTTTCTTTCACCCTACAGAATAGTTGCACCCTACAAGTTGCAATTCTGATTTTAAGCTTACAAAATAAGCTTAAAGAATAGACTCTCCTTAAGCCCTAAATACTGGGCATAAGTGAATCTCTGCCACAATTCATCATTTGCAGAAAGAAGAGAAGCAATTATATTTATTCTAATCCATGTTGACAAAACTCCATGCTCCACATAAGTGACATTTTTCCGTTATTAGTGTTCATTTAATTTAGTTAAACAATAAGCAAGAACATCTCTAGAGTTTGATTTCACTAAATAAATCAATTTCTTCCACTCTTTAGGAGCTAATTTTAAGTTCATTTTATCAGTTTTTGGAGCAGTAAAGGTCTGAGCATGAAAATGTCTCAATTCTAGAGAGACATGTTGCTTTAAAGCCATATGTGAAACTTATTTTTCTCTATATTAAAACAGTAACATTCTATTATTCACACAGGAAGTCACATACAGGGTTTTTTTTTGTTCCCCATCCCACATAACTGAATTATATTAAAATTTATCCTTCAGAAGCTATTGAAAGAGCAATGGAAAAAGCGTTTCCTAGAGCAACACTGAATGCACTTCTATGTATAAAGTTTTTACAAATGAAACAAACCTTTTCCATCTTCTTCTGGGTTGCGTACCACAGCTCTAAGAGTGTGAAAATACCCACTCATTTCTTTGTATTTGTAATGCAGCCTCATGCAAGAGAACTTGGGTTTGCCAAAGAGAGTAGGCTCAGGCCCTGAGAAGTAAACCAGGAGATTAGAAATCTTCTTTAACCAAACACTGAAAGAGATACTGCAAAGACTGCACCTAAACATATGTAAGAGTTGACAGTCTTTTTCAGCATAAAAAGCTTCATGTTTTCTTTGGAGTAGGACAGACATTTTAATGAAAGATTTTCACAATAACTAAACAATCAATTACTTACAAAAAGCAATTAGACTCTCTGTGTATGTCTATTACAATCCAGCCTGATTTTTTATTACAGATCATCCTTTCAAATAGAAGAAAAAAATCCTACACTTATTACATCCTGTATTTTAGGGTATGCTCCTGCAAGGTTTAAAGGGAAAGCTAATATATTTTTCCCCAGTGGAAGCAATGCAAGTTTCAAGATTTAGACCAAGTACTTCAACTCCTCAATGCACTGCATTGTATCTGTGTCATTAAACGGGGTTATTTTTGGTTTTATAAGGTATTTTGTCTAGATGTTTCAACTATATTCTGTACATCGGGATGTATTATGGACCTCCACAATACAGAAGTGAGAGAGACTTTTCCACTGAACTCTTAGAAATCGCACATAGGTAGTGAAAAGTTACAGTAAGGAAATGATGAAATCACTATGTATTGTGTAATGGAGGATTAAACTCTACTGGGGCGGGGGGACACACTGAGGCCACAAAAATCTCCTTCCCTTCTCTCCAACTGGAACACCTTTTTCATCATGTAAAGTCAGAGATGTCATATCTTTAATATTTTCAGCTGAAAATGCTGGATTTAGCCTGCAGATATTACATTCTTTAGTCAATAAGTTAATCAGCATAACATGGTGATTTCATAATAGCATGTTTCTTTCTCAAGGTCTGATAAGAAGAGTTTTGAAGCTATGAAACAGACCTAAAGTACAATTCAGAACCAGCTGCTGTATTTGGATCAAAGAAAGTGCACTGAATGCACAAACCTGTGATTCATTATAGAAGTTGATCAAATTGTTACTGCCAATTGATAAATAATGAAATTTGTTTTGATGAATCCATGGAGTTTTTTTAAGTGTTTGAAAGTGGGAAAATTTTAGAACCCTACCAGTGATCAAAGTTTCCATTTCAAGCAGTAGCAAAAGACAGTACTGTGAGAGAACAGAGTCAACTCTGGCATCCGTTATCAGCAAGAAAGCACATTTCTAGCTATGGTGGACTACACAGGATATATGCAATATATTGAGGCTTGCTGTTTCAATATATTTGAAGGATGCTCTGATAAGTGCTCAAGCTATTGCTAAGAGCATTCAAGAAAGATATATGGCGACTACATTCTTACCTATTTCTATTTTTTCCAGAGCTTCAAGACTTAACCTTTGGTACTGATTCACCTTGTCGATTTCATCATCATAACTAGAAAAAAAGAATCAGAATTTAATGCTTCCTACTAATCTAAAACAAAGCTATAGAAATAAACCACACACAGTAAGAGAAAGGGGTAACTTACTAGGCCACGTAGTAGGCAGAATTAGAAAGTAACAGCAGAACATCCACATCCTTATGAGTGGCATCAATGAGACTAAGGAAAGGGAAGAAGAAAAATGAATACAGGGAAGAAGGTTTTATTTGCACAGTTGTAACTCATCCCCAGTGTATTTTAGGGACACTCTTTTACAATTGAAGGCACAATACAATAAAAGGTTTCAATTATGGTATGTTATCTTGCGTGATGCTGCTACCTCTTCACAGCCCTGAAAAACCAAGTTAGGTGAGACATTTCACAAGGCAAAACGTGATGTGTCATTAGAGGTACCATACAAAAAGTGGATCCATGTAAGCAACACTCTCTTAAACCTGGAGTTACCTAATAGCTCAAATAGGTCAGCAGCAGGTCCAAAAATAAATAGAAAACCCACAAGCTATTAAAAATGCTAACAGAGAAATGGAAAAACATCTCAGACTCAGTTAAGGTGATGAGTCTGTGCTTTGAATAGCTACTTATTAGTAGCTATTATATTATAGCTACTTATTAGATAGTCAATATCATAACATCCTGCTTTGCTATTTTTAGATGCTGAAGTTTAACCCGCAGAAGTTCTAACCACTATTTTTCTTTTACAAGTTAGTGAACTCTGAACTTGATAAGGAGACTTATCAGTGAAGTTAGAGTTTATGCTCACTACTTTTCATGAAGAGAAATCTAGGCTTTCCTAATACTGACTCATTACACAAGAATTTAATCTGATCAGATACAGCTTTGAAGTCAAGTTACACTTTCCCTGTAAAGCAATAAGGAACAACAGCTCCTCAAACAGCCCCTTCTAGAACTAAGGGTGGTTAGAAGCTCTTTTCATGGTGCCTACCACATTTTGGCAATATTAACTGAATGCATGCATTTCCAGGTGATGTCTCAAAGGTAACTCCAGCATGCACAATTTTTATGGCACTCTGGGAAAAGCACATATTTAGAGGACCTTTCTTTTTACAATTACAAGTATTCAATCCCTCCAAGGACTCTTGTCATCCTACAAAACTGTCCACTTGTATTCTGTTAACACATCAGCTATCAAAATCATTTAACATCAGTAGTAATTAACTGAGGCAGTAGTAATTAACAGAGCTGTCATGTCATCAATTATGACTTTATTCAACAAACCTCGGATCACAGTCAATAAGTGCCCATCCTCCATGGAATTTTTCATCGTCTGGTAAGAGCAGTTTCATGTAGCTCTGCAACAGCTGGCTGATCAATTCCTGATGGCTCCTCAGGTTCTCCTTGTGCAGGGCTTCATGCTCTTTCTCTTTTGTAAATATGGAGTAAAGATCCTCTGTTACAGGGATACCCTGCATCAAATCTAAATAAAACACAAAATATCAAACAAGGAATCAACAGTTAAAAGTGATATACAGCAATAGTCTGTTGATTACTTTGTAAATTCCTTCCAAGTGTTTTGTATTCGAAGATACTCTCGAAAAATGGTTAGTTATTTTTTCTGAATATAAAATGTTGCCTGAAACTGAAAACTCAGTAGGTGTAACACTATTTTCTCTCAGTGAAAAGCAAGAGTTAACTCACCATTTTAAGAAATACTTGCTATATAAATTTAACTTGTCTAATAGAGAGATGTTACAAAACCCTTAATGCTAAATGAAATTAGGAGCAAATTCTACAATGAGTTACACTGCATGTAATCCCTTCGAATTTAATGTTGTTTAATCTCCAAATGGAGAATGACTGTTCCATATGGTATCAACTACATAGACATGAACATTATATATACTCAGGATGTTTTTAAGCTTCAGAAAGAGTCAGTGAAAAAGATAAAGCCAAGATGATTTCAATAAACTCTTCTAAACACCATAGTTCAGCTTAGTTGCAAGTGTATTCTTACCTATGACTGCTTGCCTATAAGCATCCCTGAAACGATTCAAGTAGTATCTGTTTGCAGAATTAACTCCATCCTTCATTACCCCTGCCAGCTTTCTTTCACCAGTCCTTGTGAAGTCACCCTGTTACACAGAACACACGCATCATGCATATATACAACTTTGAAGTAGCAGTCTCAGCTCAAAAGCTTTGGCACCCTGAAACTCAGAACTGAATAGGTGACAACTCAGAAATTATGTTCAAGTAGCTATTTCATGTAGAAGTTGAAAATATTGATTTTCAAAGAGCATCTACTTCTCACGGCACTGTTTGACTCTGCAGAGAATCTCATGCTTTAGACAGACCTATGATTCTATATAAAGTCCTAATGGAAAACAGTAATCTGGACATATATGCCAGCTGACATTAAAGCAGAACTTTCAAGACGGTCACTGGGATGCTTGAATACCTCAAAAAACCAAACCAAACCAAACAAACCCCCCCCAAAAAAAACCCCAAAAAACCCAGCCTTATTTTCTGGCCTTTAATGTAAAAGGAACACTGCTGGAACAATGGAGAAGACTGGAGCTTACTGAAAAATTGTTTTCATCTTCTCTGCTTCTGCTACCAAAACAAGACAAGCATAACATACTGAAGGAAAACAGTACTTATTCTAACAAGCTCAGAAACAAAAGCAAGTTTCTAGGCCATGGAAGGCTTAGAATTTGAATAAAAAGTAGTTTTGGTAGTTAACACTTCATTAGAGGGTTCTATTTGCAAAGACACTCTGAACATTGGCACAGAACAGTCCTAAAAACCACGCCAACTACTATAAAGAACATTTCAAGTGCGTTTCAGTTTCAAATTAAAAGAAATACCACAATTAAACTGCAAATAAATTTTATCCATGAACCTCAATAGCAAGTAGAGAAATCTTCAAGCAGAATGGCTGAAAATTTAGAAATTTAGATCTATGAATCGAGTTCTGTGCTTCAGATTTAAAGTTAACAATATTTATAATCATGAAAAGAGTGTCAGGCCATTGGTGGGGTTTTTTTGTTTTTTTTTTTTTTGTTTTTTTTTTGTTTTTTTGAAGAATAATGTAATAGACTAATCAAAGTTTAGTAGAGAGATTTAAAGAGACGTTTAAGTGTTAAGGATTTCCACTGTAACGGTTCTTCCAATGCCAAATACCAGGAATACTAAAAATTGTTCCACCAGTGATTATACACACAGGAAGTAGCTCGAACTCTGACTTTTCAAAGCAGCAGGAGTGAACAGTAAGGAGTTTCATGCCCAATTTCTGATCTTGGTAGACAGACTGCATTACAACAAATTAAGAAAAGTCTTTAGAAAAATATAACTAATTAATATCACCCTACTACCTACATACCCTGATCTTCAGTCCTTCAGAGTATTTTTGGGGGGGTTTTTTAAGTACTGTAACTGCTTAAAACTAGTAGAACTGTGCTTAAATTTAAATAGAAGTAATGCTTAATATAGATCTTAAAAGTCTTACCTCAACTATGCTTTGTATCTAGACATGAAACTAACAGAATGAAGTTAAACTACAGCCAGCACTGCCACAGGACACCTGGACACTCAAGTCTTCTCCAATTAACATTAAGTGTGATACAAAATATTCTTCTATTGAAAGGCCTCGTATCTCTTCAAAACAAAAACATGCAGAACATTTGGCTAACTTTACTACGTATACAAGAGTTCTCCACTGGACATAAAACCTGTAACATAACATACTACTCATTATCAGAACAGATAACACTCTTCACCTTTTACCTTTAAGGCTGCTGTGCCAGCATACTGCCGGCTTATGGCATCTCCATTGTTCGCCCATATTATCTGGTAGATCCTATTGCATTTAACTGGCAAAGGCTGTTCTGGTGGCATCACACCCAGTTTTTTGAGCTGGAATTTGACATACACATTAATATAAGGTTTAGCTGAAGAATCACTGTCAACATCAGAGCTTGATAAAGAAAATAGGAACACTTGCCAAGCATTTAATTGTTAAATTTTACATGATCTGAAGAAGGAACCCATTCTGCCAACTTGTCAGTTTAAATTCATTGTAAGCAATGAATCACTAATTCATTGTTAAACGTCATGTCACTGGGTGCAGCAGTAATATATTAATTATGGATGTAGGAGTCAGTCTTCAAAAAAATTAGCTGAAGGAAAACAAATTACTCTAGATTACTCAAGATGTAGGAAATGTTTCTATTTTCTATAGAGAACTATCAAAAGAACAGACATCGCAGAACTTTAACATAGATAAATAAGTTAATGTTTTCTATTGCAAAGGCATTTGTGACCTCAAAGGTCTGAAAATAAAGAAATGGAATCTCTTTCCAGTTACAAGAAAAGCACATGCAGTTCTTAATCTTTTGCTTCTAAACAGTAAAGCACATGCAGCAGCTCCATCTTCAAACCTACTGCTCTACCAAAATAAAACCTTAAAACAACTTCATATGTTGTGTTTATTATTAATGCTTGTGCATTTTGGATAGTTACTGTTTAACACTGATACTGAAAGTAAGATATCTTACTCTTCAGAACAACCAGTACTTAAGTTTTTCCCAAGATAAGTCTCGGGTACAATACAAACTTTAGTCTTCTTACACACACTGAATTGGTAAAGCAGCACATACGTAACTGCAATGTAGTCACTAAATGTTAGGCCAACTGCAGGGATAACCTGGACTAAATCATAGGCAAACCTCAATTTACAACCAAAAAAAATGCTCAAGCACTCTTTGCAAGTTAGGTGAAAATTGATACAAGTCTGTTCATTGACTCTGAAAGCTCTATCAAGTTTCCAGCTGAGACAAAACAAGTCCTATGGTTGCAAGGAAGTGTGAGGGTAAGGTATACAACTCCCAATCTTCCACTTCATGTCAGTCACCTTCCAATGCTTAGGGCATTTCTCAGTTATGAATTGATTCTGACGTACTGCAGCTATAATACGAGAATGATGTAGTACATCACAGGCTAATACTATAGCAATGATTACTGAAGTCCTCTTCACAACAATCTATATAATCCTTGATTTTGAAAGATTGCCTTTGAACTCACACAGTTAAATATAGAAATTCTATTCTAAAATAAAGACTGTGAGAATCCCACCCCTCATCCCCAATACTCTAGGTCAGGAGTTCACAGAAGCAGATGACAAACAGGAACTGCCTGATACAATGGTTAGAGCCATTCATTCTTCATCCTAATGAAGGAACCACTTCACCCTTTATCCTTCACTCTAAGCATAGTCAAGGTTTGTTCATTTTGGGCTGGGCTATAACTGAGGCTTTGAAGTTTCAGTTACAGTACTACTAAGTCTTAACAAGGGAAGACAACCATTACTGAGCTTCTATATCAAAAAGCAGATGGGGAGGTCAAGAGGAGGAAGACTAAGGGAAGGACTCTGAATCTGCTTCGGAATGCCTTCTCTAAACAGGGAGAACTATTCCAGAGCATAGTAGTCAGCCATCTGGGATACTGACATCATGAATTAGTTATTCCTCTACACAAAGAAGAGAGCGCTAGTCTCCCTACCTGCTGCATCACAGTATTTCACTTCAAAGCAGCTAAAATAGCATCCAACTTCTAGTTAGATTTTATTCCTTTAACATCTCATTTGGGGGAGGGATTTATGGGGGCGGGGGAAGGCGTTTTGTTTTTAAACTTTGTATTACTGCATAACTTAAAATTACTAAATCAAAACAAGAGAATCCTCTCCAAGATGTGACAGACAGTCATTTCTTCTCTAAAGGAGGACACTGGGCATCACTGTTTTAGAATGATTTCAAGTTATTGTAGTTGCACATATTACTTTCAGCTTCACAGCTCTCCAAGTAGTTCGCAAAGATCCTTTTCAGTAGAGGTTAGTTTAGCAATTTTCAAACACACAGATTCCCTTGTGAATAACAATTAAGTTCTGAGATACTCAGTACTTGAAAGAGTACATTAGTTATACATGCCTGCTGTTCCATGACCACTCTTGCAATAGCAGCCTGCACAACATTGGTACGATCCAGGCAGTCCATGCAGTTAACTCTAAAAATTCCTTCTTGTTTACAAATCACACCAGCTGGGTCAACCCTTTGAACAGAAAAATAGAGCAAAAGCATGCTGAGACACTTAAAATCCAGTGTAATTTATCAGTTTCTACAAACAGTGGAAAATTTTACACATTGAGTACTATTTATAGCTGCACTCATCACCCCAGCCACACCCCACTCAGAATTTACTCTTGTTCCCACCTATCCTCCTCTTTAGGCTAGGCTAAATATCCAACATACATCCTTACTGGGGCCATAAACTCAATATCTAATCAGATGTTGAATTCAATTCACACATATATAATACCAGCTTTCAAGAGAAAAAGCATTTAGTTTCAAAAACATAGAAGCCAACAATAACGACAGCAATATCTCACTCACAAAATACATTGAACAAGATACAGTTATTGATTGAAGACTGCAGCCATACTCACTACCAAAATGCATGAACTTTAATGAGTACAAACTAAAGGTCAAACATGCCTACTGTTTTCAATAGTAAGGTTGGCGTTCTAGGGTTTGTGGGTCAAATACCAAGTGTTTCACATTAAATATAAGAAACCCTAAAAATGTTAAATGCATTAAGCCTCAGGCAGGAAACAGCATCTGAGAATTTTTGCTGTTACCTGTGTAGAACACCAATACTTCAGAACACAAAAACTCTAATGCACAAGCTAGGCACCAAGAGAGGAATATAAAACATACAGCTGTGACAAAATCAAGGCCTCTGAATAGGTACTGTTTTGTTGTTTGTTTGTTTTTCTACAAATATTTCATACTAGTCTAAAAACAGTTAAGTACCTACCAGCACCACTTCATGTCAAGAATAATATCATGAATGGCATCAGTCAGTGTTTGAACATTTTCAAACTTCATTCCTCGGCTAAAATACAAAATTCCAAAGAAGTTAGTTTGAACTAGAGTAGTGATTTTTTCTTTACTTAATTATTTTATATTATTTGTAATGTTAACAAAGATAGTGTTTTGGTTAAGTGGGAGAGACAGACATTCTCTCCTGCAATAAACTTTAAATAGCAGCCAATATTCAGAACTATTTTAAAGTACAGTTCAATATCTCAATCCAAGGCAAGAGATTCCAATCTTCAAATTCTCAAGAATTTGCATTCTTGAATGCTGCTTCCATAAAGAAGAATAAGTGTGCAGCTGTAAGTGTGCAGCTGTTCAGGCATGTGCAACATTCTGTACTCATTTTAGGCATAGTCTCAACAAAAATAACCACTACAGATTTGAAATTGGGATGGCCTGCCCTGCTTTACCAGTGATTCTACAGAAAAAACACCTACAGGCACATCATCCCCTCCTCCTCCCACCCCACCAGGTTGTTTTCAGTATTTTTCTCTATTCACTCATGCTCACAGTGCAAAAAGAAACAGTCCTGGTCACTTCAGCAGTTCTTAGGTGAAATGCAACCAAACAAAAATGAAAGCTCGTTTAAACAAAAGAGTAAGTATCAAATCAATTCAGGATGTCAACAGTCCTATAGAAAAGAAGTCTCAAAAGCCATTACTATTTTGAGGAGTTTTTCCCTTTTCCCTTCCCCTCTCAGACAATATCTACTAATGACATACTTATTCAGTCATTAATGCTTTCCCAGGCCAGATGCAATCCCTAGATTAAGTTAGGAAATGAAGATTAGAACAGTTTTTAGACCCCATATTCATACAGAAATGCAGTCTGCTTGAGGGAAGCATGAGAAATACATGCTTGGGCATGTGAACACGGCACTAGACCATGCCAGCATCAGAGTGGAATCAAAACCAGCAACTACTTGTACTGGATTAAAATGAAATCCAGTGTACTTTATAATGGAAAAACAGCATCAGGGTCCTGAAAGAACCCATCGTATGTTTACAGGAACAAGCAAGAGAAACATAAGAATGGGTTGTAGGAAAGAATTAAGAGCTGAACGCTACATAGTTTGAAAAGCAGGTCAGCCACAGCTTTACATTCATAGCATGTTTAAGGAAACTCTCTTGCTTAAAATGCATAACATCTTCTAAGCTTTGCCTAATAAATACCTGCGTATTTAACAGGTCAGGGACACAAGATTAACAAACAACAGTGCTTGGTTACCCAAACTTGAACCTTTATAGTGCGTTAGTTTACAAAACGTATTCTTCCTATTTGAAGGAAAAGTGTTTCATGCAGAAGTAGAAATAATAATGGCTTTTCTCCTCCCTCCTACTCTCCTTTCATGCTAATAAAAAAAGATGCAAAGTGACATTTTTAAAAGGTTTCTTACCAGTGCTCATGAAAGTCAAATGAAACATAAGTCAGATTTGCATTGTTGTACAGAAGAACTTGTTTGAGGTAAGCATCTCCAATAATCTTCTCTCTGCCTGTCTGATCCACCAAATTAATAATAACCTGTTCAAAAGTTTAATTATTTAACACTTGTTATCTGCCACACAAATTACTTAGATATATACCATGGAATAACAAATAGCTCAAGAGTTAAAAGATTTGTAGGTAATCTTGCTGAAGTTACAATCTTTGCTAGATTGTGCTCAAGGTCAAATAAGCTTCAACAGTTACCTGCCTACCTGAATTTTCATACAGAGAAGTTACAAATTCACAGGACAGGTACACAGAAGCGGGGCTTACACATTTCTGTAAGTTATTACTGTTTTTTAGAAGTTACTTACATGGATACTTGAAAAACTTAGAAAAACTCTATTTATGTACCACCCTTCCAATTGTCAACGAGCTTCTAAAACACCACAACCCATATTGCCAACAAGACAAACAAACTAAAAACATTAACTTTCAGCCCCTGCATTTTCATAAGATGACTATTTTATCACACAGCACTCACCTGCTTTTTGTAATTTTTCAGCTGTTCTTCAAAATGTGCACGAAAACAGGATACTGTTTCATTTTCACCTACAAGGCAAAGCAGTGTTAGCCAGAAACAGCCTGTTCAGCAACAAGTCCTGTTTGAAGTATTAAAACATGCCCAAATCTATACTCTAAAAAACCAAGATAGCCTTGCCTAAAATACTTAAGACACACAACATAACACATTGTACAGTGTTTACACTGTACACTTTTAAGGGTCTTTCATCAATTTGCTGAACTTCAACATTGTTGTTCTACTACTATAGTGTACAGGAAACACCATTCTTAAATTTTGCTTTATTTTGCTTTTTCTGCAGAGCAGATTGAACAAAAATTTAACTTTTCATAAGCCTGTTTAATCCTTCCACATATACACCGCACCCCCACGTAAACACCTCTTCCAAAAGAAGAGTGCTTATATTTGTTTTGCATCTTTTGAAAAAGCAAACTGAAGTACAAAAAAGGTTTGCAAATTGTGAAGGGGGACATGCAGAATGGGATAATACTGAAAGTGTTATCCAATTCTCCTAGAGGACAAAACTACTTGTAAATAAAAACCAAAAATGCTCTCCAGTTGCTTCAAGGCACCACTGACTCCTCAAAGTCTCAATTCCTACCTGTAAATCTACCAAATTAAATGCAATTCCTCAACATTTTTTTTAAACTAATCCTGTTAGAAAAGAAGGAAAAAAAAAAGATGAACAACAAAAAAGAATTGCTCAGCTCTATAAATAGATGTCACAGCACAAGCTTTCAGTTGGAACTAATCAAGTGTTGCTTCCAAATATCTGGGGGTGGGATTGGGAGGTGTTTTATTTTGATTTCCTCACTTCATGAATTTATTTGAATTTCCATTTCCATGATGTGGCAACAAGTCATCCCTCTCCAGTAATCTCCCGGTTATTTGGTATAAAAATCACAAGAAACCCAAATCTGTTGATGCATCTTCCTTAAGTTTGCAATGATAGTAAACACTTGTCAACTTAAAATTATGTGCTTTGCCCAAATTCCTAAGCAAGCTCAAAGGCCCATTTTACTAGGTTTTACTCAAGACACAGGGAAAACCAGTCCTTTAACTTTCCAACATCACAGCCCCTTCTGAAAGACCAGATTTCTTTTTTTATTTTCAGCCCTAAAAATAGTCTTCTATAGCAGAAGATCAGACCTGCTAATGCTAGAGGAGAATGTGAATCCAACACACAAGTTGGACTTGCAGAAGTACAAACTTATGGTCTAGGATGCCATTCAACCCAATGCAGCAGAAGTCTGATTATACAAGATCATGAACATATTAGCTTCCTTCCAAGAAAAGTTTCTCCTTTACAAAGCTAAACCTAGAGAAGATTTTGTTGACCTCTATCTTTTAAGAAAGTTCAAGCTATGAATACCTAGTTCATACAAACATCCAGATTTGCCACAGTCTTGTCAATATTCTTGCATGTTTTGGTTTTTGTGTTATCTTTGAGTGGAAAAGGAAGCAATTTAGGTCTGACAAACCCCACTAGATAGTACTTAATTTCAGAGAAGACAAAAGCATTCTACAAAACTGATGCTACACGAAATGTCTGTTTTCCCACATTGAAATAGCAGTTCTTAATGCAGAAGGAACCTCAGCATAAGTTAACTTCGTGGACAAAGATAGTTCTAAGACGTCAATGTCTAAGCAAGTTCTCAAAAAAAAAAGCCAAATTGTCTCCCTTCCCAACCTAGAAAACACTTCAACAAATAAGACATATATAAAAACAGGTACTTCATCAAAAATTGAAAATCAAGACCTGTTGGAATTTACAATGGGCAAGAAGTCAGAGCTCTACATAGTTGCAATTAGAGCAGGAGTTAACTGGAGTCAAGTCACCACTGCTATTCCTGGCTTATAGAAAGTGCCTCTTGAACACGAAAGACTGGTGGTCAAGCAACACTCCAATGAACCTATTTCTAAGGCAACTCTGATCTTTAGGTATTCTACTCAAATACTTACTCTTGTCTAGTCGGGGCCGTGGGTTGTATCTATATCCAACTTGGCTCCAGAAAACAGGCACAGAGCCTCTTGTTTGTATAAATGAAAGAGTATGATTATGAACATGAATCAGTTGTTCTGTCTCAACATAATTTGCCACATTTCCATTTTTATCAACACCTCTTCGCTTATACCGCATTCCTAGGAGGAATGAGAATGATCAATTCATAATTAAGTACTGGTGTTAAACATTAATAACTTCTGTTACTATTTTTGACAACAGTAACACAAGAAGAGACTTCTAGCCAAAATCCATGATCAATGGTAAATGTCACTCCTATCCTAGTCTAACCCCCAAAAGTTGTGTTGGCTACATGGATAAAAATTTACTTACTGATATACTACGAGCAGCTAAAAGCAAGTTGTCAGGGCAAGGCAGTCTACTGGCACTATAAAGTGCCAGGTATATCTAGTACACCCTAAAGGATACATTACTTCCTGTTCTGTCAAGTTTAGCAGAAAGTTTTACTTTAGTACTTAGTATTTTCCATGAACCTAAAGGCCACTTTTACCGACAGATGCTCCACTTCTTAGAGTAAGAGATCCCACAAGCAGTCCAAGAAGATTTGCACGTTCCACAGAAGACTTCCCCACCTTGTTTTAACCTGTATAATTAATTCTGCACATTAAGAACAAATACTGTTCTTCTGACTACATAATTTTTTGCCGAGCCGTCTCTGATCTGATCATTAAACAGATCAGATAAGTGTTTGCACATGGAGGTTTGCACACCTTTTACTCAAAGGAGAGCACATCACTATTTCAGAAAAGATGCAGGTGGTAGCAAGGGTTGGGGAAGGAATAAGTAAAAAGGGTGGGAGAAAGATTCAAAGCCATGGTTTATAGCATGGAAATTCAGTTTCACAGAATCAGAACGACTCTGTTCCAAGTCCTGAAATAGCACTGGCCCAAATTTCTGAACTGAACCCCAACAGCACTAGCTAAGGACTATGGGAGAGAAGGGAAGAGGTTAGAAATAGGGAAATGAAAGGAGTGTAAAATACCTATCATAGGGGCCTTTATAGGGTCACAAAATGTCAAAGCAGTTTTACAGCATTTAATCAGAAGGGGGCTTTTCAACTAAAGCATCAAATACCCTTTACTTACGTGCTGCCACCAATAGTGGCTGTTACACCAAGACCCAAACTAAATCATTGCACAGGAATCTTCAGCTCCCTTGCTTTTGATATCTCAACTTTTGCAGACACTAGCTCTTGTTCTCTTAAGCTTAAGAGCAGCTGTCTTCCTTTATCTCAGGATATCTCTCCTTAAGGCCTTGGGTTTGTTGATAATTTAGTGCAGTGATTTTTTTTTTTTTTTAAATCACAAACAAGCTGCCTGACAAATAAAGAATCAGCGTATTTAACAGAATTATCTAAGGCTTTCAAATCAGTGTTTCCTCTGTTTTTTGGGGTGTGTTTGTTTTGGGTTTTTTTTAACTAAAATATTTCAGAAATGAAAACACTTTGAACTCTTGGCTAAAATCATGTATTACAGAATGAATTAAACACACAACTTAATCCTATAATTATTCATCAAAACATGTGATCCATTTACTGAAACAATCTTTTTGTATCAAGGGAGAAAGTTCTACACAGTTTGTGCTTTGGACTAGCAATCAGATGAGCATAGTGTCATGAATAGTAAGAGGGAATCAATAAACAATTAGCCCTCTGCGATTCAGTTTCTGTATCTGTAAAACAATTTAGTACAAATAAGGCATACTGCAAACTAGACACTACCATGAAACCCTCAAATATTTACTCCAAGTTGTTCTTGACAATTTTCCTGGGAACTGAATTAAATGCATTGAAGTGAGCTGTGGTACAAAGGCCAGTTCTATATCAGGGTAAGCTCACCAGGTTTTTTTTCTTGTTTTGACATGTTAAAACCCTAACTATGTAGGAAAGGAGTTGGACACAGTGGGGAATATCTTAAAAAAACGTGATAGACTGAAATGGCTTAGAGTTGAACAGAACCTACTAAAGCTTGAAGTGATTCAACCATTCTTTCTGTGCTCCTAAGGACAGGGAATAATTTCTGTTTGCCTTGCTGCTATTAGAATAAGTCAAATACGGTGCAAGACCAAAGCATGGTTCTTCTTTCACACCCTGGCCCTACATAAACATCTCTTAGGATGCAGGCAGGCAGACACACATGCCTTTTCAAGTCTCTATTCAGCTGCTGTCAAGCCTTCAAAGGAAGACCTTTGAAAATTTAACTCCCACCCAGGCCTACTGAAATATATTAAGACAGAGCTGTATGCAAGGTCCTAATCAAGGTGTTCTTTGCAAAGATGGAACTTTATCTCAGAACTGATACACTCAGATACATTCAGTGCCTAAGACGAGGCTAGCGAAACTCACTTAATAGCCACTCTAAGTAACAGCTGTGTAGTGCTGTATGCACTACAGCCTTTTCTTTTCCACCTATAAGGAGGAAAGGCTGTAGCACATACTTTGACAAGAGCTGACCATCTGCTGAACAACACAGCACTCTTCCAAGTTTTATCTTCCGCATCCCTCTCCAACGTTCAGGAACAATCCCAATACCTTGAACCATGTTTGCCTACCAGCTCTGTGCCGACTCCGACGTGAAATAAGTGCCACCAGAAATGTTGGATGAATGTCATCTACACAAGTTGATTCCTGGGGAGGAGTTTCAGGACTACTCTTATCATCATCAGAAGATTCACTATAGTTTACTACAAGGTCTTCAATTTGCACAAATCCTTGTATGATGGGTATAATCCAGTAATCCACTTCAGCATTCTAAAGATTACAAAAAACATTTACATTCTTGTTGGTTCTACATTACCTACAATTATTTCTGCCATTTCTCATGTTTATAAAAAACTGTTCAACATGCTTTTCATGTTTTAAGAAATTTTTGCCATATCCTTGTCTTATTTCTGTAGGAGATACCGGCATTTTTCCTCCATTAGTCTTAGGGCTTTTAAATCAGGAGGAAGAAAGAGAAAGCAACTTAAGATTCTTCTGTGGAGATGAAGCAAGCTGAATCAAGGCAAGGCAAAAAGCCCTCTTCTACTCCCAGCTACCTAGGGATAGAAGAGAACCCTACAATATTTAAAAGCTTTTTTCCCCCCTTTCCTCAAAGGGAGTTCTCATACAATGTTACATCTGATGTTTAAACACATTAAAAGCTTGAAGTAGTAACTTCTCACGTCAAAGACAAATACAGTCAGTTCAGACAGAGCAGCAAATATTGGTAATTTATTATCTAGTTTCTGCATTAAGGTAGTTTTACAACCTCTATATGGAGATACAGCATATTACATTTGTATAGGTAGATAAAAAATTAAAAGTGTAATGTTGTTAGCCTGTTTTCAGCAAAACATACTAGCATAAGCTACATATGGGCCAACTTAGTACCCAAGCTAACTGGTTCAGGGCTCTGTGCATTAGTGCTTTGTCACCCTAAAACCTCAATTTCTTAAACAGTTTTTAGATCCAAGTTCCATACTAATTCAAGGTTATCCATTTATATCTTGTAACATGAAAAAAATACAACTAGTTAAATTCCTACATTGTATACAACCTTTCACAGAGCATCTAGGTTTACCCTGCTCTGACTCCATAAGCATTAGTGTATATAAAATTATTAATGAGAGATGCCTGGCATAAGGTAAGATGTCCACTGTCATCTTTAAAAGAGCCTAAGACTTGACCTAAACTGGCATGCAGTAGTTAGTAACCCAGTCCTTTATCTAGGAGGTTAATTTAAAATGAAGTGAGATTATATATTTAAAAAGAGTGGTTGTTCTATGTTTCTTTGTTTGTGCCCATTAGCTAGGAAAATGCTTTATCTACTACTCTGAATAGCTGCTCAGAATAACTTGTTCTGCACTACCATTACATTGATCAGCTGCTCTGTTCAAGGAGAAAAACAGTATTCTCCACTTAGGAAGACAGAAATCTTGTCTCAGGAAAATTTTGGAATTCAGAGTTTCTTTTCTGGCTCCTCCTTCTTATCAAACAATCAGCTCTGTCCAGGGATAATCCATTTCACAGTGTCCTGGTTTCAGCTGGGACAGAGTTAACTTCCTTCCTAGTAGCTGGTACAGTGCTGTGTTTTGGATTTAGGATGAGAATAACATTGATAACACACTGATGTTTTAGTTGTTGCTAAGTAGTGTTTATGCTCATCAAGGACTCTTCAGCTTCCCGTGCTCTGCCAGGTGCACAAGAAGCTGGGAGGGGGCATAGTCAGGACAGCTGACCCAACTGACCAATGGGGTATTCCATACCATATGACATCATGCACAGTATATAAAGCTGGGGAAAGAAGGAAGGAGGGACGTTTGGAGTGACAGCGTTTGTCTTCCCAAGTAACCATTATGCGTGATGGAGCCCTGCTTTCCTGGAGATGGCTGAACACCTGCCTGCCGACAGGAAGCCGTGAATGAATTCCTTGTTTTGCTTTGCTTGTGTGCGCGGCTTTTGCTTTACCTATTAACTGTCTTTACCTCAACCCACGAGTTTTCTCACTTTTACCCTTCCGACTCTCTCCCCCATCCCACCAGGGGGGAGTGAGCAAGCGGCTGGGTGGGGCTGAGTTGCTGGCTGGGGTTAACCCACAACACACAACATATTAAGTTTACCTTCAGAAATCAGCACAAACATATCACACATCAAGTTATTCTGCATTGCTTTATTGTAATAAAGTTTAATTCAGTTGATGTGCATTCATTAGCAATGATCACAGGCTAACTAGAAGGCTACTGGAAGGCCAACTGCAGGAAGAAGGTAATGCCAGCTGCTCAGCTTCAGAAGGCATAGCCCGAATCCCGACCTGTCTGCAAAGCAGGTTTTTAAGTGAACTTCTTTGAGGCCTTAAGTAAACATTTCAACTAAAACTAAAGAATGGTTCTCATAATACATGTTATTGTTAGAAATAAGACTCACATCAATGCTGATGAGATCTTCAATCATGTGCTTGTTCCAAAAAAATCTGTCATCAACCTGTTTAAAACAAAAAGGGCAGTTTTTGCAATATTTTAAGTAAGGTTTGGCAATATCTTTATAAAAGACACCAGTGTTATTCACTACATAACACTGTGTCTAGTGTACATACAAGTCTAGTGATCACTACTTTTGCATATAAACAGCTCAGTTCAAGACATGCTGCTGGAGACTTTTGTCTCATTTCCTTGCACTAAAGCCGGTCACAGGGCAAGATATTCAGTTGCTGTAGATTATACCAGCAGAGAATGTGACCAGTCAAGTTTGGACCACAGTACATCTCCCAAAAGGGGGAAAAACCCACAAACAAACAAAAACCACACACACACACTTACTTTTCGCCACAGTGGTAAGTTAGTTTTCTCACACGCACTCTGCCTCTGTACAGAATTTGTTAGGTCATAGGTCAGGCTGTAGTAAAAGGAGTCTGAATCCATGAACATTTTGAACAACTCCTCCAATAATCTCTTCTCCAGCTTCTCTTTTTCTTTGCTTTCTTTAATCTGAAAGAAAAGTAATGGTTTTCTTATCTCTTTGATTGAAAAAGACTCCAGCCATATTTGCTAAATGCCATTTCTAACCCTGTAGGACAAACATTTTCTCATTGAGGAGCAGGATCTTAAAATTCCTAGCAGAGATGAACACAAGGGCCAGCATCTTCAGAAATACCATGCTAATACCTTTAGCAGTAAGGGCATTCAGAGCAGTCAGACCCTGAAACATACTACCTGAAGGTAAGCTCCAGAAGGTTCAGTCTCAAGAGTTTCTGTGAAATACTGCATCTACCTGTTCCAATTTTAATATTGTTTGGACTTTCAAATCCAAGCCATTATTGTGTAAAAAGCATTTTGTAAGATTGTATGGTGTTCTCTGAGGAACTGTGCACCAAAGTTTGTCTCCAATTCTGTATGGTAAGAGACACTTATGCAGAGTAATTTGTAGAAGTTTAGAATCCCACTAGAAGCGAATCCTGGTAAGAAGGCACTCTATTACTATTCTGCCAAAATTATATAATTACAAACTGAAATATCATAGAAGAGCAACAGCTAAATAATCAAAAATTAAATTGAACTTCAAGACAGAATAGTTGCACATTCTGCAGTTTTTCACTAGTTCTCTTTTTAGGTCTTAGTACTCCATTTGATCATCCACCACAATCTTATCAACTAAACATTTTGAAAAAATAAGAAAACAGTAAAAAGCTTTACCTTCTTTTTATTCGGAGCAGACACATTTGATTTAATTTGAGTAAGAGTCTTCAGCAGAAATTTTGTGTCATCTGGGGACTGTGTAATCTTCTCTGGCTTGTTTATCCCAAAATGGTGCTTTTTACAAAGCTAAATAATGATATTGAATTAAAGCCAATACTTAAATACTCTTTAATTAAAATTTCCTTGAACTTGTTAAAGTCTACAAAAGAAAGACTACAGTGTCCATAAACCTACAGAAAACACTCAGAAACCTGTATGTTCCCCCTGTACTTCAATCTATAACATATTTCTCCCTCTTTTTTATAAAAGGCATTTTCTCCTGTGATTTTGAATATGTCTGCCTCAATTTGACATAACTTGAGTATCTAGACCCTCCTCAGCTTCCCACCCAAATTACAGTGTAAATTAGTATTACTCACTTGTATTGTTTTTCCTTTATCCATTCTCTTTTGGAAAAAATTCTGCAACATTTAAAGTGAGGGTTTCCCTTGAAGCCAAGTTATAGAATTAAGATTCCAAAGCAGGATGGAAGCAAGAGCATTCCTTAAAAAAACATATATACTCTCTCCTGATTCAGAGGGCAAAGATATGACAGGTTCTTCCCCCAAAACACTCACACGTAAAGCTCCATCTTAGAGATATTTGGGGATAACCTCAGGAGTAAGCAAGCTGAAGTACTTGGGAGAGGGCATTACAAATCTGAGTTTTTGCACAGTTTTGAGGCACAGAAGCACCTAGTGGATGCACTATGTTCTTGCCTACACAACTAAGAACAGGAAGGTATTACATCTAGATTTCAAGTCATATTCTTGTATCTCAGACTCTTGTATCTACAAGACCAATATCTTGTATTGGGAGTTTCTAATGCCCAGACTCTGAAGCAGTGCTTCAGCAGCTCTTCATGCTCCTAGAGTTCCACCAAAGCTTTGGATATTCCATGTTACTCTTTCCCTCTTCAGGGAAGGATTCTCATGCTGTCATACAGGCATCAGAGACTATCACAAACCATTCTGTCCCCCCATCATCGTCCCCCCCGCCACACACTCAAAAAAGAAGCCCAAAGTCTGAAGACAATTGTTCTCTCAACAGTCTACTAACCACAGTGTAGATCGTCTTAGAGTACTAAGATTTACTGAAAGTCTCACCATTCTAGTCATTAAGAGGTAGTCAGAAGAGCTTTTTTTTTTTAAGCAAAAAACCAAGGTTCCTGTCCTAGTCTACTGCTTTGCCCCTTTAGATGATGCCAGTGGATTCAGTTCTGTTCTCAAATGATCTGTTGGTCAATTACACTAATAAAATTTTGTTCTTGTGTGGCATTTTCAAGGGTCCTTATGAAATTTGAGTATAGTTTTATTGTAATCTCCCTCCCTAGCAGAACTTGCAATTTCTATTTAAAAAATAAGAACTTGTAATCAATAACTGGTATTTAAAAAGCACAGAGTGTTCAATATGTCTTCATACACCAAAAAAAAAGAGATGAGGCATATGTTTAACTATTATATTTCACATTTAAATTTCACTGAAGCAGAAGGGGGAAAGTCAGATTCACTAAAGATAGTCATACCTCTAATTCCAGATCCTGAGGTTCTGTTTCAGAAAGTGGAATCACTGCAATCTTTGTTATTTTGCAAACTTCATGGTCTCCTGGAAGTTTGCCAATCAATGCTTTCTGACGAATTAAAAGTAGCCACCATGGTAAATCTGGAAAAAGATTAGTAGATGTTTTGATTTGTCTGTCAGGCATTTACTTTGATTAGTCTGCCAGAAGCTTCTTCTCCCCAGTGTAAAACCCCTGCCAGGAACCATTTGACTAGAAGACTCCAGTGAATGACAATTCATTATTGCTAAGTTTTGTTATACATTGCAATTAAAAAAAAAACACTATAAGAAAAAAAAACCACTCTAAAAAACAATACTTATTATATTAGAGACTGAATAAGGAGATTAACTATTTCATAGACTTACCTATTAGAGGTAAAGTTACCACTTCTTCATCTATAGCAATTAGGAAATCTCTAGGATGGTGCATATTCCCACCAATGTCACTAATAGCATTACAATTTGAAAAGAATACCTGGAACTCAACAGACAGCAAGCTAATATTTTCTTTGTACCTTCTGTCGTGTATGAAACAGCAAACAGGACAAACACAGGTAACTGATTACAAGATTCATGAGTTAAGAAATCTGGTGAGCAAACGTTGACTGCATCATAAAGCAGCTCATGTACCTTTAAAGCTTCACAACATCATTCCTGAAGTATATGCATATAAGTGGTGTAGAAATTAACCAGCCAAAGATTAATGAAGATATTGCTGACAGGTGCATTCCATACACACATTCAATCTACAACATCTGCAATTATAGCTTCAACACTTTGAAGAGACAGGGAAACAGAACAACAAACATTCCCACTGACTGCTGAATAGTGCCTGGAACACAACTTCCTAGATTTTAATCCCTTGGTTAGATCCGTAGCATGCTAGTAGTATCCTGGGCTTTTGTAAGTCAAAAGTGAAAGTTCTGTTAAGAGAGAAAGAAGAGGCACAGAAAGTCTTAGCGACAATCATATATACTCACTATTTCTCCCAACTGAGAAGGAACCAACTGAGTTTAACTGAAGAGGTCATATACAGACATTAACAGCCTGCTATGGTAGACTTAAATATGCTTCCACACTTGTGACAGTACATTGTGTCATGTATTATGCCTTTCAATAGAATATAGAGCCTTTGAAAAATCTATTTAGAGGCTTTATAGCAAATACAAAGTGTTTTCCTTGCTCAGTATATTCTAACCAGTATTTTATCCTCTGAGTGTTTAAGAAAAACCCAGGATAACATGTTTAAAGTCACAGGACACACCAGAATTGTTCTCCCTTTCCCTGATTTTCCAATATTCTCTCAGCATAGAATTAAAGCTCTATCAAAGTTGTGAGCATCTTTCCAATAACTGTAATTTAAAAACCTTGAACACTTCAACCCAAATCTGACAAGATATGTATAAGCATCGTTTTCTTCTATCTAAGAGGAATAATCACTGTAAATAGACTACTGTGCATTATGACACTCCACCCCTTACTTTGATTCTATATTACTACCTTTAGAAAAGAGATGTGCTTATGTTGGGTACTAAGAAGCCTTTAAAAATTACAGATCCTCATAATTACAAATGCGCTGTGAGAGGCTGGCCCCCAAAAAGGGAGGAGGGGAAAGGGAATGAAGACATGCACCACTTAATGTATGTTATCTTCTAAAGGGAGTCCTGCACTACTTCCTGAAAGCAGCATCAGAATCCATGTCTACAGGATCAGAGACAAGTCAGGTCGGAAGGGATCTCAGGATGTCACCCTGCTCAAGCAGGGTCAGCTCTGAGGTTGGACCAGGTTACTCAAAGCCGTAACATAAGCATAGTCTCCTAAAAACTGGTCAAAGGATAACAAATAAGGACAAGAGAGTGACAGCAAATGCCAGCAAGACAGTTATCCTCACTGACAGCAGGTGCTGGAACAGCTTTTCTGTACAGGTAAAGGCAACATGACTTGGAGAACACCTGCCTTTGTCTCCAGCATTCCACCCAGCAACCATGGGGGTAAGGTGGAAGTAAGAAAAGGGAAGCTGAGAAAAACAGGACAGATTCTATGCAACAGTGAGAAGACCAATGAGTAAGTAAGAAAATCATTTTAAAAGGGAGAAATTGAAATGCTGCCAAAAATACTAGCAACAGATAAAGGTGTCTACTGCTTCATCTAAAAAGAAGGTCTACTATTTTCTATATTGCTGTCCAGTAGGCAAAAACAATATAGTCTCTGGAAACCCAGGGCAAACCAAGCTTAACAGAAAAGTAGTACAATAGGGCACGCAGACAGATATTCCTGTTGGGCAGTCCTATAATCTCATCTATTCCCACCTAAAGAAGGTTAGCCACACAACTTACTCCTACGAGGAGATCACCAGTGTACATGAACAAACAGAACAGATACTCTTTTAAGAAAGGATACCATCTAGAGCTCCAGTGAAATAATCAATATGATTCCATTGGAAAGAAGTAAAGGCATTTCTAAGCAGATACACCTTAGTGAAAACTGGAAAAGAAAAAAATCTCTGGCTACCCTTCAGTTTACCTCATATTAACAAACCCTGGTAGCAGTAAACAAGAATTTAAAAGCTTAATACAGCCAAGTCTTTTATCATTTTTTAAAAGGCACTCAAAGTCCTCTTGGTGTACATTTCAAAACTCTATTTGTATTACAGCCAGAGCTACAGAACATTGAAAGAAAACAGGAACTCCCCAGCAGATCAAAAGAAAACAGTCAGGAAGTAATTATGTAAATAAAGTATGCCCTAAAGTAAAAGCTTCAACAATAGCCACAGAAGCAGCATATTATAATTGCCAGCAATATCTAAATAACTGAATTCCTAAATAGAGTATGTGCTTCTGCAGTTTAAAAAGCAGTTCCATAGAATAGCTTTAAAAAAAAAGATCAGTTATTGTCTGCTCAATGTGGGAGGTAGGGTGTGTACAGGAGAACACTACAGCTATATGTCATTTCAGAAAAGTGCATGTTTTAAAATATGTTAAGATCTAATGTTCATTTTTAGTATTTTATGAACTATGGCAGAGCAGATGGCAACTACTAATTTAAAATACTATATCTAAAGCTATTACCTTCCATTCCTCACTAAAACAGGAATTTAGCTCCTCTGTCAGCACACCACTGCTGATTATTTCCTCTAACACTTCCCAAACAACCTAGCATTTCGTTTCCCCAAATGCTTTTGCAGTAACTTTTCTTAAACTGTGCATGTTTACTATAAATGCTGCTTTTTGCAAGTATCTTCATTTTAGCCAAGAAATTCTATGCTAACATTTTCTTTTTTTTTGTTACTTGAATAACTTATAAATTAGTTGCATGCAAAAAGAATGTTTTAAGTTGTTGATTGGATGACGTTAGAAATAGCAGCAGTTACATCTCATTGAAGAGATTTCAGATGCGGAACCACTCATTGTTTCTATCAAGGTTCAGAGGCATGCTAACAAAAAAGCTTTCCTTTCCTGGGGATAGGGAAGGAAGAACTCCCCTTCTGTTTAGTGAGTCCGTGGAACCTTGCCAGCAGCATTTCATTTGGGTCTTGATTAACCATCACTGCAAGAGCACACCAAATTGATACAAGTACAAACATTAAACTGTGTAGGAGTGTGCTTTGACCCAAAAACAGAAAAACATGTGGTGGCAACGAATAAGTTAAGTAGAAGTTGCTGGAACTGGTTAAGAAATCCAGTTTTGGTTGTAGTTAGATATACAGTATTAACTTGGAGCATATTTTAGCACTACAATGTTTGATCAACTTGCTAAGTAGTCTCTGATCAAAAGTAACTCAATTTCAGGCTACCATTACCTTTTTTGTGGATTAAAGTATCTACTTTTTATTCTAAAAAAAAAAATCACATCACCTCTTTCTAGTTCTGTATTGGATTTTGTTGAAAGGAAATTGAGTGGCTACACTTATATTTTGTATGTATGCACACTAACTGGACCACAAAACAGGATTAATATTCTATAAAGGATATTGCTTATGCAAGAGATGTGCTTGCCTCTATACGGGAAGATCATGCAGAGACAATTTTCATTGTGCATCTGTACCAAGGTAATGTTTCAGTAACTTATCTCCATAACACACCTTAAAATCCTTTTCCTTCTGTTCCCATTTCTACTACACATTTTCTTATAAGTCATCTTAAGACAGGCCAGAAAAAGATAAGAGACCATATCCTTGCATTCTGATATTCAATTAAAGTTTTGTTGTTTGCGGTTGTTTTTTTTCCCCAAAAAGCATCTTAATGTTTAAGAAATTTCAGTATTAGGGAAGAACCAAATGATACTTTAAGTAGACTTTCATCTCTGATGTGAGTGTACAGTTATGTCCAGATGTACAATTGACTCTCTCATGGCAAAAATTCCTTAAAGAATTAAAAAATAAACCCTATCATATTGGCTAGCTGGTTTCTGCGAGACTGCTTCCCTGCCACAGAAGCTTTTCTACAAATTCTCCTGTACTAGGCCAGCAATAAAACCAGCAAGATTAAGAGTAAATTAAATCCATTCCTAGTTACAGCAATTTGGCAAGGGTATTTCAAGGCTAAATTAAGGACAACCCCAGACTGACTACAGGGACATTTCAAGGTCATCTTAGGACTACTCCAGCAAATCTTTCAAGAACATATAAGGATCTATGCCCAAGACATTAAAGTTCATATAGACTCAGTGACAGCTTTAGAATGCACTGGTAGCAACTTCAATATTTAAAAAGGTATTTGAAGTTTCCAGTATTAGTCAGTATGTGGTAAGCATTTTAAAAACACACCAGTACTCTTTCCAACAATAGCTAATAACAAGGTCCTGAGCAGGACAAGCTCATACAGCATTCTAGCTAGCCAGAAGAGTTCCAAATTAAGTTTTCTGATCCTTACAGTCTGGGGGCAGGGGAGAAGAAATCAGAGCAACAAGTCCTCCTGTTCCAGATCAGCTCTGGGAGAAAAGCGTTTCGCCGAGCTTCCACAGCACAGTACTCTTACTAAGTCTGGAGATAATGGTCCAGCAATGTTAAATATTTATACAACTTCTGCTGATAAAGTTTCCAGGTGACAAAGACTGATACAAGAATAAGTAATGAAGACAGGTTACTGTTACAGAGTGCTGGATGATTCAGCTAGAGGATTACATAAAACTATACTTGAATATGATCAAGTGAGAGTTCATTGACAATAACAGGTTTCAAGAGACCTATGCAAGACATCTCAGTCAGCCCTCTCGTTTTGACTGCAGCCTCATGGAGGACACTCATCAGCAACTGTCAGCAGAAGAGTGAGGATAAATAGCTGGAGATTGTATCTTTCTGCAGACATTTACAGGTAGAAAATAAATGTCTGTTTACAGGACAGTTGCATTACTGAGTACTAGAATATCAACAACTAGGATAGTCTATGAACAGTTTGTGATGGTTTGAAAAAAAAAAAAAACACAAACAAACCCACATACACCACAACACACAAAAACCCATGCTAAAAACAATCATTGAGCATTTTCCCATAGCAGAAAGAGGTCATTACTGAGTTTAGCCA
The DNA here is from genome assembly GCA_013400755.1 of Pelecanoides urinatrix. Classification (NCBI taxonomy): domain Eukaryota; kingdom Metazoa; phylum Chordata; class Aves; order Procellariiformes; family Procellariidae; genus Pelecanoides; species Pelecanoides urinatrix. The sequence continues at coordinate 242,673 of VZTQ01013647.1, forward strand.
TCATTCATCATGAACAGCACATGCTGAACAGTACAGACAACCTGAATGAGAAGAGAAAGTGAGATGGCAGAGTCTGAACCACTTCATATCATCAAATTTGTAAAAGGATGGCTGAATATATCTGTAGAATGAGCACAGACAAAAACATCAGGTGAAATTCAAAGATGATGAAGCGATGCAATTGGAAAGAGAACGTGATCATAAATTTCATGGAGAGGTAGGCTCTAAACTATTACTCTCATAAACAAGACCTAGGGGTTACAGTAACTATGGAGCCAAGCACCATATCCTAGAACTAGATCTGCCACACACTTACGCAGTGGTGTACCAGTCCCCATTTTCCTTCCTCCCCTATTGCTAGTATGCCACTGCCATCTTGACTAGTCTGCTTCTATTCAACGGACCACAAACATCTGATCCATTTCAGCACTTAATCCACCCTGCTATCCTGGAACACCATTGAAACTTTACCTGTATTGATCATATTGCCAGGCACTACTTCAAATGCAGGGTCTAAGCATTCACAAGAAGAACAGCATACAGTAAGTGAAGCAGAGTTTATGGCTAGCTTTCCTACCTGTCAGTAAATATCCAGAGCTCTACGGGCAGAAGAATCTTTCTAGGCAGAGCTGGTATATATCAAAATAAATATTTATTATGGCTAAAGCAATTTGCAGCTCACTAAAGCTAAAAGATCACTGATCTTATTTTACAGAAAAAAGTTACTAGAATCACTTAGAGACAGGCTTAACATTAAATCACAATGCATTTTATGCGTGCTTTCATTTTATAGCTATATCTTACATTTAACTACAAATAAGTTTAAGTGTTCCTTATACTTTCAAATAGCCATCTACCAAGGTAGTAATTATTATTCAGGTTTTCATATGGCATTGACAATTCAAGCCTTATATTTTTGTGAAAACTTCCATCATTAGTTTTTGCACTGTACCACAGGAGAACAGCAAAAAAATGCTTGAAAGGATTATTCAAAAAGGTGCAAGAATTTGCACATGGAGCCTCAGATAGAACTTCAAACACAAGTTTCTATTCTTTGTGAATGCAGTTCTCCATTTTTACATGACAGTGACAAACCAAAATACATACTCTGGGAAGTAGAGGGAATTTGCTTCTGCAGCTATAATACAATCACTTTCACAAGTTCACATAGTTGGGGAACACTCCTCCATTGCAAAGAACACTACATAATTCCATTCGAGCTACGCAGTATTATTTATAGTATCGCTGACTTTAAAACAAAGTGCAGTAGCAGTAAAAAAAACCAAACAAAGAAAAAACCCGACCACATACCTGTATGAAGCTGAACTTTACCAATGACTCCCTCTACCAGGCCAAGACAAATGGGATTCCAAGCCAAAAGAAGATCAGTGGCTGCAAAAAAGAACAAAGCTCCTGTTATTTTAAAGTAAACTCAACAGGACAATTAAGCCAGTGATGGTCATTCTCTCCACTTCCCCATCTAAGAGAGTAGAAAATAGACCACGATTCCTGCAATAAGAGTGAGATACATATGCTGTTCAATTTTTGCTTATTACCAAGTAACTATGACCAAACTACTAAATTTCCAATTTAAAGCCCTACCCCAGATATTTCCCAGATATTTCAGGAAAAAAAACATAATTGTTTTGGGCTACGTTAATTCAGTTTAATGGAGGCTTAATTCTTCTAATAGCCATTAGAATTTGTAACTTAACTGAAATTTTACACTGCTAAAGTGAAATTGAATACAGGTCATTAAGTTAATAGTATAGCCTCAAAAACCCAGCAGATGTTAACTTTCAGCACCAGCTCTCTCCCATACTTATCCAATTACTATTAGTTTCACATCCTCTTTCTACATACATGCACAACACACACACGCTTCCTCTTTTGTTAAAACACTCTGAACAACTACATGGAATACCAAAGCTCAGAAAGTTAAGTTTTTAGGTTTCTAGTTCTCCTGCTGTTAAGAAATTCCAGTGAACCACATCAGAAGTAGAAGAGAAAGCAGGGAGGCAACACTGCCAACTTTGTGAAAGGTACTCCTCTCAACATGCATTCAAGCCATCATTTGATGCAAGTCAGTAAGATAGTATAAACGTGAAGAGTATCCTTTGGTCACAGACACACATTGTTGATACTCAGTAAGAGTTTCTAGTAGTGATGTAGTACCTGTTCAAGAGTTCAAGACTGCAGAAAGAATAAAATTTCATAAGTCAAATCTTTTAAGTGAAAACAAATCCTTAAAAGCAATTGGTATCTGTGTAGGAGAGAACAAACTCACAAAGCCAAAGGAGAAGGGAAAGTTTTTCTATACCAAGAAGGACAAGCAGCTTGTTATTATCTACTAAAACTCACTTGTTCCAAGGTGCAAGAGTTTCTCCAGTTTTAAACATCCAGACAAATTAAGTATCTTAGCTCCTGGTGTAAGTAGATGAATATTTGAAAGAACAAACTCACACAATATCTTAAGACACAGAAGAGTACAAATCATCCACCTGCACGCACTTTATTTACAAGACCTTTGTTTCTTCTTGGAAGTCTGAGATCTGCAGGTGACAACTGCTAGTCAGTTTGATACTTTTTCCGTACTTATTTTCAAACACTGTATCCTCCTTGAAACATTTGTAACTGAGACGTCGGTATTTCAAGAACACACATTTATTCTATCTTTCAGCATAACATTTAATAGTAAACCAGACTCAGCTAATCTCATCATTAATACAAGCATTTACATGACATACAACAGAAATGGTTTAAGTCAGGATAGATCTAAATTGAACTCATTTAAATGGGATATATCACATGTACTTGTACACAGACAAGCAAGAACTAAGAGCACATGGTAGCAGAATTTAAAGCAATGTTTGCAGGAGGCAGTACAGAGCTACAATTAACATGTAACCAGGCTGTACCATTTAATGGACTATATCTGCAGTGAAACTCCTGGTTCTTCCCGTTTCACTGCAAGAGTGCTACAGACAGTTACTTGGTCTGTACAGAACCTAGTATGAATCTTGCCATAATTAAATGAAGTTTTTAAGGAGACTAATACAGATAGATGAGCACTAGGAAATAAGTGACAGTGGCTATGACCGCACGAACAGTTTTTTACCCTCAAACCTTGCTGAAGTACCTAAACTCATCTTGTATCCATGTTCCAAAGACTCATGCTCACACAGAACGACTTCTAGGACAGCCTGAGCTCAGAGTTTCAGTCCAAATAACATGCAAGAGTATTTGCATGCTGAGTGGAAAATCTGCACTATCACACTTAGACAGAAGAGGAACAGAGGCAGCTTTCCTCACTCCCAAATCTTCCACCTTCTTTCCCAGTTCACCCACACAATCCCAGAGTCTTGTCTTCACCCCTGTGAATTTTCTAGAGCTATTGTCTCACACTTCATCTACTTTTTGCTATCTTTGCAATTGACTTCCACATTCATATTCCATTATGAGCACTAGAAACCAGTGAGATACATCAAGCAGCCAAAAAAAGCTAGGCACAGGAGGAATTTCAAGAACCACACCACTGAAGGTTTGTCATAGCTACTACAAACCTAGTAATCTAGAATACTAAGTCTTTTTAAACCACTGTTTTCTTGCTATGACAAGAGATATTAGTAGGAAAGCTCTGGATAGTAAGTGAGGTTTTCTTCTAGTAGCTTACAAGAGAGAAAAAAATGAGAAAAACAAGATTTTGTTTTAATTACAGATATAAGGAAATGATACTTTAGACTTGCCTGAAGGTCATAAGGAAAATGGTATCAGGGACTGTACGACAAGTGGGTCTTATGTAGCTGTTTTGTGCGTTACTCTGACATATGTCACCCTAGACATAATCAGATGCAATGTCCAAGACTTCTACAGGAATACTCCTCCCTAGTAGTACAAAGGCACAATGAAACTAGCTCTAAACTCCGACTCCTGTGTTCACTTAAAGTATAGATGAGCGGGGGGGGGAGGAAAGAATGCATTTGGAGTTAAATGCACATTACAGTTTAAGAGTTTAAAGACAGCAACTATGGATCCACCAGCTGGGCAGCACTGGCTCTTGAGATAAGTGTGATTATCAAGCTCCTAACAGTGAAGGCTCACTATTTCAAGAAATTTTTTCCAGGGGAAGGCAGGGCATAGGAAAAAAAGGACACATATTTAGCAACATTTAAGGAGATTAACATAGTTTTTTCAGTGTTCAAGAAAACCTATATGCAAAGAAGTCTTACCGGAGAAGTGCCTGTAGGCTGTGAAAAAATACCAATTGTGAAATCACAGTGACTTTCTTTGGTGACAGTATCCCAAGATTTTTTTTTTCCTTACACTGTTTCTAGAGAACTTTCTATAGGAAAGTATGTGTGACAGCATAAAAGCAAGCAAGTTGTTTTAACTAAATAAAACACATCTGGTTCTGACCTTCTGATTAGAACTTTGTGTCTCATTTTAACTCAATTTTCGGCGTGACAGCCGTATCTCACCCAATCGTGCTGAATAAATATCACTGCACTAAATACCAATATGAACCTCTTGCTCTTGAAGAGTACACTCTGGAAATGCAAGATGGATGAGCCAGATTAAAATGTTTAACTACCATTCCCCCACCCACCCCTAAAGAATATGGCCTTTCATGTCAAATGCAGTCCTATTTACTCTGTTTTGGAAGAAGCTGTCTGCAACTTCTGTCTAATACTGTAAAATCATTCAACATTGTTCGATTGCAGTCATTTAGTCTGTCTGGCAATTCTGGTAGTAGCTATCTTCAGCCACCATCTTGTATCTTTAAAAATTATAACCACTTAATCTTTCCTTATGTAACGATTTAAAATACGCAGAGCTCCCAGAAAGTTAACCGCAAGCCTGTAGGACATTAGTCTTTAACTGCAAAACATAGCGGAATTTAAGAGGCAGCATAAATTGGTAGCAGTGATACAGGTTAAGGAAGGTATTTACATCTTTTTAAAACCCAGGGGAAAGTAACCATACAAAACAAAACTGAAAGTCCTCAGTTAAAAGTTTTTGGATAGCACACATAAGAGATGTGGCCATATTTCTGGCTGCTGAAACAACACATGGCAAGTTTGAATTTTTTTTTGTTGTTGTTTTTTTAAAGAAACACCTTATCAATAAGAATTAACTACCACAAGGCTCTATCAAAGGAAACACTGGACATCCCTCTATAACCAAAACAGACTGAATGCTTTGAGATATAATGTGAAATACAATTTATCAATACAGTTACTCTTGTTTTCCCACACAAACTTATCTTCCTATAGATGTCATATTAGTCATCTAGTGATCTCTTGAAACTCAGCCAGCCAGGAATAAAGACTTACCAACCTGAAACTGCAACACAATGTTGTTGAAACAGACTTCTTACAGTATTGTGCTGGTGATAATGAGCACTGCCAAAATAGTCATTGCCCTTCAAAGCAGAAAGTAGGAAGCTGTGTACAGAAAGAATCACTACAAGCAGCGAGCCAAGCCCCATGGAAGATCTTCCCTGACTCGGGGAGTTCTCTGGTGTCCTCAGTATATTTTGAGGGAATTGCCAAGCTTTGATAGGCCTTAACACATGCCCTTAATACTTTGAGGTATGTACCTGCTTACCAAGTTTCCAACCCAAATACAAAATACATCTGAAGTACAAAATTGCTCATTCTTTCCCTTATCCTGCTAACTAAATTCAAGCTATTGAAATAAGTGTTGCCTCTTTTTGCTGATTCCTGTCAGAGATTAATGATCACTGACAATACATTTACCATTCACAGTGACTGTATCAGCATTGTAGTCACAGCACAATAGAACTTCCGTCACAAATTCGGAACAAAACCAGCTTTGATGTGATTACTTGCACCACCACCCCTCAGAGCTTTCCAGCAGCGATGCAGGGCCATGCAATGGCAAATAAAGTTTCTTTAATTCTTAGTGTTTACAGAAACATAATGCTGAAAAAGGTGATACAAAAGTAACTTGGAAGAGCATCAAAAGCCAAAACTGCTTTCTAGCCCTTTCTCCAGTCTACCACCAGCAGAGTCGATCCAACAGTTGATCGTGATTTGTGTCAGGCACAAATTCTGATAAGAAAACAAACCGCTGCTTTGGGATAAGCCACTTGCTCAATACTGAATGACTCTAGGCAAGTCTGAAGAGTTTAAGGAGGCAGGCTATCAGCTTCCTTCGGGGAGAAGGCAGGAAGAAAAAAAGATTTCATTTGTAATCACTTGAATCCAGCCCTTACTACTGAGCCACTGCCTGGTTCAATCCATTAAATAGCTATAACTATTTATCTTCCAATCTTGCTGTAGTTCAGGGAGTATACTCCTCTTCTCTTTCTCAAACTTTGCTGCCTTTCAGGAATGGACCTCTGCTGGAAAGTATTTCCTATCAGTGTACTCAGTATAAAAACATACAAAACAACACTGAATTTCAAGCTCAGTTTGTAAGTGTATAGACACAGACATAAATGCATGTTATTTCTCAAAAATTCTTTCCATAGCCTGAGAGAGTCGCAATTCTCACAATCATTCTCACCATTCAATACAAGCAGTAGACATTTTTATATAGAAAGTAAAAGCTGAGTAACTCACTGTAAACAGCCAAAGTAAATCTTTCAGCTCTGCTAACGTAGCATTTGACACCTGAATTGTTAACTTTTAGGAAAAAAACTTCAATACTATTATTAAATAGATTTGAAATTTTTTTCTTTAAATTGTGGCTGCTTTAGATCAAAGACAACTACAGGACTTTATTAGCACTATTTGACCCTTATGACCTCTTGTGGCTTTTCAAAAGAAAGACTGCTTCCAAGTTCCAGTTCATCTTTGAATAGTGTTCTGAAATATTAGCCGGGATTAAGAGATTACAAGTTAACTGTGAAGACTTAAGAGTATAAACTTGAACTTCTTTCTCTTGTAGGAAATAAAGCACTACTTACGCAAACAAACTTAGGCTAATTAAGTTTTCCTTTCAGCACAGATTTCTAAATTTATATTTAAGCTACTAGAGTTACAAAAAGATAGAGGAGTATTAAGACATTTAGTATTATAAGTACAATTACAAGCTCTTAATTGTCATGAAGTGCTAACTTATAACTTATTTACTTGTATATTCTCCAAACTTTAAACAAGTTATTCCTTCAGCCAATCACCTGTTTTAATTATCTTTAATTTGTCATTTACACAGCTTGCACCTTCTTTGCCCCTGTACTCGGCGCTGGTGAGGCCGCACCTTGAGTACTGTGTTNAGTCTTGAGAGCCCTCAGTCACTTAGAATTGGAATGCTTCGCTTTATAATATGAGAAGTGAAATCTCCACTACTCCCCAGGCTGCCCCCCCCCGCCCCAAACACCCACCTTAAGAAGCCTACAGCTGGGCTACACTAGGAGGATTTCAGAAAAATCCCAGTCAGTCTTCTCATTGCTACTACACCTTACAGCCTTGCTAGAAAGCCTGCTTATCCTCCAATCTCCAATGACAAGAACCATGTTTTCCAAGCAGCAATTCAATGCAAGTTTCTTACAGCGTGCCTGTCTCAACTGTAGAAACACAGCACGCTACAAACTACACATCTACCCGCTTGTGTCTGAGAAAATGAAACAGTGATTTAGTTTCTTTGGACACTTTCCTTCAGTATCTCAAAGTTAGACTAGATGAACAGGAACAGTTCAAGTACAATTCAGGTTGTATAGTGACAGATTTAAAGCAGTGGGGATCTGAGTATACAATGCAAGTTTGTATTATTGCTGCAAAAGCAGGATGCAAGTACCAGAGAAAGTACCTAATAAAAAAGAATCCTTACTAATCATTTTGATAAAGAACACTTCGTATTCAGTTGCAGTTATAAAATCCCCTGAGTCACCAGGCATTGCTCAGGAAGCTTAAAAACATACGGAAAGTGTTCAGTTGTCTGGAGAGTATCCAGTATTACAAATAATTACACAAGCAACTCCTGTACCAGTTGTTGTTACCAGGTGAAACATCTTCCCTCTAAACAGAATTTGACCCTGTCGATCAGCAGTCTCCAAACGTTTCTGATCACATAGCACATCAGTAAGAAATATTTTAGCATCCACCCCAAATATATGTATATTTATTTATAAATTATATACATGTTCTACTGTAGTAATACATTATAAAACATACACAAAAATAGAAGTTTTAAATGGATGAGATAAAATATTTTTTTAATAGTGTTTATTTATCTTTATTAATGATACAAGCGATTTTCTTCCCACACCCCAATGGATTGTCTTGAGTACCCCCGAGGTGTGTGCACCCCACTTTTGAGACCACTGCTATCAGTGGCTAAATGTGTGCAACAAGCTGTTAGATGCATTTCAACCGCTTGAAATTAGAATCCCCTCCTCACCCCTTCCACAAACCTGTAAATACCATTCAGATAAGTGACCAGCAGTGACTCTCTTAAAATGCAAATAGGCACTAAGCCACTGAAGCCCAGTGGGTGTTTGTGGTTTTTTGGTGGTTTTTTTTTTTACTTTAGAATTTCCCTTTATTCTGCTACACTGTTGAACTCTGCTAGTAAACACATGCATTCTCAGAAGTAATACAAGTAAAGAAATAATCTTTTATCCTTCCAAAAGTAAGAACACTGTACTAATTAATATTATTACAGACCAACCTACATTCCCATTTGCAGCTGATATTTCAACAAAGCTCAAGTTGTTTATGGGTATATTCTTCAAGCTAGGCAAGCAGTAGGTTGTCTGCAATTTTTTTTTAATTCTATTTACTTTGTAAGAGGGAAATTATCAGAAAGGCAGGAGGAAGATTTTATTCAAACCTACTTACAAAACAGACAGTTTAAACACTACATTCACTCATTCTGAAGATGAGCTGTTCTAAAAAGTTTTCTTAACAGTTACAGCTATACTCAAAAGAGAATGCAAGAAAGCTACCCCATCCTCAAAAGATTTAAATATAAACATTAATTGAGCAGAAGGATTTCAAAATTCTGAAAAATAGTCTGTTTTATTTATCACTGAACTGACTTACGTTAATGCTTCTTAAGAGCCATGAGAGAAATATGGGTATACTGTGGTGAGCCAAGTCTAAGCAAGGTAAGGTTTTCCCTCACTGTCACCTTTTCTTCTCACTCCATAATTAACTTTCCTCTCAGACTGCCCAACTACACAAACATAAAGCAAAAAAAGAAAAAAGAACAACCATTTCAAACACTAAATAAAGGAGTTATACTCAAAAACTTGGCACATGTGTTTCAGGAACAGAAAGTAAAGGATTTCATGCCACACACACCATATATGCCCCTTTTGTTTTTTTAAACTTTTGGGGACAAGTGGCCTATTTAATCAAATCATTTAAACATTACTGGAAGATATTTCAGTATAGGGAAAAATTTAAGCATCAGCCATATGTAGGAAGATGGCTGTTTTTCCTAAACTGAGAAACAGAAGAAAAGAAAACAAACCGAAGGTTAACAATTAATTACAGACCAGCACATTTTCCATTTACATTTTGCAACTACCTCTTGGGCAAGGTCATATACTTCTAAATTTGGCTCAGAATTCTGTTTTGCACAATGCTGGCATCTTATGCAATTTACTTCAGCATCTCAGTATGATCTTGCCTACTATCCCCATCATGTTATCAAAGATGAAGACTTACTACAGTACTCAAAATAGAGCATAAGTTTTTGAGCTCAAAGTATGTTCAAGTGGCTTGTTTTCAGTTTTTCAAAGATACAATGAACACTGTTTCAAGGCTTCTATTCAACTAAGATTTCTTCCTTAAAAGGAAGAACCTAAGTGTTCAAGTGGAATTCCATTCATTTCAGTTCAGCTTTTCAAGAAAATATCCTCTCCAGTGTTTATTGGGAGAGGAACTAGTGGTATTTGGAACAAGAATATACAACTGATCATTGATTATTAATATTCCTATTTACTGAAGCAGAGCTTGCATAAAAAAGGCTCTTGCATTATTTCCAAATTCCTCCTCTAGAAATCATCCAACAATTTCTTTTCTTCTTGATACTCATTCCTATTACTTTGTTTCCTATGAAGACATGTGAAATGCAATGATTTTAACAAATAAGGATTAGTTAGAAAATGATCAGCTGATAGGACTGATGACCATCAGCTGGAAGTGTTAACTCCACAGACAGGAATTAGAGCACTTCACAAAAGGTTTAAACAGATGGAGTGTGAAGAAAAACCTGCACATACCCATAAGCACACCCCTCCTCAGTGGACTCTGTTTTCACACTCTATCTTACAACAAGTATTATTTCCTGGTTAAGGTTTTTGCAAATGATACTTGCAAGAGTGATATGGCTAAATCACAAGTGAAAATAAACTGGGAAAAGTTTCTGTTGTTTTTTGTTTAAATAAAGAGAAAAGTTAAATCATTCTAGATCAAGTTAGATTACCATAGCAGGATAGTGGGTTTTCAAGAAATACAGATTTAGTTGCACATGCAAATTTCTCAATTAGAATAACCATATGCATTTTTGTAACAAATCCAGAACATTTAATGAACAAACTACTTTTTTAAAAATCACAAGTTTATAGCAAATTTTGAGTTACCAAATTTGTATCTTATTCTCTAAAAACCTCTATGTATATTAAAAATTCATGTTCTTTATAACATTAAACACAAATCATGAAACCTCTAAACATCCACAAAAAAGCTTTTACCAGTAGTCTCAAATCTTTGAGACATTTGACGGGAAAAAAGTACAGTCTGCCAAACTCTGGGTCCTGAGTCTCTATAGGCAACCCTAACAGAATGAGTTTCTGAAACACACATTCAATGTTTAATGAATCCATATTTGAGACTTGGTTGATATTGCACTGAAGAATGTGCTTCTAAAAGAAAATTCTCAACCACCGTCTGAGAAGTCTCACAGTTCAAGGGAAGTATTTACTGGAAGTTACTGCAGTCCCTTGACATCTCAGGGCTCCTGTTGCAGCTGCCACACAACGCAGCAGTTTGGAAGAGAAGCAGCAGGAAGTGTTTTCTTGTTGCCAGACTCACTCTTTCATTACCAGCAAATGCCCCACTACCCTCCAAATCACCTCCTGAAGTCAGCCAAAAACTTCAGGAATTGTCTTAAAAAAACTCTCAGCTTAAGAAGCTACAGCATTAACCATTCTTTCTGGGGCATAACTTCAGCAACATAAGTCTCTCCTGTATGCTTAATAGTATCAATTAAAGACCATTTAAAAAAAGAAAAATCACATTCCAATCTACAATAGTTGTTTTGAAAGAACTTAAGTGGCATATCAAATGGTCGTATTCTACTACAGTTCAGACAGTTTAAAACTTAAGTCACTTAAACTTTTCATGTTTCCTTATACATATAGCTGAAATATCACCCACACTTTTAAACTGTGAAAGAACCTACTACGAACAACAGTATTCACAGATCGAAAAAACACAAGCCTTTGACACAGATGCAGACCTTTCTTAATTGAAAGGCTGCTACCTGTCAGTGCCTTCTGTTCTAAATATTTTAGTTGCAGTTAACCTGCAATTTCCTATTCACTATTTAGTTAATACTAACCCATGAGATCAAAGATGAGTCTAACCTCTGCTAGCAAAATACAAACCACAAAAATCCACCTGAATTACAGATTCATCCTAGCAAAAAAAAAAAAAAAGCTTTTTTCTTCACAAAGCAAGCAACTTTCAGATCACAAAAAAAAAAAAAGAAAGCAACACCATATCAAGCTTAAGAGGTTTTTCACATATTTATTTAAACCTAAAATCATTTCTGTATGGGCAGGAATTCCAAGACACCTATGCATCTGAATTGGGACAAGCTCAGCATTTCCAGACCACTTCATATAAGGAAAAGGGGAAGAAAAGAGAGATAGAAACACTCGTGTTATATTCAACTTGTCATCTGCTACCAAGACTCAACAGGAAACTAAACAACATCTCACCTCAAGATTTATTTAATTCTCACCGTGGTAGGGTGTAGAATATTATCAACCCATTTAAGTCTCAGTTTTAGATTTACTATGCTCCATAGAAAGAATCATGGATAGAATTGCAAAGTAGATCTTATTTAATGAAATTAGAAAATAATTTCTTTCTGGTAAATACATTTGAAGATCTTGCCTCACAGTCAGAAGCTACAAAATTGACTAATGTATGTAACATTCAATCAGATGAAGGATATACAGCAGCCCGCCCTTCTCCCCTAGTCCTCTGTTCTCTTTTGTGAGAAGGAGCAAGCAGCAACAGGGAACCAACTGCTCAAGATTTTTTTAAGCATACATTCTTGCTGGGTTGCAGCTAATACAGACCAGTTCTGACATCTGGTTTGTCACATATGCCACAAGTATGTTGTGCTGACACCTAAGAAAGGGTACAGAAAAGAGGGAACAGAATGAGCAGGCAAGGGTGAGAAACAGTTCAGTAACCATTGCAGCTAAAAAGTGTCAAAAAACAGCTTGAGGTTCCTTATGAAGTAATTTGAAATATGGAGAGACTTTTTCTAAAGCTACAACTACCTCCTCCAGAATTCATTTTCAAGAACAGATAGGCCGTTTCCAAGACATACTTCTGAAATTCAGGAAGTCAGTTTTGTATGCAATACTTAGTAGCATGAATTAACACAGGGACCGTCATCCCTCAGAGCCACGCTTAGGACTACTCTGTAGCCTTAAACCTACTGACACATTTATCAGTATCAGTGTCATTGCTCCTTCCACCGTTCATTAGATCAAGGCCTTCACTTGAGCATTTACAGGCATTCAACTTCAAACAAAAGAACTTCATGACTGTAGACTGGAGGTGAAGAGTAGAACAGCTCAGGAATTCTTGCAAGTAATTTCTACATGACTCCCGTAATGTCTTTGAGGAGTAAGGCAAGCACATATAGCTAGAACATGAGATGATTTGTGATTCAGAGAAGATTTCACACTATCAGACTAAGACACCTAACCTGAAATCTGTCCCCTGATACTCTGAAAATACTGTTGGTAACATGTCTCTCATTAAAAGAAAAATACTTAAAAGGCATTGCTTCAGTTGCTGATTCACAACCATTTTCAACAGATGAAAATCAGCACTGTAACACTAATTTCCTGAAGTGTTTAAAACAAACATTTACTTCTAGTTATAGCTCCAGAAGTAAGACACATCTTAACACCACCTTACTCTTACAGACAGAGGCAATGGAGTCTTTGAGCATGACGTTCCCAAAACTTGCTTTAGAATAACTGCAATGTGTGTATCACTCAAAATATGAGGGTTTTTTTTTCTCCAGGGTGGTGGGAACAAGCATTGCTACTAGTAATAGTTTTGACAGCAACGATTCCCAATCTTATTTAGTCTGGCATTACTGCCCGGAGTATTATCAAGTCCAACATGATGATAATAGAAGTTTTCACCCCATAAAATAGTCTCATTCCTTTTTCTGCTGACAAGAAAATTGTGAGAATTCAGCATCTTCAATATTTTTGCACTTTTCTATATATGTATACACATGCATATATAAATACATAACTTATACCAACAACAACGATAAAATGATGTTTGTAATCTGTGTAGAACTACCACTCAGAAGCAGCCAAGCAGAGCATAAACACGAGTAAGCCAAGAGTGAAATCCTGATCAAGACCTGATGTAAGGTATTTAAAGCATGGTTGAACAACACATGTTTTTTCACTATGCTGAAAAAAGTACATTGTAGACAGCTAAATTCCTAATAAAATCTATGATGCCAAAGTGATTCATGGATTTCCTAGAGGTGACTCATTAGTGCTTTCACTTCAGAGGAAAAAAACCACCAGAAACATCTTGTAAACATAAGCAGACATCCTTCAAACTAGGGCCAACCTCAGACTTTGCTTATAGCAAATATTTACTAAGGGGTTTTTGCCTTTTTTAATTCAAGCTGTTCTCGCCATGATTCATAGAGGTCAGAAATACAGCTTTCAAGATTAGCAAATTTCTGAACATGCCTTTATAGTTGAGGAAGGAGAGTATTATAAAGCCTAGCATCAGCTCTTTAGATTCAGACCTATCATACAAAGCAAAACTTTGCATGGTTTGCCAGTTTTATCTATTTCAATCCATGAATGTATAAAGATTAATTCAGAGCAGCCTCTGTGGGACAGAATAAAACCAAGGCCTTCAAAAACAAGTAAAGACACATAGATTATAGCCTTTTGACGACTATTAAACATGTCAATGAAAACAAGTTATGACTGTTTTTTTTAATACAGCGGTGACTCATCACACAGTAATCCATTTACTCATTTCCGGTCAGTGGCCTTCATTATAAATGGTCAAATATAATAAAATTGTAAACTTGAGGATATCCAGCCTTGTCTTAATACCAGCAAGAGCTATTGATCCAAGAAATACTTCTTGAAAGAACTGTTTCTTTCTTGGGCTTGCTTTCAACATACTAAGGTATTTCATTTCACAGCCCTATAGCCCACTTTCAATAAGATGATTCACAGACAGGGTTGGAAAAACAAAACTACAAATACATTGAAATGGCAAAGCGTGACTAACAATCAAGAGTTTCAAACAGACTAAGAGACTTCAGTATCGTATTACCTTTCGTAAATCTGTAGGTCACACACAATAGGGATCACTGGCTGAAAACTGAAAGGTAGGCTATGGACAAAATGTTGTCAGCATGCAAACTGCTGGGCACTGGCAAAGCCTCCATGAAGTTAATGGACTTCAAGGGAAAAAAAAAAAAGAAAGAAATCACAGCAATGGCTGCATGAAAACAAGCAACTGATGCTTTAAAAATTAAAGCTTTCAAACACCAATCTCCAGTTCACCAGTTTGTGCTTTTATTACTCTGCATCAGGTAAGAGCTTTTATGCCTATGCAGATGATTATAGCTATCACAAATATAAAATGGAGGGAGGGGTTTTTTTTCCCCCCTCATGAAAACATGCATTTCATTGACTAGCAGTATTGTTTGCTAGCTTAACATCAAGTATTTTGTAAGGTGATTTATAAACCAAAGTATTACTGGACTTTCAACCATAAGTGAAGCTGCTGGACAAGAATAAGTCATGTCAACTTGAGACAGACTGTAATTTTATCTAAGAGATGTAAACAAATTGCACTGACAAGACATGACTCAAGTATGAAAACATAACACAAGACCAGTATGAAAAAAAAACAGTTCTATGGATAAACACAGATAACAATGGTATTTGATGTTTATGTATAAAGTTTTTCCAGCCCTTTTAAAAAAGCTCATGAAGTGTACTGTACTCAGATCACCAGCCTGGCCATATGCATGCTTAACTGGCTTTTTTTGGCATAACATGGATCCCAGTTTTCAGAAGCTGTAACATCTGTGCAACCTGCCACACCTGTGGTGAAACATCCAGCTATTTAGAGTATTTTTAACTTATAAGCAGGTACACTATGGTCCTTTACATCTAAGCTGCATATATTACTCAAAGCAAGCTAATTTTTAAGGATGGCATTTCATTTTATAGACACCTTTACTGACTTACCTCCCAGAGAGGATATTCTAATTACCATTGGTTCAAAATTTCTGTTAACACAACTCACTCTACCTACAATTTTAGTTCCTCCTACCTTCTCTGCCGCCTGATATTGATACACGTAGTCCCTCTCTGTAATTGTTACTTACACTGCCTATAGTCACTAAAAAAAATTGAGGGCAATTTACAAGTGCAGACACCTCGTAAAAGGGACCAGGGAATACATTTGTTCAAAGACGCAATCGCCGTTTATCAGAAACACTGGCAAGCATCACTTATATAAGGCTGACACCAACACAAGATGGCCCTTTCTCATTTAACGATGCTCCAGCAAGGGTGACCAGGTGCATTTCAACATTACGAACTATTGAGGTTAAGCACGGGGAGTTGGCAGGGGCAGCCCGACTTTACTTCGCAGAGAAACAAACACATCGTGCCAGAAAAACAATTCCTCAGCCCGCAGAAGGTACGTTTCTCGCTGAGCCACCGGTGCCCGGACACGCGTGACCTTCTGCACCGCGGCTCGCCCCGCGTACACCGCGCTGGGCAGCTGCCCCCGGCAACGCGGAGCCACCACCGCGGGGACGGCGGCGGCAGCCCGGGCTTGCCCTCAGAGAACCGGGGCGTTGGAGAGAGGCGGTCAGGGCTGAGCCCCGCAGGGCCGACCCCGGCACCTCCGGGGAGACCCTTGGCGCACAAGCCCTGCCGCCCCCCGCCCTCAGCCGGGGCTCGGCACCGCCACCGGGCGCTCTCGGCGGCCACCCTCGGAGGGCAGCTCCGCCACCGCCCTTCCCCTCAGCGACCCTCTTCCCGGCCATTGTCAGCCGCCGCCGCCCCCCGGCGAGGGCACTCCGGGCGGGTGGCTCCCGGCCCGCCCTTCCCCACACAGGAAGCGGGCACGGAGGCGCGCCCCGGCCCCAGCCCCGCCGCCGCGGCGGGGGCTCACCGGCTCTCAGCTGCAGGCTGCCGTCCCTCCGGCTGCACCACAGCGCCCGCTCCCCGCTCTGCAGGATGTAGTGGTCCTTGGCTTGGAACAGCTCCATCCTCGCACGCCGCCGCCGCCGCCCTCCTTTGCCGCCGCCGCCGGGAAAGGAGGGAAGGCGAGCGGGGCGCTCCCGCCGCTCCGCAGCCGCGCGGCTCCCGCGCGCGCACGCCGGGCGGAAGGGGGAGGGCGGGGACGGGGCGCGCTCCCGAGCCGAACGCGGGTGCGCGCACGCGCGGCAGCGCCGCAGGGAGTCCAGCGAGTCCCGGCACCGCCGCTCCGGCGAGGGGCGCCTCCTCAGCCGGCCGGGCACGAGCTCGGGGTTCCGGCCCCGCCGCCGCACGTGACGCTGCCCGTCAGCGCCTCGCCGCGCGCTTAAAGGTGCAGCGCGGCGCGCTGGGCGGAGCTTGCGGAGCGCGAGGGGCGGGGCTCCCGCTCCCGCCCGCCGGTGCCTCGCGGTCCCCTCAGCCCGGAGCCCTCAGCCCGGAGCCCTCAGCCGCCCGCCGGGGAGGGAGACAGCCCGAGGGCCGCAGAGACAGTGAGCAGCAGGAGGGGACCGAGCTGAGGCGCCGCGGCGGGGAGGGCCGGCGGGCAGCGGGACGCTTTGCCCTCCGCGGCGGGGATAACCGGCGATAACCCCCGGGGCCGGGGGCGGCTGGGTCTGAGGGAGGGGCGCGCGCCCTCCCCTCAGCGCCGGCGCTGCCCAGCCTCGACGGTCTCCCGCCGGCGGCGAGGGCAGCCCCGCCTGGCTTCCCGGTGGCCCCGGCTGTCTCCGGCCCGCGCTCGCCGGACCCGTGGTGCCTGGAGGAGTGCCGGGCCCCCGCAGGGCCTGGAAGCCTTCAGCTACACAAGCCGCAAAGCCGCAGGAGGTTATAGCCAGGCACCACAGACAAAGTGATAACAGCTAAGCCTGTATCCCGCAAGCTTTTTCTGCTTTTCCAAGAGGGAGCAACTTTAATAATTAGTGGAAACAGGCAGGAGTTGATATAGTGTATCAGCCAGTGGTGAAAGGAAATCTCAACACCATAGCACAGGACTCATTATGATTTTAAATATTTGTACAGTACAAGGGTAATTATACCTTCTCTCTCTTCTCCAGACAACACTGGAAAATGTACCAGCAAACTCATCACTGCTGCAGACCCTTCCCAGCCTTATGGGCCACTTGTCCACAGGTTTCCAGAGCTTTTGTTTGTCTACAGAAGCTGAAGTCCCACTCCCTATAACATTGAAGTAGAAATGGACAAGGACAAAAAGCATCCCATTGTGCATACAGCCATTTGGGAGCAGCTTGGTTTGTTGAAAGAACATCTTCAGTATATCTTGAAAATTAATGGTGCATGCAAGTAAGTATTACATAGTACTGGAAAACCAATTTTCTCATCTTTTTATTCATTTCCATCTACACTTATGTCTTAAAAGAATGATCATTTTTTTAAAATGTCTCTAGACAGGCTTTATATTATTTTGAATGCTGTTTAAGATTTTTCTTTCAAATATAAGGTCTGACCTCTTGCTTTTTTTCTTTTAAGTACGCTTAAATAGTATAGGAACAATATGAATGGAACTGAACTCTATTTGACTTGATAATAGATGCTAGTATCTCTTAACATTTTCCCCAGGGCAGATATGCAAAAGGACACACTATTCTTTCTTGGCTACAGATCCCAATTTTGAAAATGCTATGCCCTACAGCTTCCAGCGTAGCACTGTCTGACCTAATTTTTGTATGTAGCGGTCAACGCCATTGGCAGAATGCTAGTAATGCTAGTAATTCAGATCACTCCTGCAGGTACTGGGCAAGAGAAGGGTTTAAATGGCTTCTCAGTATTTTAATAAATATATGTCTCTTGAATTACTTTCTTCTTGATTTTCCCATAAGCACAAAGTCACATATTTTCAAAGGCATGTCAAACACACAGAGAAATGCCGTACAGGGATGGATTGGTTCACAGCTTGTTTTCTAGCAGAACAATGTAGTGCTGTTTTCTCACTTGTAAATGAAATACATTTATAGTGCCATAAAATGAAGCCTAGTCCAAGTAGCGAAGGCATTGTGAAATTTCAGGTAAAATGAATGGACAGCAGAGCTGTGATTGCAATGGGACATATTTTGTGTCTCTAACTGAAAGCTCCTGGTGTGCAAAGAAAGCCGTGTCTTTCTTTCAGTTTTAGCTGCGTAAAGGGAAGGGTGAGGAGCAGCAAGAGCCTCAAGTTTTTCAGTTGCTCAGGTCAGTAAAATCTGCAACTGTTGCTGCAGCTTCTCCTGGAGAGAAGTCACTCTGTGACCCTGCAAGGAAGCTGGCAGTTGACAGCTAAAAGAGATTCTTGAGTTTTGCTCTTCTCTGTCTCTTCTGTGCCTTGCACTGTGAGCAGGGCAGAGGGACAGTAGTTTAGTTAGATAGTGAGTCACAGGCAGCAGGCATCTTCGTGGCAGTAGCTGCAGCATTCCCCTTTCCACAGAGAAATGTGTGAAGCCTTAAGGAAAAAAATTTGAAAATTATTTGGGGCCGAGATTTGCTAAGACAGCAGGTGAGGTAGATTTTTGACAAGTTAATTTTCCTTAGGTAGAAGAATCTGTTTTAGCTGTCAGTTGTACACACCTGCCTGCCTGAAATACTTTGTCGTTGTTTTCTGGACAGTGCAAATAAACACCTTATTCAGTGGTACCATTCCTTCATTTCATTGTGTAAATGTAAGCATTTGATTTTCACGTTTACATTGAATTAATTATCTGAGAAACCCATAAAGACTTTAACTAAGATGATTAATATTGTCTTGTAAGAATAAATTATAATCAATATGAAAATCACAGGAAGAAAGATGTCCTGCCCTCTGGTACGGAGTCCAGCCACTCAGTTAGAGTGGCTCCATGAACAACTGATGTGGCATTTGTTACGCAACAGGAGACTGGGAATCTCCAGCTGGAGCATGGGAACTAGCAGCTGAGTGCAGAGATTTCCGGAATGGGTCTGTTCTGTTAGTGGCAGATCCATTTTAGGAATTTCCCTCTTCTGCCAGAGGTTTCTGCTTCATGCGAAATCAGGAGTTCCTTTGGACACACTCTAGCTGGGAGCACTGAAGCCTCTGCTGACAGAGGGAGATGGACTACTGGGGAGGTTAGCCTCTTCAACTCGCAAATAAAAAGATTTACCAACTGTTATCAAACTAACTGCCATTGAACAGCACTACTTTCAAATCATTCTTTGAGAAGATTGGTTTCTCTCTCAGACGTTTCTCCGTTAGTGTATTACTCCTATATTTAGTTATGCTACAAAACATGACTAAAGGACATTAAGAAATGAGAAATCCCCTTATTAAATGTTAACATTCAAGACCCAGGCAAGAGCTTTATTTTGGAAGGTACTGAGCATCCAGTCTAGAAAAGCATTTAAGTGTATGCATGACTTTAGATGTATAAATTAAATATGTTTGATTGGACATTAACATCTTTTAAGATGAGCATGTGCTTCAGAACTTTTCTGGTTTAAGACTAGGAACTGAACACCTAAATAGGTCAAAACATAACCCTTTGTTTTTGCTCCCATCTCTCTCCTCTATTTCCGGGCAGTCTGCACTATTAATTGCTAAATATTTATCACTGTCACTTGCAATATCATCTCTATTCTGCATGCATTTCCCAAATAGTTCAGTGTTGTAGTGCAATTCATAGGGTTTCAGAGCTCCTTGCAAGGATTTCAAGGACAGACTTTGTTTTGCCCTTGTTCACCCTTTGATCAGGGTTTTTTCCCCTTTAGGTAGTTTTCTGTTTACATTCAATGTGTTTTTATGGGCAGTGTTTTTATGAGCCTGTCAGCTTTAGTTAGCATAGGGAAAAAATTGGAAAAGGAATTTTGCATTTTTGCAATTCATTGTCAGTAGCTAATGGTAAGGAAATGCGTAGGCTGACAATTAGTTATGTGCTCTCACTGTCAGTATTACCTGATTGCCTGCAGCTTGATTTCAAGTTTAAATGTTGATTAATGGGAAGTTATATGATGTAGCAACATTCCATACTTGGAAGTACAATTGACTGGATAGATTGGACAAATACACGACTCTTCCTGGGATGAATGATACTGGTTTTGGAAATGACACTGTAGAGAGTGTGAGGATTTTTATTTCTAAATGTCTGTGGAGATTTTTGTTTGTTCGGCTTTCATGCTCCTGGTAGCTTCCAGATGAACATCAGAAAAATCT
This sequence comes from Pelecanoides urinatrix, assembly GCA_013400755.1. Taxonomy (NCBI): domain Eukaryota; kingdom Metazoa; phylum Chordata; class Aves; order Procellariiformes; family Procellariidae; genus Pelecanoides; species Pelecanoides urinatrix. The sequence continues at coordinate 263,324 of VZTQ01013647.1, forward strand.
TCTTTGGCAGTGAATACACCTATAATGTATTTGAAGCACTCCTGTTTGCCTGCATGTTCTTGTTATAGTCAGCTCGTTCCTCTTTTGCTATTAGAGATACCAGTTCATAGGTGCAGTTGGTGGAAATTTTAAGTCCCATGGACTTTTTGTATGTCAGCTTATTTAAGTAGTCCGTAACTCGGTCTTCTTCTACCACTGGTAGGACTTCTATATTCTAGCTTTGCTATTAGACACAGAGGCATGGGAGGCCTGAAAGCAGATCCTCCAGTAATGTCTGAGGGAAAAAAAGGCCTCGGCCTTTTTTCTGTCCTTCATCACAGGGTTGCCACCCCATTCAACAGTGGCCTCAAGTTTTCTTTGGTCATCTTTTTCATGCCAAAGTAACTACAGAAGCCTTTCTTGTTACCCTTTGTACTCCTTGCCAGTTTTTCATCTAGCTGCACTTTGTCCTTCCCGTTTTCATCGCTGTGTGCCCAGGCAATGCATCTGTATTCCTCCTTGGTAGTCCCTACCCACTTACGCCTTCCATATGCTTCCTTTTTGCATTTGAGCTTAGTCAGATTTTCCCCATTCAGTCAGACTGGCCTCCTGTCACGCCTGCTGGTTTTCTTGCAAGCTGTTTTTTTGCAGGCAAGACAAACTGGTTTGCCTGTTCTGTAACTCAGATGGTTCTAATGTGTTCCTACTAATACAGGAATAGGAATAATAAATCCATCGTGCTATACCCTTACTGTCTTAAATCACAACCATGGATCAGGACTTCTACAATATTCCAATCAGATTCTTTAATTTACCTAAACCTTCATCACATATTTACTAACCTGGTAGCTCCCCAGCTGTGTGAGATGGTTAATAAACTATGATGCAAGAAGGGCTCTTGAGATACTTTCCTCTTCTGAAATATTTTTTTGAAAAGGTTTTTGTGTGCTTTTTAGCGAGGTTATATTATGCATTAAACACTCTGAAAAGCCTGCTTTAAGAAGGAACTTCCTCAGAACAAAAGTAACACAGTAGGCTGTTCTGATTGGCAATATAGCGGATAAAAAAGAGAATTGTTTGTGACAGCCAACAGCTGCCACCAGAACACTTCTGAAGTACCTGTATGTTCAATATTAAATACTCTGAAAAATACTTGTATGTTGTGTTTTATAACAGAAAAATACAAAACCACTGACATGAATATTAGCTTTTGGCAAGAAAACGAAAACTTTCTCAAAAACAGGGAAAGCAGTTCAGCATAAAAATTTTTGCCTGAATTTATTTTTAGCTTTCTTTCCACTGAAATAACTTTTTCATACGGCAGCTGTAGTTGTTATCTCTAAAAGAAAAGGGACTCTGGTATTTCCTCTTTTCCCATGAAAACCTTTTACTTGCCAATGGGAATATTTCCATTGGCTTCACTGAGCTTCACTGAGCACATAGGAAAGCAATAACATTTTCCCTTCAAAGCAATGTGTATGTGGTTAACATCTGCATTATACTATATGGCTTATGGGTAATGTATTGATTTCCTTCTGTTGCACTTACTGTTAAGATCAAATGAGACCATTTGCAAAAATAAATTAGAATGTTTTGACTGCCTACTATTCTTTTATTCTACAATTACAAATTTCACTTTGCAGACTACCAAGCTAGTGCAATCACACATGAAAAGATTTCTTACTGTGTTGTTGGTCTGCCTTCTTCAGTTAAAATGCTATTTATAGTATACCAAGGCCACATTTAATTCGTAATTTCTCCAAGGCAAATGACAGGTTGCTTTTCATGGCCATTGTAATAAAATCCACATCTAATATAAAACAGATTCTACTTGCTTTTCCTCATCTGATCACCTAGGCATGCTGCTTTTCCAGTGGTTTTGTGAGTGTACAGAGTAGACCAGTTCAGACACAGAAAGTCCTTCACCAAGTAGATTGTGTTTTTTGCTCCACAGCCGCATTTCAGTCTTTTCATTGATTAAGGGCTGATTAAGCATTAATCCCATTTGCCAGAAAGCATCAAGGCAATCTACACAACAGACTCATTTTTCCCAAGTGTGGGCTTTTGCACATTTGCCTTACAAGAGACTTTGCTTTCTAGACCTGTTTGATCAAAGAAAGTTTCAGTGTAGGTGTTTCTAAAACAGGCTTCCGCACAACCGTATGTGTCTTTATTAGGGTGGCATGAGGTCATAATTTGGGCTTCTATGGAAATGTTTCAAAGACAACTTTGTCTTGTTGGTGGTTCTAGCTACAAAACAGTATTTAACTCTGTGTCTTGGGAGTGGAGCAGAATAAATTTAATAAAAAATGGGATGGAAATCCATTAGCAATTCATTGAAGATATATTCAGTAAAGTAAGATTTAAAAACAGTCTGTGCAAGTTAATGGTTTTATTACCCTTTGGAAGAGCTTGCCTCCCTTTCTTTTAATGTAGTTGTTTTTTTTTTTAAGAGCAAAATAGTTCACATTTCAAAAAAACCCAAGACTTTTGCTTTTAGAAAGGATGAAAAGTAAAATTATAGGATCACTGGAATTTAATATGTCACTCAGAAAAAAAAAATTTTGAAAGTCTATTTTTTTCTGATACCATTTAGCCAATTTGAATCAATTTTGTAAGTAGCTTTCTTGGAAGTTGCTTTATTTTCCCTGATTTTTTTTCTCTTTTAATATTATAGAAACAAAAATCATCCAGTTATCTTTGTAATGTTACTAGGGTTCCTGGAATTTAGCTTCTTCCTTGAGATTTATCATACTTTCTGTCTCTATTTATGAATATGACTACTCAGTTTCTTAGTATTGCAGCAATTTGATAATAAAATAAATAGCAAAATATATGTATTCCATTCTTTGCATAACTAACTTTATGTGCTGTGAATACTGTTGAGGCTAAGCATCGAATGACACCTGAAGAATAGCTATAGTTGCCAAGTACTGAAGTGTTACACATTTCTTTTTCACCTTCTTCACCCTGATTTTGGCTATCCTATGAAAAAGAAATGTATTAGTTATTCAGTGCAAAAATCTCTGTCAGTTGAATGTGATGGAAATAAATGCAGGAAAAGTCTAACCATCCCTGGTTTTTTATTGTTAAATCGCTTTCCTCTTGCTCCCCTTTCTCATGGCACTTATTATTTTATACAATATTTATTATTATGCATTGTTTACATTACTGTCATGCCTGGGAACTCTAGTTATGGATAAGGACCCCACTGTGATAGGTACTGCACAAAGCCAGAGCGTAATGTCTATTCGGATTCCAAAGATTTAGAACCATTACAAAAGACAAGGAACAATAACAGAATGAGATGTTTAAGGGATGGAACATAAGATAATGAGACATTATTGATCAGCCAGTGGTCTCAGAACTCCAGGATTTAAGCATTACCAGGTTGTGATGGAAAACATACTTTAGTACTCCATTCAATTATTACATTTTTAATACAAAATATTTATATTCTATCACTCTAGTTGACTTCATTTTCTATATTGTGACTAACATGCTTTTAAAATAGCATTTGTAGTCAAATAGTTGCAGCAAAAGCCTATGCAATCAATTAATTTGGGGTCAAATTCTCCTCTCTTTACCCTAGAAGATGTTCCAGAGGGAACTTTTCAGAGTAAGGTTTGACATGCTGTAACGTTCAGCCACAATACTGCTAAAGCCAGCTTAAATAACCATTTCCTCCTTACCAGCTGTGTGTTTCTATTCCTGTACCATGCCTGCACTGTATAGCCACAAGCATTTGTTCAGCATATTGTGAACTGAATTCAGGGAACTAATGCAGATGCAGAATAACCTACTAAAATATTGTTTATGAAACTGGACTCCAAATAACAGTAACCAGAGTAACAGTAAGCCCACCTGGCCCTTATTGAACAGCAGCAGCCTAATTTTTTAGGGTCAGGATTTACCTTAGTGTCACTCACTTGGCAATTCATTCTGAGTTGCCAAGCCATGCAGAATCAGATCATGTCTATATTACAAATATGCTATGCCAACCATGCCTACCTTAGCAAGCAGTACAGTACAATAGGAAAGGATTTGGAGAACAAAACAACTGGCGCTGAGGATCCAGCTTCTGCACTATGCACATTCCAGGAGCTTTATTTAAGACAATCTAGTTTTGTCCTACAGACCCCTTAGCAACTGGAGCACATCGGATGCAGTCCTGGAGTGCATCCTCTGGTTTTATTTCAACTGTAAGGAATCCGATTCATGTGCTCATCCACACTTAGAGCAGCAGAGCCCTGTGATGAGACACAGAGGGTGCCATCCAAAGGAGCTTTCCCAGAGACCGTTACATCACCTTCCCAAATGACATGAGCTGGAACAGTAAGAGTGGTCTTCGGTAAGCCTTGCTGTATCTCAACCAGATTCGCTACCACAGATATGCTGGCTGAAGAGGTGATTATTTTTAACACTGCTAGTGAAGTTATTCTAGCAGACATATAGAGCCATAATAAAACCTTATTGACATACATACCCACTGCTCTCTAATAGAACTCATGTTTACAGAATGTCAGCCTCTACATAAAGCTGCATTTATACTGCAGATAGAAACATCAGTATTTAAGAGAAGAGCAGGGATGTATGAAGTTCTAAGAGTGATACTGAATCCTTTCCATCCGAGAGCAGAATCTCTAGCTGCTAGGCAATAATTTAGGTCAAAAAACACTATCAGCTTTTCCTTCATCTGTGGCTTGTGGATAAAAAAGTCATGTATAGAATTTGCAATCCTCAAGCTCTTGACGTGCAGTTAAGTACTGTACCGGTAATTAGAATTCTTATGACTCTCAAAGGACTAAACCAGAAGATTAAAATAACTTTATTGTCCTGCGAGATTATATGTTCTATACTTGAGTAACTAGGATAGATGATCATTGATATATACAGGGTAAAAGTGTTTATTGCTGGCTTTGCATTTCTTGTGCAATCATATGTAGGTCATTATAAAACCTAGGGAAAGAAGATAGATGTGAGACTGAAGAAGAGGGCTGAAAATCTTTATCCTTGTCCTATCTGCCTGGCCTTGGATAAATAACTTAATCTCTCTCTACCTCACTTTTACATATATGACTAAAGGTAGTATTTCCCTAATGTGCAGAGGTATTATAGCCTGACTATATTGATACATGTAAAATGTTTTAAACTGCTACGGTGAAAGAGAGTACGATCATATTTATATGCAGATAAATGAAAGCAAGCTCTATATTTTATGGAAATAATAAAGAAGAAAACTGATGTAAGACTATACCGTAGACAAATCAAGGAAGTTCTGTATTGTCATTGGAGTCAGCCAGGTTTTGCATTTGTGAAGAGGAATGCCAGTGAGAAGCCAAGGTGAAATCAGAGCCACATGTAACACTTGGCAATTACTAACATGCTTTTCACTTTGTTTGACATTTTAATTATGTTACTCTCTCTATATATATATGTATATATTTGAGCAATATGTATACTGCATATCTATAATAGCTTTATACCCTAGATCTATGACTATGTGTGATAAATCAGAGAGCTCTAACACCATGACTGATATATAGCTACACAGATGACTCAGCTTTACCAGACGATGTTTCTGAGAAAAGGTCAAAGCCATTCCTCAATAAAATTTTAAAATGTCCTAGAAACTACTTACAAATAGTGAATTACCTCTTTGGGGGAAAAGGCACACAAAGAATTGCAATTTGATTTATTAAGGCATCATAGGCCTACCATATACACCATTACACCATATAGAATGTAGGAGGAAATAGATCTATCTCTGAGTAGTTATCGAAGGGAAAAATTACAAGCATGTGTTGTTGTTGCAGGAGTCTACACTATGTCATTGATCCGGTAGGACCAGGTGGAAGCATGATAACCTTGGAGAAGTAAGTACTGATCTTTGAAAACTAACAGAGGATAAGCAAGGCCCCAGAAAGCAGGAGAAGTATCTGGGCTTCTAATTTACTATTGTTTTCCAATGTCTGCAAAATCAATGGGAGATTATAGGTTTATATGTATTGATGAATCTGTGCCACCATGCTGAGCTTTAAAAAAGGGAAAGAAGGAAGAGTCAGGGAATTTTAGATCAATCAGCCCCTCTTCTTAAATGAAAAAAGAATAGAAAAAAATAATCAAAGTATGTACTTTCAAGTACCTGCAAGACAACAAAGTCTTAAGAAACAATTAACATAAATTTAAGATTGAATCAATACTCTTTCTTCTTATGACAGTCTAGCAGTCCTGGGTGATAGTGTATATCTGCACTTAATATGACCTTTGATTCTGTCTCTTGTGGTTTTCCCATAACTATCTAAGGAAACACGGTCCAGTTAGGACACTTCCACAGTTCCAAATAGTTGGGAACTTTCTGTTGTAGAGTGGTTACTAATGGTTTACTCACAGGTTTAGTACTGTCCTATGTCTTTACCAATGGCCCAAATAATGGAATAACAAGTGTACTTAGTAAATTATGAAGCTAGGAGGGCGTGAAAGCCCACTGGGTGTCAGCATTCCTTGATGAGATTATTGTGGCAAGTTGAATAAATTATTTGAAATGAATGAAATGACTGGCAAGAGAAAAATTTCCAAGAGGAATGATCATCTGTATAAATACAAGCTCAGGAACAGCTGGTTAATCAGGAGTTCTGGGGTAATCCTAGATCATAAATTGGTCAACTAACCAGTAACAAAATAATAAAATAAAATCCAGTTATACTAAAATGAATACACAGGAGCATTATACATAAGACCTATGCAGTAATGCTTTTACTCTACTATGAGTAAGACTTCAGTGGGAATACTATATTCAGTTTGATACAACCATTTCAAGAATTATCAATTGAAAACAAGTCAAAGGAAATCGGGAATATTCTGAATTTTAGAAGCTGTGATCTATGATTTGAACAATTAGGATTCTTTAGACTAGTTTCTCATGGGAAACAGGAAAACAGTCTTGTAATATATAAAAATTGTTGGAAAGAGGACAAGACTAGCTGGGTTCTTTGTTCACTGTCACTGAATCATAGAATGGTTGAGGTTGAAAGGTGCCTGTGGTTGAACCCCTCGGCTCACAGCGGGGTCAGCTAGAGCAGGTTGCCCAGGACCATGTCCAGTGGGGTTTTGAGTATCTCCAAAGATGGTGACTCCACAGCTGCTCTGGGCAACCTGTGCTGGTGTTTGACCACCCTCACAATGAAAATGTTTTTTCTTGTCTTTAAGTGGAATTTCCTGTATTTCAGTTTGTGCCCATTTCCTCTTGTCCCATCACTGGATACTACTGAGAAGAGTCTGGCCCCATCTTCTTTTCTTCCTCCCATCAGGCGTGTATAAATACATTGATAAGATTCCCCCTGAGCCTTTTCTTTTTGCGGCTAAACAATGCCAGGTCTTACCCCAGATAAGACAAGAATTAGTGAGCATAATTGCAGGAAGAATGAGTTACATAGAAACAAAGAATTTGGATAAATAAGCATGGGAATAGACTGCTTACTGAAATTAGCTGGGCAATATCCACCACTAGTGTTTTTTAAGAACAGGTTTGGCAAGACAGGAATGAAGTAATGTGATCTATTCGTATTCACAACCTATGGTGATTTGTTGCAACCTTATTTTTTTGAATCTCAATCTCTTTGCCCATGTCCACATTCCTTAACCTTCTTTTCATCCATCCCAGTCTTTCTTCTCTTGTGCATATATCTATGAAGTAGTAGCAGAAGCTCCTGTCAAGACACAGCAACACCACAGAACTGCAAATACTTGCTAGCTAACCAGAAATTGCAACATTCATCCTGCCTAACGCTCTTTGCTTGCTGCTTTTCTTCTGGTTGGGTTATGAGTCTTCAGAATGATGGCCTTAGCCCATGTCCTATGCTGAGGTCTTGTGAGGTTGTTTATTTTCAACCTGCCTTATTATAAATAATGTGCAAATTGAACTTAAGCATCCAGATCCACCTGAGAAACGGTAGGATTTTCGAATTTCAAGCCAATGGATTCTAGCACTTCCTTAAGGCTGTAGATACGTTATCAGAAAGTATGGGCCCTAGCCTCCCAATTTATTGTTTTAATTCAGAAAAAAAGCCTCCTTCACAAGAGTGTTTCTTCTTTCTGTGCTGTTTAGTGATGCTTTCTTTCTAGGCATCTGTTGTCCAAACGTACTTTAAAACTTGAGGGAGATTTTTTTCAATTTTTTCCAAAAAAGCAATGAATAAGCAATGTAAAGAAAAAGGATCACACAGAGAACAGGAAAAAAGAGACAAAAGGCTGGCATTTCATTTTTTCCCACTCAGCCATGCTTACTTCTTTACAGAAGCAGTAGCTCTGAATGTGCCAAAAAAACCCAACCCCCAGAAAAGAGAAAACAAACATGAGCAAGTCCCCAAATAAGTTTCCTGCCCAACTAAAAGGGTTTGAAACAAGGTTTCTGAGACCAGCTAGTGCATTATGCATGCAATTGTTCTGTTTGGCTGATTTCATGTGCCTCAAGCCTCAATGTTAATTATAGTGAAAAAGATAAATACAGACTCTCTATTTAAATTTGATAATCTTAAAAATAGATGCTACTACCCTACTCTTAATCAAACACAGCATCCACAGGCAAATGCAATTTAACACTAACAAAACCAACTGTCATCACAGATTTATTCTCAGTTGGAGTATGTCATTTTAAGTAGCCATGTATCATTCAGTTTTGTCAGTGTTTTTGGATTCAGCTTATGGAAGATAAAATAAAGAAATATGTCCTGCCGCAGCAGCATAATGCCTGTGGGAGAAGGATTCAGGAAGGACTGGGAATCAACGCCACTGGGTTATACTACTGATACTGCAAGTAATTTACCGTGCCACTTGTCAATCAAATAATAGGCATATGACCTATCCCCATGGAGTATTTTATGACTAGAAAACACTTTGGAATCATATAACTAAAGTATTAGATAAGTACACATATGAATATGCAAAGTTCCCTGAGATGGAAATTAGGTGAAAAATAATCCCCAACTATTGTGATAATAGGATGAATTTATGTGGACAGTACTCCATTATGAAAAGACCAATTTTTGCTCTATGCTTTACATGTCCTCTTCTTACAGTCCAATTTGTTCAAGAAAAGGCTGCATCAGCTATCATATCAAAAAGATTGGGGCAATCCTTAAAATCAGATAATTGTGACTTCTTGGCAGCTTTTGTTGCTGAGGTAAGTCACTTTAAAATAGGATATGCAATCACTCCATCTCAGGGAAAAAGTGGCTTATATGAATTCTGGACTGGCCTGGCTTTGAGAAATAACACCCTCGACAAAAGAAAGGTTTACTGAATAATTGATTGTGATTTTAATGTCTTGCTCTTTTAAAATGAGTCTTTCAGAAATCAAAGTGTAGATATACCAATGTTGGTCAGAAGAGCTCTCTGAAGATCATTAGTCCAACTTTCCACTTGAAGCAGCAGTTTATTAAAAAGCAGAGCTGAAATTTTATATTTTGCTAGTCCTCAGAAGCCTCACAGTACAGCTCCCCAGTGCCAGGAAAAATCACTCTGATACAAAGTACTGGAACTACTTAACTCCTGCTCATATTTTGTAGTTTTGAGGTTTGAAGGGTTTCAGCCATCTCTTGCTAGCCTACACTCGTAAGAACAACACCTGCACTGAGCTGAAAATGATGCTTATGTGCCATAAGACTGATACAAACATTACCTCCTCTGGCACAGAAGTGCCTACCTCAGTGACTGTCCCTCTTTCTTGTGCTGGTCTCAGGTGGGATTTTTTCATGTCATATTCATATGCCATATAAAATTGCTAAGTTAGAACAAGAACCCGTATTTCTTAGTGCCGTTGCGGACATGAATAAAATCAAGGAAATTAAGGAGTTCCGTTTCTTTCATATAATTTTTTCTATATTGACAGTAAGTATTGTGAAAAACCAAAATAGTCAAACCTGGAACTGCTGGTGGATTTCTGCAACGTGAGCCATGAGCTGCTGTGGCACAAATCGATTGTGTCACCTTCTCTCTGCTCATCGTTCCACACTCAACCCTCTCTGCGTAATTAGAAGCACATTTATAAAGTGGCTCCTTTAGAAGGAGAACCGAGCCCGTAAATTCCCCCATCGCCCCCTGATTTCCGAGGAAGGGATCCGGGAGGTAGCGCTGGGTTTTGTCCGAGTGCTCCCCCGGGGTCGCCCCGGGGCCGCAGGGAGGGAGGCGGCGGTGACGGCGGCACCATCCGCGGGATTCCGTTGCCCTCTGCTGGTCGCTGGGGATCGTTCTCGTCCCGGGTTCGACGTCAAGTCGTTGCTGACGTCATACATGGAGCTAAGAAGCGCTTATAACGGCGACAGTCGGCTGGAATGAACAGTTGGGCACTATTTTCCTCTTGCAGTAATGCAACTGCATCAGGTGGCCCTGAAAAAGAGAATTTTGTCATGGTATAAAATTATGTGGTATATGCTGTTTTTCATAATAATGCTGTAACGCCCATTTTCTTTATGTAACTGTTGGCTGTGTGGTGAATGCTAACTTACCATTTACTGACATTGTTAGTTTCTTCTACTGGTGGGATTTTGCCGTTATGAGAGCACCATGTAGCAAATAAAGTTAGTTAGAAACATGTTTCTTGGCTCAAGCCCAAGTGACTTTAGTTTTTTAGATTTTAAATCTGAAGGATTCTCAGAGCTTGGTTTTACCAAGACGTGCCTTCTGCACATGACCCGCACATGACTTGAATCGCACCTGGAATGTCCATATGAACTAACGCAAAAATCGGACTTTTCTTCCTCCATCATTTGCATAAATGTACTCAGATTCTGTTCCAACTTCTGGCAACAAAGGAAGCTTCAGTTATGCAATCCTTGAGACAGAAAATCCACGAAGGAGAACAGGGAGAATCGTAAGCACAAAAAGCTCCCTGACTCTCCTGCCCCTGTGTGAGAGGAGTGTTACAGGGAGGGATGCATCAGGAGTGGATTACACTGATGGATCAGGCTCTGTCAACAGCTACTGGAGACTCATGCAGAGATCCCAATGGAAAACTTACGGACAAAACCCAAAAATATCACCATTTGACACTGGGAGAATTTCACCCTCTAGATGAAGAAGCTTGGATGGTACAGAATCTGAATCAGTCAATTATAAAACTAAATACTTTAAGCATTCCTGTAAAGATCTGCGAACACATGTTTTATTTTAATGTCATTAAGACAATCTAGAGTAATTTGCTTGGAGTGGTGATCGTAAGGAACATGTGACTCTCTAAGCAACCCAAACCAACATAATGAAGTTTTCTTCTTCCATCACCTTTCTCTGCATGTCACCTACATACAGATCCTCTGCTAAACTGGTATCAGTGCATCTTCCCAAGCAGTGTGTCCTGAAGCCAACAAACCACAAGCATAAAAGGGGCAGTTTGTACTCTCAGCTGTTGCCCCAGCTGAGCCAGGTGTCTGAAAACACCTCTCTAAGTTATGCACTAGTGCATTTTTCCAGAACTGACAAAAACAAGAAAGCATGACTTACAGTAAAGAAATAAAGTACTGGTTTATCAGAAGAAAGCTCAATACACATTCACAAATAATAAAGATGTGGCTAAATTCCACATTCCTCAGTCAATAAAAGCAGAACTTCAAGTGAATGAGTTAAAGCTGTAAACCTTTTCTGGATGAATATTTACATAGGGCCTGGTTCTGTAATGGGCTGATTCATTCCCTCCTATTGAAAAGCCAAGCCTACCATATAAATGCTAACCTGTTAAATAATCTCAAAAGTGGGTATCACTGAGAATAAGGTGTTTGAAGCTATACCTTTGCTCAATGTTTTTTCCACTTTAATTTACTATCCTTTCCCTCAGTTAGGTTGTGCTCAGTTTCAAGCCTGCAGGAAATTAAGAACTGCTGCTAGTGTTCAGTCTAGAAGTACTGCTGGAAAAATTCAAGGCTTGTTCTGCCCGAGTCTGCAGGCTTGTATTTCTTTTGAAGCAGGTAGAGACTGAAGGATTAGGATTGTTGGTAGAGTTAAGCTTTGGAATGAGGATTAGAGTTGTGGTTATGGAATAAAGAGGTGCAGAAATGAGCCAATGGCCTTCTTTTTTGGTGTATCAACTGTAAACCAAACTCTAGTCCCTCTGCTAGGGGGATTACTGTCTTTGGGTAGATCCCAGACTGGATACAGTTTATTGGTTTTATGTGAAGCTTGAGTGTCATGTGCAAGTGGGATTCTACAAAACCCAGTTTGGAAGCCAAATCTGAAAGTATCCCAGCTTTTAAAATGCTGGATATGTCAGTGTTGTTTGTTGTAAATAGAACTGCAGGAACCCAAGGTCTACAACACCCCGCAAACCTGCATTAACCTGACACCTTTTATAAGTTTTAAAAAAAATCAGGAATGTAGGCATCTACTAGAGCCTGCCACCACAGCATGAGAGCATCCTGCCAACATGTTTACTCACTGCTGTAATGAACACATGCAAGATTAGAAAGTTTGTTTAACTATTACTGGAAACCATTTTCCATCACAGCCCTTTCAGCTGTTTTACAAATACTGCAGGAGGAAATTCTGCCTTCGGGCTCATACGCTTGGAACGTGTAATGGTGCAGGAAGACTTAGCAGTGCCGAGCTGTAGCCCCTGGGAGCTCCTCATGCGAGTGCACCGTAGGTCACTCTCATGTTATGAGAGTAACATACAGGAACATTAAGTGACATGAGCAACGTCAAGGGAAGTAAGACTTGCAGCCTATCCTGGTTCTCTTGTCAAACGATGTCATGTAACATGCTTCAGATTATGTTTGCCTGTGCTATGGCACAACTACATCGTAATTGCAAGCACCAAAATAGGAATGTGTGGACATAAGTGAGTTGGTATGGTCACACTGTAAATCAGAGGCAGAGGAGGAACTAGAACTTAGTGAGCCAGTTCCTCAGCTCTATCAAATACGTATCCTGTAATTTCATAGCCATATATTGTTTCTTAGTGTAGTCAAGCATGAACTATTTAAGGCATGGATTCCCTATGCATGTAATTGTATGTTATGTAACAAGAGTGATGTGTCTAATTGTTACTGTAAAAAAAAGGTATAATAATAATGATTGGTATGATTTCTGCCTTCCCTAGTAGTGCATATTTTCCTTGAAGTAATCAGGGACTTGTTGCTAGGTAGTTAATATTTAAGGTACCTTAAATGTTTTAATGTGTCTATGCCTGCTGTTTCTAGGCAGCAGTATTTGTTTATGATATTGTTATACAACCCTTTTTACTTTATATGCTTTATTCAGTGTAATCTAGTATATCTATTCAGTCCTGATACTTTTTTTTCAGAGTAGCATATTGAAGTAACTACTGTTAAGAATGATAAAATATCTCTGATGTAGAAGATTTATTCTTTGTCAGGATGCACCACTAGCATTTTTTTTCTTTCTTTGTACAATCTTCAAAACTGAATAAAATACTTAAATAAGGCCATTTAAAAGTTGGTAGTGCTTCTTTGCACTTTCAGCACCTATTGCAGATGCTTACATGTTTCAAAAGTACAAAATTCTGAAGTTTTAAAATAAATCATGGGATTTCAGTGTTTTGGGTGGAGAGAAGCCCAATGTGGATTGAATTACAGTTACCTTCATCTTTGTCCTCATGGTTCCAGGCATGTTCCATCTTAAGAGTTGGCTTTATACCTGGTATGCAGGCATGCAGAAATTTTGATAAACCTTTGAATTTAATGGCTGAGGATCAAGGTCACCTTTAATTGGAGAGATAAATTAGAGTTGAACTCCCAGCTTTTTTTGACCAAGCTCTCTAAATTGTTAAGAGAAATCTTCACATGGAAATCTGCTCTCTCTCACTCTTTCCTAAGAGGTAATAAGCCAAGAGAAAGAAAGAGGTTTAATGGTAGTTGGAAAGGCAGTTGAGGAGAGCAGGAATGGAGATGAGACAAGAGGTCATCAGAAATGACGACACTGAGGGAAGGTCCTGGGGACCAAGTAGTCTCCAACACCTACTGAAATGCTTAACTGGGGATATGTGTTACCATTTCATCAATCCTTTGGAAGTAAAAATCTCCGTAATTTTGGCCACAGGCAACACTGCTTTAGGCTTTCCTTGGTTTAATCTCAATTTTATTTAAACAAAATGGAAAAACTCGCACTGGGTCAAATGTTATGACTCTTACTAACAGATTTTACACTCTGAGCTGTGCACTTGGAGAGGCAAGAAAGACTACTGACTCATTCTTTGCCACAGATCTATATAGATCTACAGATGTGCAGAAAACACACGTCATCTGCCTGCCAACCCTGTGGGAAACGCACAAGAGAATTATTCCAGACATTGCTTATGTCTGCAAATGGAAGGAGCTGAGCTTTCCTGACAAGACAGAAATGGATGGGAACTCAAATTTCACCAAATGATGAAAAGCAATAAATCAGGGATTCAAGTAACCCATGTAAATGATTTTGCAAATCTGATGTGTTCACCGCAGAAATATAGTAAAGCCAGGCAAAGTTCCATACCCCTTTGTTGCTAAATTCAATGTATTTCTTTTACTGTTTTAAAACTAAGATAACTCTCTGGTTTTTTTAATTAATTTTGTATTTGTGAAGGCAGCTGAACAGCCCTGCAGACAGATCCTCTACCCACCAAGTAGATAAAATAGAAGTAGTTTGTTACATTTGTCGTAGTTTGTTACATTTGTCACAGTTTGTTACATTTTCTTGCCTGCTCACTTCATTCCTAGAAAAGGTACCATTTCTCATTAGCAGAAGCTACTTATTTTCATGTCTTTTCAGTCTCCAGCCTTTTTACCGAGACTTCCAACAATGTTATCAATTAGTGCAAATTCTAACAGTGATTTCTGTATTTGTTGTGGAACACACCACAGAATACTGCACAGTCCTTGTATAGATGTCAAATGTAAAGGACCAGAGATGAAGAACTCCATATTCCCTACTTAACTCTGAAATGTAAAGCGTGTCTTTACAGATTGGTGCCCTTTGGCATTCTTCTCTGAAATAGGTGTGGCAAATGGACTTTTCTTTTTATAATCTGAAATTTAACCTGTGATCCTCTACTTCTGCTTGCCGTACAGTTTGCTAGTGCAGAGGCATATGGATACTGAAGGCTGGACCTCTTCCTTCCTTTCGTGCTTCTGGAGATAGCACTGAAAATTCTGGTAGGCAACAACTGAACTAGCCTCTAATTTTTACCCTCTTTATTTTTTAAAGTTGCCTAATTATAAATTTTGGAAACATATTTGACTGAGAATTGGTACGTTCCACTGCTTTGTAACCAGCCTCTTGCCTGTCTTAAAATAACTCTTGCTTTGGATTACACTGGCTGGCATACGATTACATTTGTGTCTAGTGTTACAAAGAGTGGACGGACCGTTCACATTCACACAGTGGTTCACGGGAGTGTAGACTGATACCATCCATATACAATACTATGAATGCGTTGTTTGTGTAGAGCTAGGAAATCCAAATTATCCAGTATAAAAGGCTCTTTATTTGTACAGCAAGGCTGATGTATCTTAGTGTCATCCATTTATCTTTAAGAAAATACTTCGTCTTAAGAGAAAAATAGTTTAAACAGACTAGTTCATTTGGATCTCCTGTGTACCATTATGAGATACTGCTACCCACATAAATAGAAGGTGAAAGTGCCAATAAGATCATTTTATCTATTGCTAAAATGATTGTGTTCATATTTCATTAATGACAATATATATCCAGATAAATTTGGATTTTGAGTTTAATATTTATGTTAAGGCTCCAGGAAATCATATTTTGAATGGTTAACTTATGGCTTCAACCTGTATTCTACAGCCAGCACTACTGAGCTCAGATTAGCTTTTTCTAAAGGCCTCCTTTACCCAAGTGGCCCACAAGAGCTGGATTTGTTTCTGTTAGAAAAACTATGTTATTGATCAATATTAGCTTTTGTAACAAAACCAAAGATTGATCCAATATTAAAAGTTTACAGCTGATGATTTAGATTTTAGTTTCATAAGACACCTGCATTTCATTACTTGTACACAACAGGACAGAAAAGCACAGAAGTTACTGCCCATAACTAGTCCTTTAGTCTGAGCCCATTTTACCCTCATGTTTGTGTACATCTTATTTAAGTTCATGATGCAGTAGTGTCTTTTATTGGTTTTTATATCTAAAAAGATCAATACACGCACATCTACGGAGGGAGATTGAAAACCTAGCAAATTAAAATCTTCTTATAAGCATACCTTGATTAACCTTTGTCCTCTTCAGCAGCTATATGCCAGCCACCAGAAGCTTTTTATTATTTCAGCTGTCATTTTAAAAAGTAAAAAGTGCCATGTTATATTCTCAGTGAGGATACTGAGACTAGGGTTTTCCTAGGCGGCTTGCATTGCTACTGGAGTGCAGGGGAATGACCTGCCTCTACCAACTGCTGTGGTGCTTTCCTGCCTTCTGGGTGGAGTTCCGTTTGTACTCCTTTCCTTTCCCAACCTGTCTGCAAACACAGCTAACATGAAGTTGGAAGCAACACAGATCCCAGATAAAGGGCTTGTACCTCCCACAGTTCTGTCTTAGCATGCTCTTGGGGGCAATGTAACTATCTGCTACCCCTTCTTCAGGGTATGGTATGATTTGGCCATGTGTAAATAGCCAAAATGCTATATTTATAGGAAACACAATGCCTCACTGCTGTGATAGTTTAAATATAGAGAACAGGCCACTGCTGGCATTTAAAATATCACTAGCTGGACAAGATAGTGCAATCAGAAAATAGCCTAAGCTTTACTGTGATTCTGTGTACAGCCTTTTCATATCCCTCTTGCTACTTTTAAATGAGTTGAAACAGTTTTTCACTAACTTGGGGATTATTTGCTTCTTGAATAAATTAAATACTTGACATTGACGCAAACTGAGTAACAGGCAGCTTTATTTTTCTTATTGAAAATCTTTGGGGTATTTTCATTTTTTAAAAGGCTACTGCAAATGCAGTGTGTGTATTTGAACACCTTGTATTCCACAGCGCATTTGCTGTTTGTTGCACGTCTGTTTTTGAAAAGCACTGTGATGTAATGTCATTCTTATTGCTAGTATTAAAACCCTAATTACTTTCTACCAGTTTCAAAGCCAGGTTTCCACAGTTAGTTACCCAGGGTCAAGCCACAGACCAGCTAGTACTGTACTGCAGAAATGCTAGTTAACGAAGGATCTTTTTCCTCTCCTCTGCCAGTTACCCACATCATTGGTACCAATGCAAGGAAGCAAACAGGCTCTGCAAAGAGTAAGTCAAAGCTTACAGGGAATGGGTGGGAATCTTCATCTGCCTCCTCCTTTGCCACTCCCTCCTCCCAGCCCATATGCAGAATTTGTAGCTATGCTGATGTGTCAAGACATACATGCTGGACTGGGTGTAGTTTAATCTTGAGCAACAGAGGAAACAGAGACTATGACTCAGAGCAACAGTCTTCCAGCTAAGCAGCTCCAGGGCAGCCAAATATACTTTCCCTTATTAGGCCAGATCATGAAACCTTGCTTCCTTTTGAGTGGTACCTAATTCTGCAGTAGTATCACTGACTTTAATAATTAACTTTTAAAGTATCTTAGCAGAATGTAACTCTACCTCTAGCTTTGCTTCTTTAAAAAAAAAAAACAAGTTGTAATTAAATTTGACTCCACCTACTGTGACCAACATTGAATAGTACAACATGAATCAGGCTCCATTAGCAGTGGATGACATGTTTTAAAAGGATAGCATCTGTTTAACTTCCTGTAAATGGTATGTTTTTATGAATGTAATCTGAATTTCCACATTGCCATCTCAGCTCATGAGGTGGTTTTGATCTGAATTACTTCAGTGGGCTACTAAGAGAAACCAGAAAGAGACAGGGCCTCACATCTCCCACAGACCTTGCTTATAGCTTAATTGTAAGAACCCGTAGCTGATTTTCCTCAACTTAAGTATTTTTGTTATATGATGTCAGAGACGTGTGTCCTCAACTGAAATGTAATCCTGCAGGAGGAATGTGTCACTGAAGTGAGTTCATACAAGAATTATGCAAGCGGATGAACTTTCACACCTCTTCTGCTGGAATGCCTACGATGCTGCTCCAAAAGCTAGGGTAGCCAAATGGTTACAAGACATTGTGTATTCTTACATGGTGGTGTTGACTATCAAAATGAAACTAAAAGAAGCATCAACCTTCTACCTACAAGTAAGCAGACAGTTTACAGTCCAATTGTTATTTCAAAACACTTATTGCATTACAATTTATGTGCTATATCATTATTTTGAAATAAAGAGTGACAGTTCTAGATGACCACTCAACCTGCCTCTTAAAACCAGGTTTTCAAATGGGTTTAAACCTAATTTCCAATCTCAAAAAAAAAAAAGATTTGTTCATTTTAAAAATGCAAGTCAAAGGTAACTTCTGGAGTTTAGTTAGGACTCCTTCCTCCCTTGCACTCATTCTGCACTGGCCTGACTCTGCTGCTTTTATTTTACATGGACGTAGCTGAAGTACGTTTTATGTCCCTTGCTTAAGTGTAAGTTGCTAATCACTTAGACCAGCCACAAAGTATTGCTTAAACTGTTCACAAAATGAGAGAACTACCTCTTAATCTTATTGGCTCTATCAATACAAAGTGTGTTTGGCTGGAAATTCAGAAGCAGTTGTTAATAAAAGGCTAATGACTTTGCAGAACAAGTTAAGATGGTGTAAAGTAGATTTCTGTAAGGCAATAGCAGTAGATATGGATTTCTTAATGTTATAAACATTTCTGTTACATGGTGACTCCCAGGGCAGAGGGAGAAAAAAGAAAAGAAAAAAAAGAAAAAGGAAATGCTAAGCTAAATTCTTTCCTCAATCCACATGTGATACAGCAATGACATTAAAAGGGAGCAAGTGAATGGAGAAAGGCACATTTTGGTCTTTATGAGAAAGAAGCTGTCAGACTTCAACAGCAATGGTGTACTAAAAGAAATCTGTATTTAGAAGAGTGTATGTGAAACCGATTACTGCCCTTACATTTCCAGCTTATAAAATCACAAGACTAAATTAGGCTTCTGTATTATTTTATTTCCCTCTTAAAATATAGCATCGAAGTCCTGCACACATATAAATATCCCTACAGTTTCTTACACACTTTCTATCCATCATTATTTAAAGTGCCCAACTGTGAACATTAAAAATAAAAACATTACTGTTAAGAGTGGCTACACTTATAGAAGGACTGGTATTCTGACAATGCAGGCCACTGATTTTACAAAAATCACCTGCAAACGAATACACCCTAAACAACATGCATCAATATTAACCCTGAAGTAGTTGGTTGTTGTTTTTTTTCCCCACTCAGTTGATCTAAGAGTGATTAATGTACAGGGTTTATTTTTGAAACATGTCTTTTACATAGTGTAAGAATAAAGGATAAATGCATTACTTTCTTTCTAACTCCCTCCTTCCCCCACAAAGTGTTTACTGTGTCCCAAGCTGCTATGTTGATTAAAAACCGGTTGAGAAGAGCTCTGGAAATGCATGCAACTTAAAATTCACTTAAACACACTTTAAGTTATAAAGTCTGAGAGATTTTAATTTCAGCATGGGGCTACGGTTCAGTTGGATTATTAGATGTGTTTGTCGTGGTGGCGAGATTGGTAAACACTTCTTCCTTAGTTTCAGGCTGATGTCTTTCCATTTTGGTTTCCTCTTCAGCATCTTTATTACTGGTACCTCCTTTGCTCTTGACTACCACAGGTTCAATCTCCATGATTTCCTGTGGTGGCTTAGGCTCTGGCAAATTTGGCTGAAGTCCATCAACTTGAACTGGTTCTGGGACATCTTCTGCTTTCTGTTCAAGTCTTTCCAAAATGTTCTGGACCTTCCTTACACCATCTCTCCTGGCCTGGCGCACATCCGCACGACCCTCAGGGTCCACTGAGTCTAGGGCTAGCAATTCTTTGGTCAAATACTCTTCAATCATCAAGTACTTTTTGTCAGTTTTCTTGCCTTCAAAGGAGTCGACTGCCTGCTCAAGCATTTGTACTTTCTCCAGAATTGCCTCCACTTTCAAAACACCAGGATGCTTTTGAGGTTCTCCTGTTTCCATTGTTTTCGGTGTCGCCGCTTCTTCAGGAGGAGGCCTTTGCTGTGGGGGAACGACCTTAGCTGGGCAGGGAACCTTTTTATCAGCTTTCTCTGCCATGGCTGGAGGCTTCTGGGGTGGTAGTTTAGGATCCGGTTCTTGGTGGGTGACCTGAATTGGGATATATGGTGGCGGCGCTTCAGTTTCAGGTGGTGGGACTGCCTTGTTCTCGGGTTTGATTTCAGGCAGTGGGGATGGTCTTGGTGGCTCTTGAGGTGGGACTTGCTGCTGAGAAACCTAGTGAGCAAGGCAAGTTTGTGTTGAGATATAATGAACAATGCTCCTTATCTCCTTCTAAAGAACAAATAACCTAACATCCAATTTTCTGTACTTCAAGAAGTGCAAGTTTTGCACATGCCAGATGGTTAATATTTCCTGTACATGGCCGAATTTTACTGGTTTAAAGTAAAAAAAAAAGCACTGTGCTGAAGAGTTCAGTTACTGTTTTCAAGCTATTGCAGATGATAAGCACCAGTTAACTCTGAAAGACATTAAACTTCAACCCACCAAATCCTGCCCATGCTCACTAAAATCAGCCCTGGAAGCAGTTTTTTTTAAGATAGGACCTTACAGCAAAGCCTTCACCTGACTTAAGTCAGTAAGATTTGTTGCAGCTCACTGTAACACAGTCAAGATTTCATCCTCAGTCTGTCACTGAGAGCTGGTGTTTCTTGAAAAGCTAACTACTTTGCTGAGTTTTAATCACATTTTGGGCCATTTTCATCTCGTTCCTGTTTTCAGGACGTTCCTTATTTTGCTAGTGCTCATTTTTACTGATTTTATCTTTAGAGTATTTACATGCAGAGGTTACTATGTCAATCCCATTACACTGTAGCGATTAGAGACAATCCCTGGGATTACTACAGATCTAACAGTCATCAAATCAGAAATCTCTTGAAATTGAGATTAGTTTTGAAATCTTAGCAGAAAACTGGAATTTGAGAGATCTGTATTTTCCTTCCCCTGCCACCCCCTTCACTTACTTGTGCACATACACAGTGATTTTGGAAAGGTACTAGATCCAGCTCTCATGGATTTAGATGGCTGAAGTAAAGTACCTACATTTACATTTAAACCATAAGTAATGGCCTGCACTGACAATCTGTTACTGCTTTACCCATTAAATGTAAAATTTGATTAGGAAGCTCAAATTCTCACCCGTAAAAATAAATAAGCATTATAACCTAGAATATGCCATTCGATTTGGAGTCTTCCTTGTTTTGTCCTAGCACCTGGGTTTTCAAAGATATTAAGTTAATTCTGCTCCTATCATTTTCAATGAGGAATCTCTCCAGAAAGGAAATCAAGGCTTGCTTTTATACATACCCTCTTCTACACACTCACAGTTGTCAAATTCCCAGTAGTCTTTAACTGTGGTTTTAGTAAGAATTTAACATGGACAAAATGTTCAACAAGCAGCATGTTCTGTAAGTAAGAGCACGCTTCATATAGGAAGAATAAAAAGCTCTAAGACTAGATTTTGCTGATCCTCTTTCTTCATAACTAAAATTACTTTGTGCATCTGATGCTATCCTAAATGGTTCTGAGACATCAGTGAGGTGTATTTACATAGATGCCACAAATCCCGCAGACCTGATTTTCTTCTCACAAACATAATGCAACATCAGTGACCTCAGTGTAATTACACCAAATTATACTCTGACGAGAGGAAAATCAAATCGTGTATTAAATCATATCTCAGTGATCCAAAGACTTCACAATCCTGATAGGTGGAAAGGCAGCTTGCTGCTAGTATATTATCTCAGTATCTCCCGATTTGTTTAAATACAGAAATGGAGACTGCTCTACATGCGTTCATGTACCTGTTAGTATGAGCCAATTTTTCAGCTCTAGCCACACTGAACAGAATACCTGGCACGTAATTCCCTTCCCCATCCTACGTACCTGGGGTCTGTCTACAACTGTCTGCACTTTGATGGGAGCTGGGGGCTGTATCTGGGTGGTAATTCTGGCCGGTGAACTTTCACGGCTCGATGAGCCTCTCTGAGACACTCTGAATGGAGACTGCGCTCGCGTTGTCTTAGGCTCCCTCTCATCTGGTTGAATTTTGTGAAACACTGGTTGGTGGGCTTGGTATTCGCTCTGCTGGGCAGGGTAGTGTGTCTTCTGTGCCTGATGGTAGACTTGCGTTGGTTGCCGTTGGATACTTTCGTGGATCACTGGAATTGGAATATAACCACGAGGAAGCTGATGGCTTCCTGCGTTGGGTCTGCCAGAGGACTGAGGGGAAACCGTTGGAGAATCAGAAGCTCCAGGAGATTGAGGCTGCCATGAAAACAAAATGCATTATTAAATTGTAACCGTTTTGTGTTCACATACTTTTCATTTCCAAAGAGAAAAGAAGATAGTTATAGAAACTGAACTTGTGTTTCCGGCACGCTAAGAATCCACTTCCTTGTTTTTTTGGCCAAGGGCCTCACTAGACAAACCACAGAAGTTGTGAGAGAACATCACTGTAACAAGTAGAAACCTGAGCTACAGCATTCCCAGCCCTCAGATGAGCAGGGAGTGGATGCTCAGTCAGAATGTTTGCTGCTTTTGCATGGCTGTTCCTGTATAAACCTGTTAAATTTGAGGCAAACTAAAGTTAAGCAAACAAATTATATGCTGGAGACAAAAACAAACCCCTTAACAGAGGCACACAACGTTCAGACTTCTGATCCCGGTCACACTAACAGATTTGGTTTGTTTTGGTTTGGTTTTTTTTGAAGTATGTAATTCGGTAGCAGGCTATGGCAATACACATATGGCTAATGCTGCCTTTTCCCCTCCTCCTAAGACCTTCCAACACCTTAGTTAGCCCCTTGCACCAGCAGTGAGAGCTGCACTAGCTTAGACCTGCTCTTAGCAGGAGCAAGCACTGGGCTCGCTGCAGAATCCTGTTCCTAGCGTGTTCCAGGTTATGGGGCTGCAGTGTGAGGAAAGGCAGCTTATTTGCTCACAGCTCCCTCCCTCCTTCTGCTATGCCAATCCATCACCTCACCTACTTTGCACCAACTCCAGCAGTTGTCAGGCTATTCTCTGACCAGTTTCACTCACTAACTAGGAGGGGAAAAAAAACTTATTTCCTGACAGGTTTGTTACACAGCTCAGTGAAAGGCCAGGTCAGACTGGAGCAGGACAACACAGCCCGAGGCAAGAAAAGGGCAGGCAAGGCAGGAGAAGGGGAATAAGCCCCTCTTTTGGTGCTGCTGAACTGCTCAGTTCAGCTGCCCATGAAACAGCAACCTTAAATAAATAAATGCTGGTTGGTATTATGGTACCCATCACTGCCACTACTGGTGGCCTTGTCAACATGGGGTTTAAAAGCACAATCACAGGCTCTGGTCAGTTGATACCCACACTGCGCTGCCTAAGTTTGTAAGAGCAGGTTCTGAGGTCCGCGGTAGTTATCTCAGAGGACTTTGGCAAGAGGCACAGAAGACATGTTCCTGAAGCCACCTTGCGTACAAGATAAAAGTGTATTCCCAACTGTACAGTGTTGGGAGAAGGAAAAGCCGAGCCTCTTGTCCTGGCACTGCATGGACAAGGCATTGTTAGTCAAGTCAGCTGAGAAACCTGCTAACAGAATTTTAATTACATTGTTCAGACTCCAAACAGGTTCCAGAGCCACCACTGCTGAATTACAGACCTGATGATATATTTTCAGCTTGGTGAAGACTGAATTTCTTGCTCATCTTACTTTGAATAAAAATGAGGTTGATATTTCCATATATTACAAGAATTCCAATTCTGCTAATTCTCTAGATAGAACAGGCAAACCAAAATCCTACCTTCTGAAACACAAAGCAAGCAGGGTGACTTTTTTTTTAAAGAAGTTCACAGTTTGAAAGTATTTTAACATGCCACTGAAGGACAAAAATACTTTACAATTCACTTTTAAAGCTATATATATGTAAATCTATATACTTAATGCAACTGAAGTATTAAATTGGAAAGCAAAGATCACAGCAGTACAACTTCTAAAATGGCCTGGGTTGTTAGCTAACTGGCCACTTTATTTTTTTTCTCTCCCACTTTGTTCTCTTTAGTTTCTGACTCATGGTGCAGAACACAAGAGACTTGCCTGTACCCTCTACTTGTGGGGGAACCGGTATAAACCCTAAAACAATCCTCCCCTGCTGCAGGACCTGCATGGCTCAGAGGTTCCCTTTTTGCAGAAGCCATTTACTTGCATTTGTTTCTGCAGAATCATTCCAGAATGAAAGCAGGCCATGCTAGAAAAACCTTACATATTTATGCTGCCATGACTGTGCACTTTTGCATTCTAATACTCTGGAAGTATTGGGAAAATGTAATCCTGTGGCAAGTTTGGCTTTCTGAAGGATAAACTACCCGTGTGACATTCAGGTCATAAATGCTGCAAAGACCAATGCAAACACACCCCAGCAATACTGACAAGTTACCTCAGGTCCGTGTGTGGCCGGCGCTTGGGCTGCTGCAGCTGCCGTTGTCTGTCCACATTGTTTATCTGTCTGAGAAGCCTCCGTCGGTCCCCTTGGAGGGGACTCAGGCCCGGCATAGGCCCCCCTTAGAGGTGGCTGTGCCTGCACTGTGGTAGGCACAGCTTCTGTCTTGTATCGCTGCACAGCAGGCTGTGGAGCAGAAAAGCATGGGTGCTGCTGTCTGCCATCGATGCCCTCGTGGATGACGGGAATAGGGATATAGCCAGCCCGGAGCTTGGGGTATCCCATGTTTCCTTCTCTTGCTGGTGGCTGCTTGGGGCTATCACGAGATGGACCATTTGCTGACGACTGGCCTTCCTAGAAGTTAAAAACATCACATTGCACTTGCTGGTACCTCGGCTCAATATACCTGGTGAGAAAAAGCTGCCCTGAAGGTCTGTCCTAAAAGCAGTGTCAGCTGCATATTAGAAGTTCAGACCCTCTTGGGTCTGTGCAGGGCAGCTAACAGCAGGTGCTAACACTCCAGATCTGCAGGCAAGAGAAGAGAGTAAGCTAAAAAATCTGCTTATGTGCAAGTCTTTCACCCCGCTTCTCATAAACACCAACTTAGCCTTTAAAATACCTGCCTAATTACAACAGGATTTCTTAATTGGCGCACATTACTTACATTTAGCCACCAGCCCACCCCCTTCAGACAGAGCTCCTCCAAACAAGTGCCTGTGGGACCAGTGACATTTCCTTAGCACCTCTCAGAACCCACCCAGTGCTATAGATAACATCTGACAAGAAACTTTCAAGGAAGCCTAATCCCACCAAAAGCGCAATGTTTGCTGGTGGTGTTCTACCCGCTGGCTATCTGAAGAGTTACTAGTGCCCCATACTGAAGGATATATTCACTTTCAGCTACGGGAGGATCCAGTTCAGTAAATCCTGGGGGAGAGGAGAGGGGAAGACAGGATAGCGTAACAAAGAGGAAAACACTGAAAAGCAAGATAAAATAAATCCCTGCATTGTCTGAGTATGCTCACTGGACAATGTCAAAGCTCTGGAAAGGGTGGAAGTGGTTTGTACTAAGAGCCCTCACAAGTCCTCTAGTAAGTTCTTCCTGCATCGGTCATTCTATTTTGAGGCCCCGCTAGGGCCAAGTTCCAGATGTATCTGTAAGACAGATCATATAACAAGCACCTCTGTCATTCAGAGGGTAATGTCATTATTCAGTAAGAGGAGA
Source organism: Pelecanoides urinatrix (assembly GCA_013400755.1). Taxonomy (NCBI): domain Eukaryota; kingdom Metazoa; phylum Chordata; class Aves; order Procellariiformes; family Procellariidae; genus Pelecanoides; species Pelecanoides urinatrix. The sequence goes on from VZTQ01013647.1 coordinate 289,055, forward strand.
ATGTAATAAGGGACATATGGTGCAAGTGTTGGAAACCCTATTTTTAAAGAGGTGTTTAAGCTGCAAAAATATTTAATGTCGCTTCTGTACACATTAATATACTAATTAAGAATTAACTATTTTACCAACCAGATTTTGAGTGTTCTTCCTATATGACAGTATCCCCTTAAGAAGTAATTTCTGAGAATTCCTGTAAGCAATGAAACTGCAGAGAATAAAGGCTATTATTTAGGTAATAGCTAATAAAATAAAGATAACAAGTACTGAAAGGAAGAATTTTGAAGTCAGAGCCCTGATGTTGCATTTCTATTAAAACCCTCCACAAACAAAGGAAAAATTCCAAAAGAGGCATAGAGGAGAGCCAGGCCTAGAAAGTTCGCACAGAGAAGTAATTTGAAGTTGGCTTTTCCAGTTGCAGAACAAGGATGATCTCATGCCAAGGTCTGCACCAGGATCCACCGCCGACAGATGAGTCATTTTAAATTCACCCTACCAGGAAACCACATTCCTCTGCTGAACACAGGCTGTCCAGGGGCTTCAGGACCCCAAGGACCAACAAGTATTTGCCAGTTCACCTTCTACCAGCGTAACGCCAAATCCGCAGCACTCCCGGCAGCCATCTCTCCTGAGATCTGGAGGGACGCACACTTATGCCAGCAAACTGCATTTGCCGGAAAATAAATCTGAGGTGCGCTCAGCTAGCAACAATGCGAGGCTGCGTCAGAGCCAAACGTCTGCCAGGCGAGCGGAGCCGAGCAGGCTGCCGAGCAGGGAGGGAAACTGATGATTCGACAGTCGGAAGAAGCACCTTGCCGCTCCGCGCTGACTCGATGCATTCTGTGCCCGGCGTGCTCCAGCTGCTCCGCACAGTCTCCCTGACGGAGGGGGCAGGCTGCAGGTCTAACCCGAGAGTTCACAGCCAGCCATCCCACCTACAGGCACAGCTCCCACGGCTATAAGAAGGAGATTCACTCACTTCCAGCGTTGTCAGACTTCCCACGGGAAGGGTCGGTGCTGGGAAGGGTGGGCCAGCAGCACCTACAGATGCCCTGACATGAGAAGGCTCTTGGCCACACTTGCTCCACTCCACCTGGATGTACAACAAATCTGCCCTAAAGGATTAGTTGTCAGCTCCTCTCTCTTGGCATTTTAGGGGTCTGCAATGTTTGGGGATAAGCCCTTTGATTTCCTGGAGTAATCCACAATGATAAATCCTTGCGAAGGCTTCAACATGGACAGTGTCCCACTCCCCCCACCCTCCATGAACCCCCTCCTAGGAGTCTGACCATGGGCTTACCCTCCCTTGACTTTGTTTTCAGACCCTTGAGGCTGCCCTTGTTTTGAACCGCCTTAGCAACCTGAGAAATCTGCTTCTGCAACTTAAGCCATAGTAAGAAATACAAAAGAAGCAGCCCAAAACCAAAGAAAAATCAGGTTGGACTGCTTTTTCAAACCATTCAGTTTATATCTGAAGTGAAACTTTTGGCAAGTTTAATACTTTTTTTTTAAATGGAGACACTGGCCTCTCTTTAAGAACCACAGCATAAACTATACTCTCGTAATTTGTTATTTATTCTTACAGCTTCAGACAACCTGTGCTGCTCCTATGGAAAATTAGCATTTCGAGTTGGTCCTTTGCTCCAGGCTTTTTTTTTTCTCCCCTGTAGTCAGGTCTGCTAACCTCAGAGGACTTTTTGTGTGTATGTGTGTCTCCCAAAAGTGCAGTCGTATTGGAGCAGTCCTCAGTAAAGGAACAAATGCAGCATGCCTTTTTTCCCCCCACTGTCAGTAGCTCTGAGGCAGACAGATCACAGATTTAGGAAAGGTACTCTCATCACAACTGCTCTTCCTTCTCTTCAACACTTAATTAATATTGAACTTTATAAATGGTTTCTTATGTTAGCCAGTTTCTATCACCACATCCTCAACATTCCTTCTTTCCTGTTCCCTTTCTCCCCACCGTTTCCTATGTCCATGAACACAGACAATCTGCGTGCTTTGAGACACCCTGCACTGAGGCATGACACCACAGCACCATGACCAAAGACAATAGAGGCCTTGGGGTCAGGCAGATGGCTGCAAGTGGTTCAGGATCATTTTTAGTGAGGATCCAGCACAACAGGGAGTGCGCATGGATCCCAGTACTCCCATAGTCAGGCTTTCGGCCAAAGCAGTTGTTTTGTGCAAGGGAGTCTGCGTTTGTAGCCTAGACAAACTGGTTCTGGAAGACTTCAGGAGAAGCTCAGGTGTGCCTGGGGACACTGTGGCAAGGGGCAGGAACAGTATCGAGCTCTGGAAAACTCTTGTCGTAACTCTACAGAGAAGAGATTCGTGGATTCCCTCTGAATGCTTTCATTCCTGTTTCACAGGACAGCCAGCCACGAGACCAAAAATGGCCATTTTGGGGGCCATTTTTGCCTTCTATCAGATACAGTTCTTGCTCATTATATTAACAAACATGTTATCTGAAAAACCCCAGAGCTCACATTTAACAAATCTGCAGAAGAGATGTGACCAATAAATGAGTGACAAGCCTTCGTCCATCATCCTTCCCAGTTTAAGTATAAAAAACAGGAACCCAACTCAGATTTTTGCATTAAAAAAATCTGAAGTAAATTTCTCCTGCCCTCATCCAACGAAACAAGAAGTTCTGTGACAATAAAATTACAAGCAACAGAATGAATTTTCCCATAAGTAGCAGGACTGACAATCAGCACTGCAAGAATCCTGGCTGTGATCACACGCTTATTTTACATCGAAGAGACAGAACCCCCAAAAAGGAGGGAGCACAAAAATGCAAACGACTCCATCAAGCAGCTCAGAAATTTTGACAACAGTCCTGGCCTGCACTTCAGGTAGCCTGAACCATCACCAGAAACTCAGACCCGATTCCACCATTTCAGGAGGTGCGGAGCAAATATAAAGGAGTCATCGCCAGTCAAACAAGAGGAAAAAGCATCTCTGTTTTGAACAAGCTGCAAGTGGGACAGCTGAGCCATGCTGGGAGATCTGCTCAGGAAGAGTGACAGCGCTCCCTCCTCTCGGGACGAGGACATGCATTTCTGTTTTGAGGCCATCACCATGATAAATAAAGGTGCAGCCAGCACAAGTTGTGCAACTGGAAAAAACACTTCATACCCCGACATCCTACTCTTGGCTTCCCATGGGAAGGGCACGGTCAAGAGTGATGCTAAAATCCTCCAACTTCCTCAGGTTTTAAGTGAGTTCTGACACTGTGCCATTGGAATGAAAAAAGTGACAGCAAGAGAAAAACATAACCTTGCAACAAAACTCCCGGTACAGCTGTACTATCTATCTGGAGTGGATAATGGCAAAATGTGCCCCAGTGATTGCTTAAGTGTTATTCCAGACTGAAACATGGAAACCTGCAAATTCAGTCACTGCTGATGCTAGCAAATTGCCACTGAAAGTCATCCAGACTGCTGCATCAATAGAATGAAATTTGTCAAAATATTCTGTATGCACACTAGATTACTTGAATAGTTGTATTGAACCTGGAATCTCCCTTTTGAGACTGCTTGCATAATACATTTTTCATTCCTTGTATACTGAAATAGTCTACAGAAAAAGAAGTTAAAAAGCAAGTTTTGCTACCATCACACTTTTGCATTTTTCTTGACCTGTACTGGTATTATGTATAGTACAGTAAATTCAGTTCTCTAAAGCAAGTATGTATTATACACACATGTAACTCTTGCAGAGCAGCCGTGCAAATATTTAAATTGTACTTTTTTGTAAATATTATCTAGCAAAGGAACACAGGTTTTACAGACATTACCAAGAGATGAAATCTCTCTTTTTGTATGCAAACAGAAGGTCTTCTGACTTCAGTAGGGTTCTGAACTTTTAAGCTGCTGCTGTAAAGAGTATCCTGATTGCTCAAAGACTGAGAAAATGCCAGTATCTGACAAAATCGGACTGAGAGCTCACTTCCCATGATTTTAAGCCTGCATCCTATATATTTACGAAGAAGGGATAGTATGATTCCTTCACAACGGAATACAACAATATAACTAAAATGAGTGACTGAAATAACGACCAAAAAGTTTTCTTTGCACGTATACTCAAATCTGGTTTTTTTATCAGAAATTGCCATGAATAACTAAAAAAGCCAGTAGCATCCAATATTCAAATCTAAGAATGATGTACCAATTCTATTTATTTAAAAAAAAAAACAAACCAAAACAAAACCAAAAAAACCCCCACACCACTTTATGTCATGGAAGGCAAAACTTTCACCATTAGAATTGGATTCCATACCTGCTTGTATTTTACTTTTGGCCAGACCTTTTTTTTTTCCTTTTCTGTTATGCTAACGAGACAAATCAAAACTACTCCACTAAAAAGTTTCTCAAGAGTGCTTTGTGTTTAAGCATATTAATAGTACAACATTACCATAAAGTACATTTCATTAATACTTCCCAGAGAACTACACAAGTGGGAAGGTGGAGAGTGATTTGCTCTCAGCGCCGACCCCTAACTTGCTGCTGCCGTGCTTCAACCACTGAAGATTTTTACATTCTCACTCTTTTACTCACAATTTGTGCTTAAATATATACACTGAGCACACAGGCATTTGAGCAAGATATCATTAGCTAATGACTGAAGGAAACCATGAATAAGCATGAGCTGTCTCAGTAGAACTTCGTGTCGGTCACATCATGTAACCCATTTATACGCCAAGCTGCTTTTGATGTTTTGCTTGTTGAATGCTGAGTTTTATTTCCTAACATATGCATGTGTAGGCAAATAGGCCTTTTGTTCTCTCTTGTAATTATCATGTTGTATTATACAAATATTACATTAACAGATGCTCTAACTGATGAAGCACAATGATGTCATTAGAAATAAATAAACACTATTGAAAATTGAAGGAGAAATCTAATCCTGAGCTTTCCAGAACAGAGTGCCTTATTGGAGCAAATATGTTGGCTATCTTGCAGACCAATCTTGTTTCAGGAACTGAAACTGTTCTTTTTTGATCACTAAGATGATTCTTTATTAGGCTAAAATGGCTTGGCACAGACATGATAACACTTGCACACAAGTGGAAGTTGGCCCATGCAGAGAAAGCATCCAATGGGCCAAACTGAACATGTTCAGAGAAAGAAGCAATGACTGCTATGAAAAGCAGAGTGCTCTTAGGCGAGAGCTGGTATCACCACCCATCCTGCCAGCTTTAATGGATGGGGTTAAAGAAAAGCCCTTTAGAGCGCTAACAGAAATATCCTTGTCAAGGGTGATGAGAATGACACACTTGATTCAGTTATTTCTGTTCACTGCCTGCTTACCTAAGAAGCAGGTGGTCAACCTGTTGCCCTCCTGCTCTTAGCTGTGATCCAGAAATTTGCAACACAGAAGAAAGTACAAGCCTCAAGAATTAGCAAAACAGTGCCCCATAAAAGAAAGAGTAAGTAGCTAACAATTGAAGAGTTGGCTGTGAATTTCACAGGTTATAGTCAGGGTCTACATTTTCATCTAAATTTCATTTTGCACACAGCAGTTTTCTGACTTCACTTGCTTAACCAGCAATTTTCCAACACTATAAAAACACTTGCTACGCTGCACCCTATTTGTCAATTATAAGGTTTTGCCATCAGCCATAAAAACATACTTTCATGCTACCTGACCTACAGGGTGATGTTAGACAAGTCACTTCACCACCCCATGTCTCATTTTCCTGTCTGTAAAACCAAGAAAAAAAAAAAAAGAATCAAATCAACAGCTTCTGCAACATATTTGAAGATACAGCATTTTTCATCTATAATTAAGTAATGTAATTTGTGTGAACAAGCCATTTCTGCTATTTTATATTTATATTTAACTTGGCATGAAGAGAGGGCGTAGCTGCCATAGACAGAGGTGGAGGCAGAGCTTACCTAGAGAGCGATACTGTCTATATACCCCAAAGCGTATTGGATTGTTATCTGCCTTATCATCGTTCAAGTGGGAACAATTCTATTTTTGCTGTGTGGTTATGGAAAAGTCTTGCCTGTGTATAGGTTATAGGTGTTAAAAATACGATTCCTAGGTAAGAATGCCGCCACCTGGCACAAGTATTCTTTCTTCTTTAGAGAAGAGGTACGCTGTGTCGAGAGTTACACGGAACCATGCAAGACCTTCCTTGCTTTTCCTCTTGCATGACTGCCCAGACACTGCTACATTATTTCTAGTGTCATTTCTTTGTGTTCCTTTTCTTATTTCTGATTTGATCCACTCCTTGTTTTCAGATTAACTGGTATCTCCATAAATTGACTCCCTGCTTACCATGTTCTACCAAGTGGGCTTTAAATAACTACACAAAGCAGCTTCAGGGAACTTGGACAAAGCTAGCACACAACCCTCCAAAGATCCCCTACTGATCATTTTGCAATTCCTACATAGTATGCATTTTATATACAGTACCTTTATAATCTGGTTACTAATTTATTAAAGGACAGGTGAACTGTACACCTGACTGTGACAGAATGCACATGTGCATAAGTAATGTAAAAAACACTGCAGGTAGAAGAGACCTAAATTGTTACCTCATCTTATAATTCCCTTCCACTGATGTGAATGACTGCAAAAGACGCAGAGTTTCAGAGAGGCTGTATTGAAGTTTCGATGCAATTTCTAATTTGGTCTACCAAGAATTTTTCAGTCAACTCGAACATGAGAAGTCAGTGCTCAAAAATAAGTTCACTGCTAAAGAGATGGGAATCGAGTGACTTAAGACTTATTTGGGGAAGCAGAGAGAAGAGAGATGCAACAGTCATGAAGTAACAGGAAGGGTGAGGATGGAAACTCAGATGCAGTTATTTGTTCCCCAAATACCAACAAAGCCATCAGTAAGAGGGCAAGATGGCAGCTTCTTCCTTTGTTTAGGCCTGTGCAGTCATTGTTGCAACCAATAAATATATCTCTCTTATGACTGCTCCCTGACTTTGTGGCTGGCTTTCATGTGGTACAGCTTTTATCTCAAACCTAAGGCATTAGTGAGCTATCGATCTTCGTAATATTAGTTCAGTGAAGCTCAGCACAGTCAATTCCTTTCGTCTATTTTTAGCCACAGTATTGGGTTTTACTGCATGTGGAAACAACATATAGAAGGGGCATCAATAAAGACTTATACAAGCCTTGTTTCTGTTTTCTTCTTTAAACGTAATGTGTTTTTATCAACACTTTGGGGAATACCAAGTAAATAATTTAACATTATAAGACAATCTTGCAGAAAGTACACTGAGCTGTGATGGCGTAAGTTAACACAGAAAATACCAAAACAGCTAAGCACAGGAAATCAATGATTCTACCAAAGAAAAGAGAAGAACAACAGTGGCATTGCTAGTAAACACTTTTTAAATAAAAGTATGTGTATCCCTGCTTCGTTATATTGATTGTACCTTATTCTTTGAATGTCTTACTATTAACTAATGAGACACCTGGAAGAAAATCATTACCACAACAGAGGTTTTGTTACTAAATGTTTTTCAGTCATTTGCAAAGTCATGGCTTATTTCTCACTGGAGTACAGTAAGTTCTTTCTCAGGAAGGTCTCCCTAGTCCAGCCTCATACTGCAATAATTTCATACAAGTGACAGAGCTAAACACGTAGAGGAAGGACACCCATCCTTCATGTGGGTAAAAGAAGTCCAGACTGAATGAGAAAATAACAGAGAGCCATCTGAATTGATGAACGCATCTAAAATACGTAGTTAAATGCAAAATCAAGGTCTGGTTCCGTTGACTTAAAATGGCTCTGTCATCAGTTAAAATTTTAAGAGCCATTTCTCCCTTTACCCGATTATATATCTGGTGCAGTTTACTGCAGTCAGCATAGTTACACTGATGTCACGCCTAGAGCAAGTGAGAAGACCAAGGTCAACCACTTGGGAAAAATGGGACTCCAGTATTAATACTGTCTCAGCTTTATTACTTAGTTAAAAAAGCTCAGTTAGCTTTAGACCTGTGCTCCGTTCATTGTCCACCTGCAGTGTCATAGCTCATTTCATTGCCTAGGTCTCTTCAGAAAGGGAACAAATATTCAGAGAGAGAACATTGATACATACAGTGTAAGGGTTACTTAAAGACCATCAACAAAACTGCTAATAGAGATCAACAAAATCACTAGTTTCACTGGCTGATTTCAATGAAAGCAAGGCAGCGATAAGTCAGTGGAAGTTTGGTCTTTGTATAATTATCCTTGAAAAAACGCATGAAGTCTGACACACACGGTCAGCTTTTGCAATTCTCACATCACTTCCAAAAGTGAACCCCAAGTTCTCATTTGAGCTAGACTACGAATGAGGAAATCAGAAAGCTGTTCATATCTAGTCTCTCTTTCTCTCTTCCTACCTTTAAAAAGTCTAATGCCTTCAAAAAAAAAAATCACTGTTGGATTTGAAATTCAATGTCAATGGGTAATCTGTCTTCTTAGGCATTGTCTAGCTAAGAAAATACTATTTAGGAAGAGAAATACTTTCATTGGGGCTGATCCTGAGACTCTTTTGCTAAATAGTACCTGTTCTTGTGAAATACCTTGGTACTTAACAACAAATTATTTCAGCTGTCCATTAATTCCAGCAGATATTCTTAACTCAAGGCTCTGACAAATGGCTGTATCAGATCACAGTTAGACACAGCTTCTATCACCATAAACTGGAGGTTTTTTCCTTTGAGCAACTTTAGACTGGAACTCCCCAAAATCAGCAGTTTTCCATATTCATCTCTGGAAGCACTCCTCTCTCTCTCAATGAACGATCCCAAAGCATACACACATTCCTGCTTATAGTGAACAGTAACAGATTTTTCTGTTTGGAATAATGTGTATCCCACAAGAGCCGTTCAAAAGCAGGTGCAGCTTTCTCTATGTGCAATCACCATTGCAAGTTGGCAGACGAAGCAGCACTTTTCATTACCACAGATTTCACATCAGGGGTGAAAATTTGTTTTGTTTCCGGGACCCACTCAAGCAGAGTACTGCACAATTAGCAAAAGCAGCTTAAGTGTGATTTTTCTGTTAAATGGGTTAGTTTCAAGTGGTATTTCCGTAACAAAAGCCTTTGAGTAAACAGCGCACTTGCCTTCTCAGGTATGTTTTATGGTTATAAAAAGCATACTGTTTATTATTTTTATTGCCGTAACAGCCAGTGTTAACAGCTGCCTCATTATACCAGGAAGATGGTGTCTCCAAAAAGCAGTTAAAGCACTTTTCCCTATGCCAGTCTCAATATTCGCATTACCAAATTACATTTTTCTAAGACCTCTTTGTATTATTACTAGAATTATGTCGTTTACTTATAGATCAAAATAACTAGCCCTTAAAAAGTTGAAAAAGGGGTAAAAGGATACGTTTTGTCAATTATGACTTAAAACACTTTATGAATGCAGCTCCAGCAGGTTACCTGGATGTAGTCGCAGTGCGATAGAAAAGTACGTCCCTTCCCTTTCTTTTCAACACCAGGCTGCTCTCACAGCGAGTCACGGTCTGCACTCAGGAAGTGGGCAATTACTATTTTAAGAAACATTAAGTTCTTAAAACGACAACACTCGCTGAGCGCTTTGATTCTCACGTTTTAAGGCTACAGGAGAAAAATCTGCAACAGGTATGCCGCAGACACATTCCGAGGGCAGCAGGTATCTCCCAACCGCTGTATTTTTTATACGTTTAGCACACGGTACAGTATAGTCTGGGGGGCTCCCGCTTAAAAGCGGCACCAGCAGCACCTTCCTTCCAGCCCCCTGGCTCCCCCCGGCCCGCTCCAGGCGGGCGCTGCCCCAGCCGGCCCGAGCGCTGCCGCCCCGCAGCCGCCGCCGGCTCCCGGGCCCCGCGCAGGGCCGNCTTATTTGTAAGGGCATTCATTGTTCGGGCTGTTCACAGCTGAAAAATAAATCAAGGTTCGCGTCTTCCCTGGCAGGCCGGGTGGACTCAACCAACTTTAAATAAACATGACAGGGCCGAGGTATCAAATGATTTAATGCACAAAAAAGGGACTGCAGTGCGTCAGAGACAAAAGGCAGCTCCTGCCCTCACTGCATCGCCATGCGCCGGGGGGAGCGCCCGGACCCCCCGGACCCCCCCACCCCGGGCCGCCCCCCCTCCGGGCCCGGACACGGACACGGACACGGACACGGGAGGGGTGCCGCCCGCCGTACCTGCGCCGCCGCCCGCAGGCGCGGGTCGCTCCAGGTGGTGGTGCGGCTGTTGTGATCCACGAAGAAGGGCCAGCCCGTCTGCGGGTCGATCTTGATCTCCCAGCCGGGGGGCAGCGGCTCGGCGCTGCCCTCCATCTGCGGCGGCGGCGGGGGGGAGTGCGCGGCGGCGGCGGCGCTCATGGCGGGCCGGGGCCGTTCCGTGCCGAGTGCCCAGTGCCGGGCGGGGCGCCGGACCGGCGGCTTTATCCGCCGTGGGGCCGGGGGGCGGAGGCGCGGGGCTGGAAGTGTCTGGAAACGGCGGCGCGGGGGGCGGCGGCGGGGGAGGGACGCGGGACGGGGGGAGGGACGCGGGGGAGGAGGGAGGCGGAGGAGCTGGCCGGCTGGAAACTTCTGGTTGTCTCCAGCGCGGCTCGGCCGACCCTGGGGTTACTGGACGCGTCTTCCCGGGGCCGGGTCGTGCCGCCCCGAGAGCTGCAGCCCGGCCCCGCGGGCGGCACCGGGCACGGAGCGGGCCGGGCGGCACCGGTTCGCTCTGCAGGGCAGCGCTCGGTGCAGGCTTCGGGAACTCTGCTCTGCCCAGTCCCTGCTGCAGCTGTAAGTCTGGTGCCGGCACGTCGGGCAAGCCGCGTCCGTGGGGAACCCACAGCGCTCCCACAGACTTAACGCGTCCTTCGGCGGGGGCATGACCGCCCCTTGAGTCCTTCCTGCTGCCCCGTGCAGTGAGCAACAGCATGAAGCTCCTCCCCAAAAGCTCCTTGCCCTGTGGCTGATAATTCGAGGTTATAATAGACAAATAACAAAAATAGTGTTTCTTCCCAAAAAAGGGTGTGGGCAGGCATTGTTCTTCAGATTCAGCTGGTTTGAACTTTCTCAACTCTTTGCAAATATGTGTCTGTTTCACTTAGAAACACATTTAAAGGCAAAGGATGTGCCTGTGAGCTTTAAAATCACCCCTTTCTCCACGGGTGCTGTATCAGTGTGTCATGCACTCTGTGTTTAGTTTGAGGTAACTGTACTTCACAATTACACCGCTTGTAGTCATCTGACAGTCACACGAGCAGCCACAGATGCCTGTTGAGAGTTACTTTAAGTAGAAGACTGAATGCACAGTGTCCCTCAAGTGCAGACATTACCTGCTGCAAAGCTTCAAGGAATTCAAGGTATGCATTCCTCGGAGATAGATGCTCATTACCGAAGTATCTCTTACTTCAGAAAAACCTGCCTGTTCACACCCCTGGGGACAGTCAGGATCTCCTCCTGCTTGGGGCAGGGTCAAAGATCTCTCGATACTGCTCGGTGCTGATAGTCATTCATCTTTTGACAGAGTGGGTTTTGTTTATCATGCTGACAAACCTAATAATTGCTCAAACTTGCTCCTTCATTCGTGCAGCTCTTCCATCCTGCACATCCCTCACCTTCAGAACCACGCTGTGGTCCATCACGGACCCGGTTTTCTGTCCTCGTTGTGTGCCTTTGACTTGTAAGTCTTGTAAATAGATGATTTTTTTCCCAGAGCATTTACTTGCAGATGTCTGTATTATCATCACCGTTACTGATTTACCTGTTTCCTTGCAGCAGCAAGCAGCAAGCGCCTTGCGCATCTCACAATCAGTCCTGGACTGTGGTGCCTATCCTGGACATATCTCCTACCTCTGCTATCTCTCATGCTCTCTCAGTGACGTAAGACCTCTGCTCAGCCTCACTAATGTCAGCAGTTGCCTCAAAAAACGTAACATCAGAGATTTGTTCTGCTTCCAATCTGTAGAGATCTGCAGAGGAATTTCACTCTCTGTCTCATCACAGAAAGGCATGCTTACACCATATGTTCTCTGTAGCATATGCCAGAGTCTTTGCCAAATCAACAAAAGCAGCTGATTCAGGCACAGGGGACACAGATGTTAAAAGGTCGTGCAGGAAAATTACTTCTGTAAGTTGAGGAAGTGATACAGATGGGGTTTGTAGCTGGTAGAGTGTAAACGGAGACATGAAGAATGGGGTTCCTTTGTTTTGCTGCAGCTGACAGCTAACCATATACTCAGCAGAGGTAATGAATAAGGTAAGCAAGTAGGTGAAAAAATAATAAAAGGGAAATTCAAAGGGCTATCTAACAGGCTTAAGTTAGCTATTTTTGTGCGGGCACGCCCTGCTAAGAAACAGAGGGGATTATATTGCACAGAAATTAGCATGGGCTAGCAGTTCGGGATTCACTTGAGCTGCTGCAGGAAAGAAACCCATGGGTGGACAAGCATCCAGCTGGAGAGAGAGCAGTCTGGGCTGAGAAGGAAAAGCATTTTAGTGATTGAATTTAGTTGGCTAGACCTCATGCTTTTTCTGTTAATTAAATTGTCTTCCTTGACAGGTAGGTTTTAGCCTGGTTTCTTGTGAAGGTGAAAGGACTCACAGCTGGGTAGGTTATATGGGACAGCAGTACAGGGATTCACTTTTTGTTCTCTTGTACTGTGCTGTGGCTGGACCATAACTGCAACCCTGAGGCAATATGGCTTCTAGCTGATATTGGCATTAGCCATATTTCAGATCAGAATGATTTATGGAAATGCTCATGCAGGGAATACTGCCAAGCAAAAATCTTGGGTTCAGGAAAATTTGTTATTAAGATAAGTAAGTCTCTGTAGTGTCTGGCTAATCTCCGATGAGACTCCAGGCTCAAGGTCTATATATTCCATTTCAGAAGGGAAAACAATCAAGAAGCATTTGCTGTTTTTTGTCTTCTTCATATAGGTGCAAACACAGCGCTCCTGACTTCTCCAGGTGCCTATTTGCACAGTGCTTTGCACACCCAGGAGTACCGGTCTCAGCATTTGCTCCAGGGTGTTCCAATACAACTAGAAAATGTGTAATTGTAGTTACCCAGAGTTAATAAACTCTACAGGGTCTTCATGTGTTTCTTTGTCTTGAAAATGGGCTGATTCTAGGTAAACCACCTAGAAAATTATTACACTTGTATGCACAACTGGATTTCCAAGGAATAACCCAGGACCCCAAATCAAAGCAAAGCCATTCCTTCCTCAAGCCATCAATCGCATCATTTCTCAAGTTTGACCTTAGAACCGTGGAGAGAATTGGCCTCAGCTTCTGAGTTACACGATGGCCTGTGGTTACTTGAGTCTGTAGGTACGGCTACTTTCCAGAAACCTCAGGACAGCGGCGTATTAGCTAGACAGAGCATGGACCACCCTGGGGAGATTCTTCACTGCATGCTGCTGCCGCATCTCCCTCGGTGGATGGATCAGTCAGTGTCTGCAGAGGTGATCTGCTTCATCTACAGTTCACGCTCTGGTTACAGATCTGTCTGAGATGGTCGGGCATGTTTGTGTGGACTGTCCTGCTGCAGAGACCTCCCTCCTAGATGCACTCCAGCTCTAGCTCAGGTTGTAAAAGCAGCACCGTTGTAACAATATAATTGTTATTCGTTCTATAAACAACTAGATATCTCTGGTGTGTCAGGAAACAACATGTCTTGCGGTAAGGTCTAAATTGGCTTTCTACCTCTGGTGTACCCGTGGCAATTTAGCAGGTCACCTGAACAGAAAAGGCACTATTAATCAAGACTGTGAGTTGAAATGTTTGTTCTAGATCAGGTACTGTAGAAAGCTGTTATTGATTAACCTGTGGTAAGTGATGCGCATATGGCACGCGTCTAGTGCTGTATTTCTAAGCAGGCGTCAGTCCAAGTTCTCTGCTGGATGCATTTAAGATTGAGTCATATGAAAGCTCTGTTAATAAATGCAGCAAGCATACAGAGTTTCTCAATCTTCAGATTCAAGAGACATGATGAATCTACCAGCTTGATGTTTCATCCAAATCCAGAGTATAAATAATGAATAGCCCAGAACTTCACTGGTTGCATTTTGAATATCCTACTCCAGGTGTACAAGTCATTTCAGCTAAAAGCAAGAGAGTCTCAACTGCGGAGTTTCTGCTAACTATAACTAGAGAAGTGGAGATGTTTGGCTTCACGTTTTGTTCAGAGTTGTGGACTTGTTTGTATCGAAAGTATAAAAAAAGAGCCACTGATACAACTGGGCCCCGTATTTCAGAAAATGAAAGATGCACAGTGATTGATAATCTTGTACTATTCTGCTACTTATGCTACAGACTGCCTTTGACTTCATTTTCAATGTTTGTTTGGCACAGAATTTAGTGTAACTGCTGATGAAGTAGATAGATATCCATCTGATCTCACGCTGACTGCTGTACTGATGCAGACATTGTATGGTTCATATAGCTTGATTATGTCGTCTGCTTATTGGAGTTACAGTAATAGTATGCAAATTATTCGATAGATAAATATAGTTCCTATGAACTTTAATAGAAAATGCAAAACCTTAATGAGAAAATAGAGGCTAAGTGTACTGTCTAAATGGAGAAAAGCTTTTTAAACATACCTGTTGCAATCACAGTGCAACTACACTAAATCTGGGAATTCACAAAGCACATACTCAGATTCCCAAATTTCAGATTTTTTGAAGCTGAAAAAAACTCCAGAAGCTAATTCCAGTACAAATTTTTTTTTTCTCTTTTGCCTTTTTATTTCCACCTGGAATGCAACCTGCCTTAAATCAGGGAGTGAATCTGGCTGTGAACACAGCAAAACCAGCTTTAATTTCTAAGATCTGTATGCCGACAAAGCAAAATTCAATCCAGAACATAGGCAGCAGAAGACAACTTGGATTTTTAGAGTTCCTTGCTTTCCTAATATGTTATGAACGGCATATGTAAGCTAAATTTACAAAATAGTCGTTACCCAGGAAGCAGGATAACCTTGCCTTACTTCGTTAGAAATCAGGAGAATGAATTGGAGTCAATCTCAGCTGGCTTTTTTAATTGCTGCAGCGGTCGTCACCCATCGGTACTCACAGGCCTCCACCTAGTGGGTAAACTGCTCCTCTGTGCTCAGGGCTGCAAGGACCCAAATGTGCGTTGGGACATCTGGGTTACTTTTTCAAGGTTTACTAGCAAATCTGGGTCCAAAAAAGAACCATTTCCAGAGCTGAGTGTGCCCAATAGCAGGCACGGTACAGAGGCTGGGAAAAACAACTGAAAAGAGAACTTGAAAACCCTCTTCCATGAGTAAATTGATCCTGTTATAAGCAGTCGTGGAATATGGCACATGTGAAGACAGAAGTATTTCTCCAGTTTCTGTGGGTACTGCAACTGATTTAATGACATCGGTGCTCTGTCCCTAATCACCCCTTCAACATATTTTTATTCCCTTCAATTGAAGAAGCAGATGCACAGCTGATAGCACCTCTGTTTTTCTCCCTGGCACACTGGAGTCTCAAAGGCGGCAGCAGACTAAGAGGGAAAGAGAAACAAATGCATGTCCTTTAGTCTCTGCTCCTTCTGGCTCTCCTTCTTGGAGCAGCGTCTGCCTGGGAATTCAGCTTTGGAAGTGCTAGCATTTCCTAGCCATACAAAGAGCCCTTTGGGTCCATGCCAGGAATGCAACCCCTCCACTTCTAGGAGTGTAGTTGGCTGCTCAAGGCTGGCTCACTGATAAGAGCAGCTAAGAGTTGGAAGAAGTATCAGTGCCTCTCCCCCCTCTCTCTTGGGAGCTGCTTCCAGCTGAGTTCTCGCTCCAAGCCCCCACCAAAGCTACACCACGGCTGCACTACCATTATTGCTATTTACCTACGTAGGAAATCCATCATTCAGGGGTTCGACAGTTGTATCAGCAGGAAGGGCAGATGCGAGGTGGAGAGTTTCTGGACAGCGTTACTAGTTGCATCAGCTATGTGATCAATGTAGACATTTACACATCTATTCAATGCTGCAAACGAGCAGGCAAAACTAAAACTCCTGGGTGGCACAGAACGTACATGTTATTTTAATAGAGAACATTGCCTTGTCTGTGCTGAGCTTTGAACTAGCCGAGAAGTCAGGACAAATCTTCACTTGCATTCAGAAGATGAAATTATACACAAAACCATGCTTATAGGTATACTTACGAAAAAGTGAGTTTTGCCATGGTGAATTTTAATACAGAGTCTTCAGCAGTAAGGAAATCCAAGCAGAAAATCTTAGTCTGCATACTCCTGAAAAAAACAAAACAACATTCAGAGGAGGCATTTATAAAATTCTTCTGATCAGAGGAGTGAATCCTACTCATTATAATAATTTTCCTCTAATTTCCTTGCTAATGGAGTTGGGTGAGCATCCCATCTCTAGCAGTGGCTCCGACTCATGTTCACATATGGATTTGGATAGGATGGCTCAGTGATGACTGCTCATACCGATCAGCTTTGTCTCCTGCAGCATCCTACCCCTGCAACAGGGACACAGAATGAAACATCTCCGCTACGCTGCAGTCCACATTCTGCAGATTAATCTGAACTGTCACTAATTTCCTTCTTAAATTAGAACAGAGGACTGTAATCTGTAGCTCTTGATCACATATTATCTTCTTCTGCCATCCCTGCTCGAGGGTCAGTAATGCCTGATAGGGCAGAGAGGTAGGAAACCTGGGACTCCGCTTCTGCTCAACTGGCTGAGTCAGAACTGAGGGAGACTGCAACCTGGATAATGCACCAGACCTTCATTGCAGCAGTAGGGAAATACTTTCCAAACTTCATCAATTTTCTGAAACAGAAGATTAGGTGATGCTTATGTTAGTTTCCAGCACTGCTGTTATTATATATGGTGATAACAATCTTTCCCCCCCCCTAAATTCTGGTCTATAGTAGCTAAAAAGATAGTTTCCAATCTTTAGGTCCTTTTAACCAGAACAAGGCTCTTTTCCTTTCCCAGTGTTTATATTTCTAAATAGTCCAGGGCACTGGAAAACTAGATTTTTGTTTCTAAGTGCATATTGCAAATTTCCTCACATCTTTCTATATTCTCATATTTTATTTTATTTTATTTTTGGCTGAACATCATCTATTCTGTATTCTTCTGTGGTTTAAATATCACCTGTATTTAAAAAAATTACAGACGGTGCAAAACACAAAACCAGTGGATCTGATTTCCAGAGGGTTATGCTGGCATGGAAGGATCCTTGCTAAGCTTTAGGACAGCACGGCACTCCTTTTGTTCCCTGGTGCTGGGAATGTGGCCTGGCAGTTAGCTGGAGCAGATCACTTCCAGTTTTCAGCAAATCCTGAGTTGCCAAAATAGTCTGCCTTGGCAAGGTGCGCGAGCCAGAGAACGTATCTGCTGCCCTGGTCTTCCGCTTCCATCCCACAAACCCTTTTGAGATTTCTTGGTTATCAGTGGTCTTCCCTGAGAAGGAAATCTTTACTTTTTTATCTTTGTGTAGAAAAATTAGAATATCATCCCAGAATAATCTCATGCTTAGGGCAGTCACACTGGATTGTGCTTCAATTGGCTCTTACCCAAATCAGAGACTTTAACCTTCATTTCTTACAGCCCAGTTGAGCTCTATACTACGAGATCATTGCATGTGTTTTTTCTGTCTTTTCTCTTGTCTGAAAATTTTACTATCAAAGCTCATAGTCCTGAGAAAAGTTTGTGTTTAAGAAGTCAGCAGATTCTGATGAGAAAGTTGTTTGTTTGAAGCTTTTGAATAGCTTCTTTTTCTTTTTTAGCCTGGTCCCAACAAAAAGGTGTTTATGCAATGCTGCTGCCTGTCTGTCAGTCACTCCTTTGAACCCATGGCCACTTTCCCGTAAACTTGAGCTGGAAGAATGTTTCAAAAGCAATTGCATCCCAATACACTCCATGGAAATCAACAGCTGGGCAGAGGAGGGAAACACAGATGAACATCTCCTGCAAGGGAAAGATGCCAGCTGGTCGCTGGCTAATCAGCACGGGCATAGCCCCGCCACACAATATGGTGTTTTTGCTCAGTGGAGATGTTAACAGGAGCTTGGGAGAGGAAGAGAGACTAGAAATGACCAAATAATCCTTCTATGATAAACTCAAGCACAGCCATATTTTTAATGTTAATGGTGTTTGTAAAGGTTATCTCCTGTAAGAAGGTGAGTTTCTTTTCAAGACATCAAAACACGGAAATACATGCAAAAAGCTAGCTCCATATCTGTGTTTGCTGAAGTCCATCCTGAATTAGGTACAAATTTTTGCTTTGAAAATTATGTATTAAGCTTTTACCCTCCACTGCTTTAATCAATGGGAGCAGAACCAGGTTCTGAGGCTGAATTTCTGCATGTTTCACCATGCTTTTTAGCTCCACATCTTCACTGGGAGCAATGCCAAGTCTGAACATCCAGGAAGAACTTGCAAGAGAGGGAACTGAGCACACAAAGTGTGCAGCAATATCCAGCAGGCTGCAAGGCTCAGTAGCGTAAAAAACAGTTTAAAGATAGACTCTTGCATGACTGAGCCCTTGTACTGAATACACACTTAAGTGTGGGATACTGTAATCTAGTAGTGTCTAGACAAATGTATCTTTTTCTTTCTTCTCTAACATGAACGCAGCTAGAAGATTTCCCAAAAGAAAATACATTAAGAGAATTTCAGGTTGCAGGTTTACACGCTCACTAGTCAAAGAATATCCAGGTGAATTTTGCACAGAATCTTTATCCTGTTTTTATAATACACAGTTGTCTGTGCACGCAGTTCCTCTTTTTGCCTGTTCCAGGACTAAAGTCTTAGAAACAAAATCTTTGTACGAGTTCTTGATGCAAGGTTGTACATTCATAGCATGGTGTATTCATGGGACAGGAAATTGTGTTTTAACTGCACAATCAATGAGAGTGTAAAGAAGACACAGGAACCTCGTACAATATTCGTGTTCATCATCATTTATCATAATTACCGTCATTTACCATAAAAATGTTGAGTGATTATGAAATATGCATAATGGACACAAATACATTTTAAAAAAAATAAATCTTATGTCAATAGTTTTGAATAACATCTCTTTTGGTTCTGTACAGGCAAATAAAGGCATATCTTATACAGTTCTGCATCATGGTTTTGGTACAATAAATGCTTGAACTGCAAGAATCAAAGCTTGGGGTAATTGTGATAAGCAGATTTAAGAAAATCATTATGTGGTCCAGGTGGTGGGAAATTTTCAACAGATTGAAGTTACAGCAGCTATTGTGTTTTATAGTTTGACTTGGAAAAAGAATATAACAGTTGTCACTACATCTGGCAAGAATTTCTTGAAACTTAAGTCCTGTAACTTCATGTTCAGTGAAGTCCTGAGTAAAAAAGAGTATCGGAATTGGCTCCTTTTATTAAGATTACCAGAGCTGCAGAAGGGACATTGGGACCTGGTCCATCTGCCATTCACTGCACATCAAGCAGATGTCTTCTGTTAAGATGTCCAGGGAATCATATCCTCTCAGATTATTTTTGCTCAGTTTAACGACAGAAATGAAGACACTGTGAACATCCAAGCATTGGAAAGCAACTCCAGTTAAGACAGAGATACGGTCTTCAAAGTGTCTTTTTGTTAGCTTCAGGAAAGCAAAACTGCATCAGTCTATTTGTGTATTTAGCTCACTGATTTTGTCAGATCACATTTTCCTCCTGTTAGCCCTGCGGGATCACATCCAATGTTTTTTTCAGAGTTTAGACTATGATCAAATAGGAACAGTGTGGCATAACAGAAGGGTTTGTTTTATTTTAGGATACGTGTGTGTTTTCTTGTTGCAAACTAAGAGTTGACAAATAGATGACAAATTCTGGATGGCATTTGAAGTAAACTTTCATTAAGCTGGCAGTGTCTTTATGTTTATTTTTGGTGGAATGACCTTTTGATGTGTAATGGCCCTAGATGCTTCCTGATGAAGTTATACTTCCATGTGAGAAACACTTTCAGCTCAGAGGAATTATGTGGGAACAATTGATGAAGATATCTTTGGCTTTCCCACAGCCTTATGCTCAAACTGTAAGATACTGGGGTGGAGGGGAACATCTACGTGAAACATAAAGCTGAAATGTAATTTGTTTTTACTTAGTTGCAGTTCCTAGTGCTGTCTGTCATTACAACCAGATGTTTTAGAAGAATTGATGGGGTCAATGAGCTATGTGAAAAAAGAGAACTGACTCTTCTGGTTTTGACCTGTAGCTAAGATTTCTTCCTCTTAGAAGAAGATAATTGATGTTAAAATAAAAGAACATTTCAGTGCAGCTAAAATAAAAGAGCATTTCAATGCAGCAAACCAAGGCTTCTTTGTGTTTTCTCATTTTTTAGATTTTAAATCATTTGACTATTCCTTCTCTATTTACTTATGCATTACTGTTAATTAGCTTGCACTGCTCAGCTCCCATCCTGACCTAGCTCTGGTCTCCTACCTGTCCGCTGTGAGGAAAGAGGCTTGGGTATGTCTGCAGGTGTGTGCTTAGCAGTTGCAAAATTCAAATAGCTCAGACTATTAGCCCTGTATCCTTGCAAATGTCAGCCTTTAAGCTAAGTCAGATAAAACACAAATACTTTTCATTTAGATGAACCATTAGGGCTTTTGGGGAAAAAAAGACCAAACAAACAAGGTCAGGAGTGGAAAGCCTGTTCTCCAGACATGATTTAAGATCAGACTCTTTTCCTGGTTGCACTCCATAATTCTGTACTAAATCCCAGTTAGCTCACAGGAGTCTGACCAGTCTGACCAAGGGCTGGGTAACAGTCATGAGGAGATGTCCAAATTTTGCCCCAGGTGTTTCTATGACACATCTGAGAGCTTCCAGACTTGAAGAGATTATTTTAAGTCTCACTGCACCTGCCGTTCTTTGGAAGAAAAATTTGATCTGTAAAGGAAGACAAATTAAAGTAATTATATTTAAAAGAGGTCAGATATCAAGACTAACCCTCTTGCTGTTGAAGTAAGGATGACGGAGAGCAAGAAAAAATTGCATTAAATCTTGTTTCCTTCCCCCTGCTTCTCAGCAGGGCTCTGACCCAGCAGTCCTGCATCTTACAGCATCGCTGCTCCTCTGCGTTGTGCTGGATGAGAATAGTCCCTCGAAGACGCTATCATAAACCGAACTCACAAAAGCGTGCTGCACCCCAAATTTCTCCCCTCCTGCCCTGCAGCTTCCTTCTCGCTTCTGGGAAAGCAGTGGTGCCAGAGGCTGCATGGTCTTCTGCCTCCCGGGGTGTCCCTGTCCCTAATTCCACGTTGCCCTCTTAAGGCAGCTTGCGTTACCTTCCAGATAGACCTCCAGTGGCCTAAGGTAATGATTAGGAACTCGAATCTTTGTTGTGTCTTGATTTCTTCCATAAATCTGTAAAATGCAGGTTCTGTAGAATAAAAAAAAAAAAAAAAAGTGGTTTGATTTTAGAGCTGAGCTGAAGACAAGTTAGCAAACCATCTCTGCAAAATTTCACTGCCACAGTACAGCTTCCAGACGTGCTGTATGTAATTAAGAATAAGGCATGCAAGCTAGCAAATTCTATTAGATAAGCTGCTCTGACAAAGGGATAAATCAAGAGGCTAGTCCAAAACAATTCCTTTGCTAGAGTCTATGGTTAACGAAAACTGTTTGCAGGGAATGTTGTCGTACCATCAGCTGCCCGCTGGAATAAGTAGAGTGGTGCTGGAAAACAGAGATAACTGGGTGACCACAGATTATAAATGTTGTCTTAATTTCTTATTTAACTCCTTTATCATTTGATAACTTCTTCATTTCATTCCTAATGCTTCCTGCCTTCTTTGTCAGTCGTAGGTGTGTTGAAACAGAGGGCTGCTAACATCAAGAGACTTTGTTTGCTGGCAGTTTCAGATGAGAATTGATGTATCTTACTTGAAAATACCACTGGTTTGTCAGGAGATGGGAGACATTAAATTTCTCTATACACTTAAGTTTCTTTTTTCCATTTATAATACAAATTTAATGGTAGTCATTCCTCTTCTGCTGAGGAATTGTTATTAAGGAATGCTTCATAAAAAAAGCAGTAAAGCAGCACTTTAAAGAGGCAAAACACCACATCAATGTTAAGTGTTAGTTCTCATTAAATGATACATGTAGCTGTTTGAAAAAGTCTCTTGCGCAATCGAGAAGTGTCCTCAAGCCCCTCTATATCAGTAGATAAAACTGACCAAATAGAGCTCAAAAGCTGATCCTTTCACTACAGCGCAAGGTCAGCTGTCCTGATTGTGTTTGTCCGAAAACCAGTTCCACTTATTTTGACCTCATTCTCAAGCACTTACAAGATATCATTTAGCTCACATTACGCTCTGTCCAGATGGACTGTCAAAACTTCTCGCTTAAGCAAAAATAATCATTTAACTCTGACAAATGGGATCTAGCACCTGCGGTCGATACTCTAACACTGGTTTTTAGTAGAACAGTATGTTTCAATCAGTGGGGAGCTCTGGTTATAAACAACTGACATATTTATTTGCAATCTTTTGGACAAGTAGGATATTGATTAGAAAGAAACGTTTAAAAATCAGTCAGCCTGAACAATTTTTACACAAAGATCTTCAAGGAATGGGCTGAAGTTTCTCATCCCACTAATACAATAAATTCTGGAATAGTAGGGAAATTCCAGAAAATGGATTAAACACCAATATTGTGTCAAAATTCAAAAAAGAAAGAAAGAAAGAAAGAAAGAAAAAAAGTTTATTCATGTAACTTTAACTAGCTCTAAATAAATTAACAGAAAGGCCACTTAGGATTCACTGCCTAAAAAGTGGCTGCATGGAACATAAGCCTAGTCAATAGTCTTTATGGCATTTTTTAATGAGATTGCTGCTTTCGTTGACAAAAATACAGAATCATAGAATCATAGAATCATTTAGATTGGAAAAGACATTTAAGATCATCGAGTCCAACCATTAACCTAGCACTGTCAAGTCCACCACCAAACCATGTCCCTAAGCACCACGTCTACACGTCTTTTAAATACTTCCAGGGATGG
>VZTQ01013648.1:0-44429 GCA_013400755.1 Pelecanoides urinatrix
GGATCCTCTGCTTCTTGTGGAGCGTCCATCTACTATTATAGATATGGTTACATATAGTTTAAGGTTTTTGCGTATAGTACATATACATACATTGTGCTGTATATATTAATGAAAGCAAGATCACAGGTATGTATGCTACACTTGGAGCTGAAAACCATGTGGCTTTCTGAAGAAATTAATTCCCTTATTTCCCTTGCTTTCCAAGGAAGCACCTTTCCTTGCAAAGGTAGAGGTAGACTTTTACCTTTACTGTAGAAAACTCTGTTACGCAAGTTCTCATTACAGCTGTTTTTCAGAGTTTCAGACATATTTAGCTATTCTACCCTCTGGTTTTGAAGGGAAGAACATGTTTTGAACTTGATAAAAATCTAGTTGCTTGAGAAATGTAATAAACCAAAGAGAGAGAAAAAAATCTAGGGCACTTAATCAATGGGAAACAAATAACTGGAATGCAGTGATGTCAAAAAAGATATCTAGTTGACTGATGGTAAACTGGTCTAAGGTTCCTATACTATGTGAGGAGTAAGAGGTTACATGCTGAATATTAAAGGCAAGCAATAGTGCTCTACATGGCACAGTTGTGAACGTGTCAAGAAGAAATGGGAGGAAAAGCCTGTAGGCCAAGAAAACTTGCCTACAGAAGGGCAACTTCAGTGATTCAGTTATGGAGGAAAAGATTTACAAAACAAGGACTAAGGGCTGACTGATAAACATTGATGAAATTACAATGAAAGAACAGTAGCATATTATATATAATGTGCCCACCTATTTGACTGCTATATATACCAAGCAACAGTGGGATTATTACTCTGTGGTAGGATTAAATCATAGGAAATAATAATTTGAAAGTAAGCTAAATTTAAATTAGGCCCTCTATCATACAGTGATGCCTTTCAACTGAAATATCTGACAAACTATAAAAACATCACTGTAGAGGTCTTTCTCCTCACCTGGCCATATACTTCTATGAAGCTTGTAGGAATTTAATATTTTTATACCTTTTTCCCACTGTAAAATTTTTCAAAGGGAAGGCAGACAGACATAAAGACAGTATGAAATACTGTTACGTAGTTTTTACAAGATTGGTTAGTGGACTTTACGAAATATGCCATTTTTCTACAAGTATCCCAAATTACTTTTAAGGTATTTTTCCTTACTGTCACAGGATTTTTTTCACTTTGGTTTTCATGTCATTCCCAAATGACATATCTAGCCAAATATTTAAATGTTCCTAGGACCTTAGTTCAATGACTATTCAAATTGTGCTGTCAGATGATTCAGTGGTATTTTCCTTTCATAGCAGCCTGACTTTCTTGAGAGATCTGTTGTCATATATATCAAACAGAAACTCCTCAGTTAGAGAATAGGAAAAGAGTTTGCTACATAGTGTCATAGATCCTTCTGTCTTTGTATTGACTTATGCAGGATTTCTCTGGTTTAAGCATGGTTACAGAATAAGGTCTGTATTTGATTGGGATGCTAGACCACCATGCAAATACATCACCAGTGCAGTATTCTGCTCCAATTGTGCATGCAAAGTCAGTTCGCCTTTACAAATTCCATTATGCAAAGGCAAACCCACTGACAAACCCACTGACATCAGTGGAGATACAGAGGTACGATCCAGAACAGAATTTAGCCTCAAATGTTAAAGCCATTAAACAGAAGGAAAAGACAAAATTATTTGTGTCAAACATTTGGGTCCTTCCTCATATGGCCATTCTCCAACCTTATCACAGCAAAAGCACTCTTCACCTTGTTTAGAGAGGCAGTAATTATTCCTTGTCAATTAGATTCTCTATCACTGGACTATAAACAGCTGGTGGTCCATAACGATCATCCCAGTTTAAAATTATAGCACCTTTTCTTCTATTTTTTTTTTTTATTTCCACATGTTCACTAAATTTCCTGCCATAAAAATACCTTATCCTGACTTTAAACTACTAAATAAAACTAGGAGAAATGGTACAACAGTCTGAAATTATAATGATGGTTATGCATCACCAGCTGCTTGTAGCTCAGTGATTTAGTGTCTAATCGACAAGAGATAATTACCTCTCTCTGTATAAGGTGAACTGTGTTGTCAATCTCTCAACACTACTCCTGCTTCTAAATATACATTACAAAGTAAATTTGAGGAAATTATTTTATTTTAATAGTTTCCAGTATTTTATTGTCCCAAATGTATAAAATTAAACAAATTATTTGCTTTTTTTCAAATAATATATTATTAATAGTAGCTACTAATGAGAATTTTTACATCAGTGGTTTTAAAGTGTGGGCTAACTATTACAAATTAAAATATGCATTTTTGGCTCTGTAGTTTACTCTGACTTTACAACATAAAATAAAATACAATGTTGATTATTTTACATACTTTTTTTGTAGCAAAAATGGTTTTCTGGACAAGACTGACAAGAGGATCATCTGTCTGTCAAAGCAAAAGCAGTGAAAACTCTGTGCTAACCTGTTCATTCAATACTAGTGGTTAATTGCATTAACTGGGTAATTTTCTATCAATGAGTTGTCATCTCTTTTCGCATTCTGTTCAACTCTTGACATTTCATTGTGAGCAGGAATACTGTTTAGTTCTTACTACACATTATTGAGAGCAAGCAAGCCATTTACGGTAGAATTCATTCTGTTGCCTCAACATATACCTACACTGTAATTATATGATCTATATCAGGGCTTGGACACCAGCTCCTCCCAGGCACTGGCACCTCATTTCCAGCTGTTTCTGTCCTCTCTCTCCATTTCTGCAAGCACCACAGTCTACAAAAAGTGCTGTGAAATGGATGTTTCAAAACTAGGTTTTGGCTGCTGCTGCTGAAAAAGGAAGTTCCACTTTTCCCTGCCCACAGTGTACAACCATCTTGTTGCAAGAAGTGATCCTGCCCTCCTCAAGCTCAGTGGGGGGAGCTGCACAGCACTAGCCCACTGACTTAGCTGAAGAACAAGCACTTCTGTGGATTTAATTTTCAGAAGGATTAACAAACTGATCTGATTCAGCAAAGAACCATGGGACTGTTAGAACCACTATAAGGGAGAAAGTGGAAAGACATAGCCAGAGGTAGATGAAGGATGGTCCCAGAACCAACATAGTCTTACCTCAACTTATGTTGCCTCATGCAAATTATGTTGCCCATGAAACCCACATCTAATACCAGATATCTCATTTTTGGTGATGCAGTTTACTTACCTTAGACATATCATTTTTAGGATGAGGTGAATCATCATTTCGAGATTTTTATTTTATCCGTTGCTTCTATAAAGAACCTAGACTCCCTATGACTTTATACTTAAAGATGCCTAAGTTAGACAAGCTAAATCTCACCTTATGTCTATATAGTTGTTTAGAAGTATCCTTTTCCTGAGGACAAAATAGTGAAATCCAAGCATGTAGCTAAATAATTTTTGGTGATCTGCAACATCCCTAGGTATCTAATAAATACCATTTATGTAATTCCAGCTTTGCTCCCTTTTCTTGAATTTGTTGCTGTCTTCATAGGCTGAGTTCAAAGGGCTGACACCTATGTAGACAGGGGTTGCCACAAAGACTGAACAAAGAGAATGGGAATTCAAGCTAGTAATTTTTTTAGACAATTAAAAGAAAATTAACACAAAAGACACCTGTTACTGCACAAAAAGGAAACTACTTAAAATGGAGTTTCTTTAGACTAGAAATTATCTAACAAACATGACACAACTTGCTTCATTATACTATCATATCACTGACCCTAGTAGAGCTGGGGATTTTGGAACCCAGTTGAGCACCCAGACTGGGAAATCCACAATTTCACAAAATGTCAGATGAAAACTTAAATCATAGGATCAAGTCTAAGAATAACACAGATTGTGAGTGTACCTTTTAGATGCAAAGACACTGATTCTCATATTGCTTATACCAGTTTCAGTGAAGCAAAGTAACAAGCCTCTCAGAAGCTAATTGGGCTCAAAGTCTGATCGAGGTTTTTGTGATTTAAATAATGTATTTTCACACAACTGATAACTATAAGACAATGATAAATGTAACTCATTAATGTGATAAAAAGTCAGCTCTCCAGAAAGCTCACTGCATATATACTAGTGACCTTTGCACTAATACAGTATTCTGGACTCATGCTGCAGCATTAGTAAGAGAATAAACAACTAGATCAGCTTCTCTGAAATTCTTATGTTCTTTCAGATCTTTGCTAGTTTTAAGCAGATTCATATCAAGAAAGTTGCCTACTGATTTTCAAATCCAGGCTTTACAGAAAAAATTAGTTTTCTCTTAAACAAAATATCTGTTTTAACAATAAAACATTATGTGTGGGTTTCCTTGTATTTTTATTTTGTTTTGTTTTGTTTGTTTTACTTTGTTTTTCTCCCACAGGTTTTCTTTCCTTTATCAGCAGGAGAATCAACAGAGCTGAAGAAATGACAAAGTCACAGAAAGAAAACATTGGTTTATTTCTATTCTCCGTTTTTATTTAAACTATCAGATCAGAACAAATGGTATAAACTGAGACAGCTTCTTGTACTCTGACTACATATTTTGTTTCTCACAGTTCAGGTAAATGGGTATTAGAAGTGAATCAGGAGGAATGTACCTGAGAATTAGAGAGTGGTAGTCCTCAAATTATTGTATGATCAGTGTTATGAGGCAAAACAGAAACAACAGAACTGGTTGGAATTTTTTCTTGAAGTTTTAACTACTCTCCCATCCCATCACCGTAGTTATTACCTCTCTCTTCCCAGAAGACAGTGCTAACTGCTTCTCAGATAACCTTTAATGCTGAGCAGTGCTGATTAGCGTTTACACTATGCTCACTTCCCAGGTGGACAGATATTTATTTGAAAACAAACATGAAAACCTTTTTTTTAGTATTTATGTTTTCAACCATGCAATATTTTATTGTTTTTCTTTGATTTTTTTTCTCTTTGATAAAGTAATATCTCATAGTGTTTAAAATAGCTGTTTTCCTTATTTTAACACTGCTATTAATTTCCAGCAGCATTTTTCCCTTACAAAACATGTAAGGACCACTGAGTTTTTACTTTAGTTCCTTCTTTTAAGATACTTTCCTGTATCTAGAAAGTATTATCAAGCTGTGAACTATCTCAAAAGAAGTTTTAAGGGCCACATTCACTAGAGATTTTTGTGAAGTAAAAATCTGTTAACCCAATGAGAACTGGCACAAAAGTTCCTGAAAATAAAGAAATATTAAGTTAGTATTCCAGAGTCTTTTGCTGGCATTTGATATATTGCCTTTGAAAATATTTCTTCACTATCAAAACTCTAATTACATGTGTATCCATATAATCATGCAGAAGATATCCAAATACTGCTAGTAGGAACGGATGGATTACAGCTGAGGGAATTGAAATGTATTACAGGACATTGGCTCTGCCCCTTATTTATCATGAACAACTTTAATCAGCCTTCAGTATATAATAACCATAAAGTATTATTCTGAAAATAAGAAAGGATTAAACATAAAAAGACAAGCATAGCAAGGGAAAAAAATGTTTCCTGGACTTGATATTTTCTTTAAAATATTCTTACACAAATCTCTATGAAGTGTTGTGTACTCATCTTTCCATAAGAAGAGTATTATTTTTAACTCCATCATTAAATTTTCCAGACATAAAAATCCATAGGTTACTATGCTCTACACCTGTAGATATCCCTGTATGCCACTTTCTTCTTGACAATATATATTTTAGGAGCTGACCCATTCCCTCTGTGCTAAAATGAGAGGCATTGCTGTTGAAGAGATCCCCTTCTTACTGGGGAAAATGTGTATTGTAGAGCATATGGTTCACAGTTACTGATAACAATATAGTTCCAATGGGTTGTTGAATGGATATGGTCACATTTTTGCAGGACACATTTCTAACTGCTTCTGTCAAGTTTTTGACTAATGTTGAATGATATGTAATCCCAAGCAAAGCATAATTCTATTTAAACTATGTACCCTAAAATGTCAAAATCTCTAATTCCTTCTTGCCATGGAGGAACAGATACTGCAAAGCGAGCTCCTTAGTAAGTGTTGAGTGGATCTCAAAACTTCAGGCTATACTTCAGCCTACAAAAATATGAAACCATATCAAATTTGAAACAACAGGCATGCTGTGAAATACAATGGTTTTCAAATTTTATCACTGTGTAGTAATATGCTAGTAAGCTGATTGATTTTTTTCCCCAGT
Organism: Pelecanoides urinatrix; assembly: GCA_013400755.1. Classification (NCBI taxonomy): domain Eukaryota; kingdom Metazoa; phylum Chordata; class Aves; order Procellariiformes; family Procellariidae; genus Pelecanoides; species Pelecanoides urinatrix. Next base: position 6,196 of record VZTQ01013648.1, read on the forward strand.
TTTATAGAATGACATTGTGCAAGACGTTGGAATCAAATGATTTAACTAATCATAATGTTACTGTAAGAGTATGTGGAAGGAGAAAGTGTCTGCTCCTTTAAAGGTATCTGGTCAAGGAGCTTTTCAATGCAAAAGGGGCTAATAAGAAAATGGGAAAGCCATAAACAAGAACATACGAACAAACCTGATGGACAAATAAGGGAGACAGTAACGTGAACCAAACCTGGTCACTCACACTAATCTATAAGTGTGTGTGGAATATGGGAATGTTTATTCCATTAAGATTGTCTGATGAAGGACCCTGTCAAATGGGATACTGAGGAAACGGTGGAAGCCATAAACTAAATATGCATAAAGACAAAAAACCTAACAGACAAATATAGCGAAAATAAAGACAAGAAACAAACCTGATCGGCCATACTAATTGATGGGCAAACAAGAAGCTGCAGGCAAACCCAGACATTGCAATTGATAAAGATGCAAACCTGAGGGTTTGGAGAGGGGGTTGGTGGCATGATGCCAGGGGAGAGCCAATGTGCAGGGGAAGGAACAAAGAGGAGAACAGACAGAATAGGGTATAAAAGGGACTGGTTGCGTGTAAAATGGAGCTTGTCACTAATATTATCTGACTGAGCCCTGTGCTTGATCACGGCAGTCTGTACTGCCTTCTTATTAAATTCTTCCTTAGTTATCTCTCAGTGTAATCTTACCCTCTATCCCATGTGTGTGAATGTTGCAAGGACTGAGTGGCAGCTACTTGGGGGACAGGCGTGTGTGGACTGGGTGCCAGTTACTGGAGTAAGTGGGGTCCCAGTGCCAGTGACTGGAGTGGGTGGGGATCTTTAACCTCCAGCCACTGTGGGGGAATGGTGTGTGGCCCAAAAATCAGCTCCTGGGAGGGAGTGGCATGAGTGAGGCGAGTGAAAAGCTCAGCACCAGTGGAGTGGGACCATGGGCCACAGCCCATATGCCTGATGCCAGCTGCTGGGGGGGACAAGTGTCTGTATCACTCCCAGACTGGGTGTGTTTGGGGGTGTGGTGTGTATTCACCAGCAAATCCTGAGCTGGACTGACCAGCAAGTAGGAGGCAGTGGGTCTGGGTGGGGGTATCAGGTGGGCAGAGGGTCTGTGCTGGCATTCAGGGGGGCCCATGGGTGTCAGGTACCCACAGGACAAGTGTGTGAGTGCATGTGTCTGCAGTGAGAACCAAGCTGGACCAGATGGCAAGAAGGGGACCTGCAGGGTGGTTAAGAAGGTCTGGGGTCTGAGCAAGGGTGCCGGGCAAACAGAGAGTCTGTGCCAATACTTGGGGTTTCCACAACTGTGCGTGTGCTTGTGAACCTGGAGAGTGTTATATGTGTGCCTGCACTTGGGACCTTCAGTCTCTGCCAGCTCAAGAGGAGGAAGGGACTTGGCTGTCTGTGCTTATGTCTGGTGTGAGTCCTATATGTAGGTGCTGTTGACACAGTGCCTTCTCTGTGACCATCTGTGTGACTGGCCATGCCATTGTCCTCTGTGTGTGTGTCTCTGGGATATATGCTCAGCTTTTCTACTGGATGAACCTGCAAATGAGAAAGTGGCAGCCATGTCCCTCAGCCTGGGCAGAGATCTCAGGGCACCCAGTCTGGAGTCCAGTGGCCAGGCAGGAGGGAGTCCTGTGTCAGGTCTGGTGGAGCAGGTCTGCTCTGCTCTTTACATCTCTTAACAGTTACAAAGTAAATAAGGAGATTAGTTAACCACCTCACTTCAGATATTTACAATATATCCATCTATATCTCAGCTAGTTGTGTCAACTCGCCTGTGTGTCTGGTGCTGGCTGTTGGGGAGGCAAGTGTGTGTATCATCCCCAAACCGGCTGTGCATGGGGCTGTGGTGTGTATTCACCAGCAAACTCTTTACAACGTGTGAAATGAAACAGTCACCTCGGAAAGTCGATTCATCTCACCTTAATGTGGATGTCTAAACTAGGTCAGATAAAATTGTGCCTTAAAAGGGCCTTTTTCTCTTTACAGACTGTAAGGAAAATCCAATCAGTTCAGCTGTAGCTGTCTACACTGCAGATGTCTACAGTTAGATGGGATGAATTTCATCATGGATACCTTGCAGTATTTAGCTCCATGTACATGATGCTTAAACACCCTACTCAAACATCCACTTCAAACATCCTGCACTATACAGGTGCTTAAACCATTGTAACATGCTTACTTGGATACAAACAACCTGAGAACCTAAAGAAAACAAATATAGGGAATTCTTCTGTCAGATATATTCTCACAGAGTTCATATGATACAAGATAAGTGGGAAGATTTAATACAGAATATATATTTCTATCAAATGTTTAAATTTTTTTAGACTAATTTTGTCTAAACACAGATTATCATTATTGGACTTCAATACTGCACTGTATGCACCTATTTCTGTAAATATTTAGCTGCATGCTGTCTGTACTCATGTAATTCACATCATTTGCATCATCAGGATGAGTAACAGAAGGCATTTCACAAATATGAATGATCAAATATATTCTGTAATATATCTGTAATTTCTATTTCGTAACTTTAGCAATGTAAACCAGAGAATCTCAATTTTGGATTGCCAAAAGCAACAAAGAGGTTTGGAAAGAGTTTTTTAGAAATTACTTTTATTAAATTTCGTTCCTTTAACTTATGCAAAACAACACAACAATTTCAAAAATGCTGCCCATTTTTTTCTGCCGAACATATAGAGGCTTAGGCCCACTAACCATTATTGAAGATATATCTATATCTATCTATCTATCTATCTATATATATAAAAATTAATTGAATGTAGAAATGTTTTGAATATTATTCATTTTTAGCTAGACCTCTTCAAATAATTCATTGCTGATGAAATAATTTGCTCAGGCCAACTTAGAAATGCACAAGAATTTAAGTTTTCTGTTTATGGATAATTCTTTAAACTACTATTCTCTATTCAGACAACCTTTCCCTTTTGAAAAAAAAAAAAAAAGGCAAAAAACCAGTAAAAAAGAGAGGACTTTATTATACTGCCTAATTATTAACTGTGCAGATGTCATACTAATTATTATTTTAAAATGTTCTGAAAATGAGCTACATCAGTCTTTCTGTTACTGTTTGGATATAGATTCTTAGCATCACTGGCTTTCTCAAGTATGTTAACCTCTATGTTGTATTACCATTTTTTACAAAATCACTGTGTAGCTATTTCTCAATAGTGATATATTTCCTCCCAGTTTAATTGGCTGAGTGGTTCAACTAAGTGACAAAACTGCAAGGATTTGCATGATAATGACACAATTACTTTTTAAAAGCTATGCAGTCTCTATCTATTTTGATCACTTTATATAACCTTTGTGCTTTGAATAGCCCATGTGTCCAGAATATTTGTCACTAACAAAGAAGTTATCTTCATCTAGAACCCCTTTGCCTGAAATAAAAATGTCTCAATATGTACCTGAAAAAGAAGATTAAAAAGCACTTTTCAGCTGGAAATTATCAGAAACTTAAAACCTTTTATATGATTCCTGCTTTATGTATTTTTTCCCATTTACTTGACATTTTTTTCTCTCCTTATAAATAAAAAATAATGTCCCAGCATAAGTATTATATATTTTGGGTTTCACTGATTTCTGCACAGATCTTTTCTGTCTCTTGAAAGTCCTTTTTAAATTATAAAAACTTCAATATCTCTGAAACGTGGATTAGAAACACATGGAGGGCCAGTTCCTTCCATCTAAAGAAGGTAGAAAGATAAGCAGTGGTGTCATAAGCATGCAAGTGAATGCAGAAACAATGTTATCACAACTATGATATTCTTTTTTTCTGTTTTCTTCTTTCCTATGGATGTTTAATTTTCTTAAAGCACTTGGTGAGAAACTATTATTATTAGCCAGATCATCCATAACCACATGTTTATTGACCTCTTTGAAGAGCTTCAGGAATTTTCTGAAGCAAGACTTCCCTTCACAGAAGCCATGTTGGCTTTTCCCAAATGTAAGTCAAAATTATCCAGGTGTCCACTAATCTTTACAAGTCTCTAGTTGCTTTGCTGTATACCTCACACTTTTCTTAAGGTTAGTGTCATATTTGCCATCCTCTGGTTTTCAGACATAAAGGGAATTTTAAGTAAGAGGTTGTCATGGTTTATCCCCAGACAGAAACTATGCACCACACAGCCGCTCACTCAATCCCCTGCAGTAGGATCGGGGAGAGAATCAGAAGACTAAAAGTGAGAAAACTCATGGGTTGAGATAAAGATAGTTTAATAGATAAAACAAAAGCCATGCACGCAAGCAAAGCAAAACAAGGAATTAATTCACTACTTCCCATTGGCAGGCAGGTGTTCATCCATCTCCAGGAAAGCAGTGCTCCATCAAGCAGGGCTCCATCTGGGCTGGAAAGCTGCCCAGAGGAAAAGGACCTGGGGGTGCTGGTTGATAGCCGGCNCCTCAATCACTCCGAACGTTCCCCCATTCTCCTTCTTCCCCCAACTTTTATTGCTGAGCATGACGTCATATGGTATGGGATATCCCTTTGGTCAGCTGGGGTCAGCTGTCCGGGCTGTGTCCCCTCCCAACTTCTAGTGCACCCCCACACTACTGGCTGGTGGGGTGGTGTGAGAAGCAGAAAAGGCCTTGACTCTGTGTAAGCACTGCTCAGCAGTAACTAAAACATCCCTGTATTCTCAACACTGTTTTCAGCACAAATCCAAAACATAGCTTCATACTAGCTACTATGGAAAAAATTAACTCTATCCCAGCCAAAATCAATGCAGAGGTTCAAAACTATCTTCAGTCCTAGTGAATTCTTACTGTTTGTTCAATCTTTTGTACCACAAAGCTTCCACAATAATTTTGATTTCAGACAGATCTTCTGCTAAGTCACACCCTAGCCTCCCTACTACCTCCCAAAAATATCATGCTTGAGAACCTCAGCAGTTTCTTCTGCAATGAACAACTTGGAAAATTCATTTACATTCTCTGCAATGGGGTTGCTTCCTTTGAGTGTCCCTGTAGAGTTCAGGAAATTTAATTATTGATTTCAGGCCTCTGGACAATTTCCTGACTTTCTACTTTCCAATGTGTCTCTGCTGCCTGGAATTAGAAATGAATCCTTCCTAGAAAGATTCTGCAGGAGAAACAGGCAGCAAAGCTTTGCTAGAGGAAATAAAGTAAGACATAGGCAGAGAAAGAAAGTATAAGAAAGATATGGACATACTGAAACAAATCCAGCAAAGGACCACAAAAATTACTAAGGGACTAGAGCATTGGTCATATGAGGAGAAGCTGAGACAGCTGGGACTGTTTAGCCTGGAGAAAAGAAGACTCAAGGGGGATCTTATTAATGGTTATAAATACCTGATGGCAGGGAATGAGGAAAAGGAATCCAGGCTCTTCTCAGTAGTGCTCACTAATAGCACAAGAGGCAATGGATACAAATCAAAACACATGAAATTCCATCTGAATACAAAAAAACTTTTTTTTTTTTTTTTACCATAAGAGTTTTTTCACCTGGAAACAGGTTGCCTAGAGAGGCTGTTGAGTCTCCATCTTTGGAGAGATTCAAATCCTGACTGGACACAGTCCTGGGCAACCTGCTCTAGGTGACCCTGCTTGAGTATGGGGTTTGGACCAGATGACCTCCAGAGGTCCCTTCCAACCTGAGCAATTCTGTGATTCTATAAAAAGTCTTATTTTTGCTGGTGCAGACTATAAATTTTACTGTGTAGCTCTCCTTTCAAGTTAATAGAATGCCTCTGATCTCTTTGGAATGAGTAACAGAAGTAGTTTAGCAGTAGCACAACATTAAATTTAGGCTGCTGGCATGCTGAATTATTTCCCTAGATGACTGTGGGCTGAAGGAGACCTAACTGAATATTTGCAAGTTTGGTAGGTTAATCTCTAACTAGTTAGTCTGAAATTATTACCACACAGTCACAGGTCTACTAAATAGAAATGGAGATATAAGCTAACAAGAGTGCTGCAGCTGTCTGCAGCAAAGACTGGAGCACTAATGAATTAAACATTACCTTTTTCTTACAGAATATCTGAAATACTCATTTACATTTATATCAGTTCCATATGACTACTTATGATCCTATTATTGTGGTTATTGTTATTGCAATTTAACCTTGCACTTTGTTAGTCACTCAAAACAATCCTAGCAAATAGCCTGAGGAATTCTACCTTAGGAAATTTTCAACAGACACCACAAAAAAAATTATAATATCACAGGAATTATGCTAAATTTCTTGTATCAACAATGCCCTCAGTACGTTTACTTACGTCAAGTAGCTCCTAGTATCAGGGCCAATTTCTTCCTGTTCCTTTTCCCCAAAACTGAAGGAAAAAAAAACCCAAAACCTTCTTATATTTAGTATTTTCAGAAGTTAGCGTATTCTCACTTTTCTGTCAGTTCTCTTACTTCCACAAACACATTAGAGAAAGCACTGTACTGACGGACAACTACTGTAGTGACCGCACTCTTTATCCCAAGAATCACAGGTTTAAGGAGTCCTTATAGATTACATATATTAGTTCACTTTTCAGTCAGTCTTTGAGTCCAGAACACTGTTTTTATATCCCATTTTATAAGATTTTACTATATTTATCCATTACTTTGACTTCCCTTAGCTAAGGGCAAGCTTACCTAAAATAAAACTGGTAAAATAAGGAAAATGTTGTAATTTAAGTGTATTTTAAGAAGACACCTTTCCCATTTGTGTCATGTACTATTTTTTCTTCTATGCATTTCTGATGTTAAGTTTACATTCAGTTATATACATGAATAAATTGTTTTAAACTGTTTATTATCAGTTTTAATGCATTTCAATAGAAATATTTTTTAATCAATTTGAGTGACTCCAGATTAATTTTAAACTCAACCTTAACAGAATTAATAGTTAGCAAGTTTCTTAATCTTTCACAGAGAAAATACTTTCCAACACTACCTCAGAGGTAATAAATGCCACAATTCTCAAGAACTGGATTCTGAAAGTAGAATTTTTGCTTTTAGAAGACTGTCGAAACATGAACACATCTCCCAGTTCACAACATTCCTTATACAAACATGTACTTATCCATCTTTTTATCAAGTTTCAAGACTTCACTTAATACTTAATACTTAAGAATTTATTTTATAGATTTTAATGCTAGAGTTTTTGAAACATCAATGTTTTTTTCAGTGGCTGAATTACACTATTGTAATTTTTGTTTTCTGAAATAAAAATGAGATATCAGTTTTTCTGAAAAATAAAGCATAAAACTGAATGAAATTCCTTTTCATTTCTTCTGTTTTCTTAGGATATATTGAAGAGAAAAGGTACATTTATTACCAGAAAATTTGGTCAACAATTCTTTGTTGTAATATACCCCTCAGGGAAATTATTTTATAAAGTCCGGTGCATATAAAAGTCTTCTACTCTTCTTCATTCTACTTTTAATTCTATATCACAAAATAAAATAAAACAAATAAAGAAAACCAATCAAAACATTGTGAGCCTACTGCAAAGAACTTAAAAAAATATTCACAGTATTCAGTCTTTGAAGCTGTTGCCACTATTGGATATTCTCAAAGACATTAAAAATTTTCATTTTTTATTCCTTATCTGATATTTAGAAATAATGCCTAACTACTGAAAAACACATTTTCAGATGTTTTAACAGGGTACAGGAATTGATCTTTTAGGAACATACTTCAGTACTCCTTTATATTCAAAGATGGGGAAATGAAATAATGAGTAATTATAAATGTTTTTAGCAGATAAGGACAAAGTTTTGCAACAGTTTCTAGACAATCTTCAAGATGAGCTGATGAATTATCAGTATTGTATTTTGCTCTATGATACAGTCTATAAAAATTCGGGAAAGTAGCTAGAAGAAAATCACTAACTTCACATTCACTACTAAACACAACATTATCTTCTGCAAGTGATATCATCATTAAATTTCATACCATTTGTTTTCAGAATATTTTTTCTTTCTCAGGTATTTCTATAACAATTTTCATTTCTATTTTCAAAACAATCAGGCAGACAATGGATTGCTGTCCTATGACTATGCAGTAACAAGTGATTTTTTTGAAACATTTTGGAATTTCTGTGTTTTGAGGTATTAGTGCCATAGAGAAAAAAATGTCCTTTTTCAACTGAGACTTAATTGTCTCTTCAGTTGAAAGATGTAATAAACTGTTAGTGACACATGAAGCTTTAGTGTTACGAAGAGGTTTCACTTAAGCTAAGAGTTTGAATTCTGGACAGCAACATCACTCAATTTGCTGTTATAATCAAATGATCTGCGTGAATGACTATGGATGATGCAATGATACTCACTTGTTGCTTCCACTGCAGTCTGTTTTTTCTTTTTTGTGTTTCCACATTTCTTATATGCAAAACATTCTCAAGCCTCATATTCTTAGACCTCATGTTAAAATAATTTTGATTTTGTTTTGCCCTAGTCACATGCTGTCTTAAAGCTGACAGCCTATCATGAGCAATGAGAAACTTCTTCCTCATAAACTGCAGCATGTTTGGATAGCCATTAATATCTTTACTCATCCATATAAAACCATGTGTCTGCTCAGTCTTTACTCCATTGATTTTCCAGGAATGTTTCCACAATCATCACAGCCACTGCCATTTTCAGAGTAAAGATGTAACAAATGCAATCTTATTAACAAAATGATGGCACATTCATATTAACATAAACATTTGTTAAATTAGATGTTAAATAGCTATCACTGTGTCTGTACTGCATACTTACCTGTTGATGTCTGGGCCACAAAGTGTCCATATCATAAGATAAAATAACGTTTAGGCGCAACAAGTTTGGCTATATGCAGTAATACTTTCTGCAGTATTTGCAGATAGACTAACTGCTAACTACTTTCCAAACTTGCCTTTTGGCATTGCAGGGTTGCTGTAGTTATTTCTGTACAAAGTTTGTAAAAAAACCCCCAAAAACAAAACCCAACAAACTCTTGGTTTTAAGCTGCTGTATATGTTATTTTGTCTAACATCAGGTCTGGTACACAGATCGGTCTGGAGAAATAAAACAGCCTTTAGCTAAAACAGATGAGAATTGATCATTCAGAAGTCCCCCTCAGGAATGAATGCCCTTACATATTCTTCTACTGATTTCCAACACTTTTTTCTCAGGGACCAGATTTCTCAGTATTCAAGCAGAAGTCTCATTGTAGGATCCAAGATAATTTTTAATAAAGTCTCAATTCTCACCTCAGTTCTTCTCTGAAACTCACACTTAGTTCTCCTCCAAAATTTAGAGGCCTGTTTCCACCAGCCAGCAGTCCTTCTGCAATCTTCTCAAAACACTACAAAAAGAAAACACAGCAAAGTTCCTAAGGACTATAGTCACCTATTTGTTGAGTGTTAAGCCTGAATAAAAATTTTTAGAAAGCTTTAATAAGGCATCCTGGGAGAAATTCAAGACACTGATGACCACCTTGTTTCAAAACTCTATCCTGTAAAATAGTACTCAGAGGTTCTTTGAAATAAAACTCATTAGTTACAATATATGGCAATCATTTATTCTGTGTACCCTGTGAAGTATGTTTAGTTTCTTCCTCTGTTTAACACTCACTTACCCAGCTTGCAAATGCAAAAACCAGAAGCTTTGATTTTTTTCCCAGTTTTACACAGAAAGTCTCAAACATTCAAAATGTTTATTTCAACTGTGGAATTCACTCCAGTCTCAAGACTACCTGAAATGAAAATATTTTTTCTCTTTTTTTGAGCCTTGTGGTTAGTTTCTAGGGCATAACTTCGCATATATTTCTCTCATCCAGAAAGCTGGCTTACTTGGTTTTCTTTCTCCTCATTCTGGGAACCCTGACTGCCCATTCATACCTCTACATCATCTTCTCCATGTTGCCAAAATCATTTGTCCCATAATGAACCAGAGTGATGAAATGATTTGAGTTGACCATAACCCTTGTTTTTGGTCTAAAATGGGGAAATATGAAATTTGCTCCTGAGAAAACTGTCAGAAGCACCAAATGTTATGTCTCTTCAACAAGATTTCATGCCCTAAAAAAAAATCTTTGTGTGCATGTTATCTATTTCAGCCTTTCCTTTACTCATGTGACACACACATGAAATATGGGATGTTCCTTAAAACAGAGGGAGGGAGAAGAAAAATGGTTATCCTTAAAAGGCAAGTATCCCTAATATTTATCTCAACGTGAACTCTTTTACTAATTGTAGACTTTAATTCCTATATTGAAAATGCTGAATTTCATATTAAAACTATCATATATAATTTGTATTTAACTTCAAATATTGTGCACTGGATTAAAATTAGTACTATGAAAGAAAGATGTTTAATTTTTAAGCTTTAGCCTAGTAAGCATCAATGAAATAAACACATTTCTTTTATGTTAAGATAAGACCAATTAATTTTATTATCAGTCTTGTTATGCCTTAATGATATGTACAACAGAATCAAGCAGATATTACTAGTGCAGGGAAAAAAAAAATCATGGTTCCATTTTCCATGGTTTTTTTCTTTAATAAATAGAAATGAATTTTCTTCTCCAAACACTTCAAAATCTAATTCTGCTCTGTCCATTCAGGCAAAAAGCCTTATTGATGGAACTGCACTGAGAATTTCACTTGCACTGAGACCAGGATTTTAGATGTAACATCTACCTATTCTAACAACCCTACTACTGAATAGTAAAACGTGGCTGAATGGGGAAAGAACCAAAATAGGTTCATGGCCAGGTAATGAAGAAGATCAAAGACATGGAACTACTCCCGCAAAGAGTATGACCGCAGGGTAGTGCTCCTTTTTGGAATTTAAGAAAAGGGATGCTTTAGGTGGAGATGTGATAGAAAACATATTTATGATATGCTAGTGAAAATATGACAGAAGTCTATAAAATCATGAATGATGTGAAGAGAATTGTTTGGGATTGATTGCTTACTCTTTTCATATAACATTCTTTTCGTATGAGGCATCAGACAAAGTTAGTAAGAATCAAGATTCAAGAGTCAAAGAGAAATGGTCCTTACTATATCAAGAAACATCGGAGCTCCTTGACTGAAGGTATAGTGGATAGTAAAAGTTCACATGAGGTACAGTGAAACTGGTGAGTTCACAGAAGGGAAATCTTCTGCATATTGTTAGTATACGAAATACTCAATATCAATAGGTGACAGTTATTGACCACTTTTGGTGGCAAAATCCATTCAAAATATACTTTTGTTTTGATTTATGTTGGTCCTATCTATGGACTTATAACTTCTAATGTAAGAAGTTCTGTTATAAGAAGTTCTGCAGGTACAATCAAACTCCCACCTACTAACACTCAGAGTTTCATTTTAATCATGTCACATAGCATTTCTGTTTCCTAAGCATCATAGTAAATCCTCTTTAACTGTAATTTGGGTTATTCTTTAAAATATCTTTGCTCATATTTGCAATGAAATGCTAAGTTTTGAAACCACTGTCGTTATATACTGGCCACCATCTCACATCTACCCTTGGAAACCATTCTTCCTCCTCCCACATTAGGTGCACAGGCACTGTCATAGGTCTTACTTGCTTTCAACATGATCAACAAGCTAAAGAAGTTTAATCTCATATTTTTACTTTGTCTTGAGTTGTATGGAGTGGATAGCAGAGCTCAACTGTCAGCAAAATATAAATCATTTGGACAATTTTTGAATGTTCTGGTCAACTTGTACCATGAGTCTCACCTGACCCTGTGTCATCACACTAACTTTCCTTGGATATGGACAAACACTGTGTGTCTTCATAGCCTTTAGAGAAAGATTACCTGTCGCGTGATGTTCCTACCTTTCATGCCTGCAAAGGAATTGGACAGAATCTTTCTCTTTAAACATTTACTTAATTCTTCAAGAAGTCTTAAAGAACAGCAACTGTATCTATGGGATTGTCACTGTTATGTTTGGATTTTTTTTGATACTTGATAATGACTTCTCCAGGGACAGACTATTGTGAATGCTTTTCCTTTAGCACACTACTATCATATAAAAAGATTACATCCTGCCTGTGTATTATTATAATGTGATGTTTATTAAAGATGCTTTAGTGTTTCAGATCCAAGGCAGATTTTGTGACCTGGAGTTATTAGGTTTTCCCTCATTTATAATAATGATTCAGTATGATTTTAGATGGAAACAGCAAATAATCTGTTATTGATATTTACAACAAGCAGTAACTATGTGAAAGAAGATGCTGCATCACCTAAGGCATGGTCATAATCCATGCTTTTCATCATTTGTACAATACTGGTATACAAGAGTGTACTGTTCTAAATCATGTTATGCTTTCAATTTTGTAGTCCTGAGGGTCACATTGGAAAAGGCTTGTCAGATCTACAGGATTAGTATTTTACTATTCATCACCTGGATAGCTTAGACCACCAGAATACTAATATGCACTCTGCTAGACCAAATCTGGTAGACACTTATAGACAATGTGATGAACATGAAAGGAAGAGTCAGAACTGGCAGTAATGAACACCATAGCAAACAGCTGCAGCTGCTGAGTAGCAAACAGCCAAATATAACAAATTAATGTTCCGTATGCCACAAAGCTCTTTCAAGAAGACTTGGGAGCTTGGTATCATCCCACTAAACCCAGTTACAAAGAAGTTTGATGATGAAATGTCTTAATTGCTCCCACTGGGAATACATGGAATTGACCAGGTTTGCTACAGATGAGGCCCTTTTAGAAAGGAAAAAAAAACAATCAGAGGTTTTGCACTGTAGTGAGTCACTGAGGACTCTGTCTGGTTCTAATTCAGGAGTATGTCTGCTGCTGGATGAGCCATTTGTCTGAGCATTAACTGTCACATGAAGGGCATGAAAGAGAAAATAAACAAGTGATAGCTTGCCCTGCAACCAGGACTTTTATAATGCCTAGCATACTGATTTACTAAGCTGTACCATATATTGTACTGGAAACATGTTTAATACTGCAGAGTGAGACATAGTTCTCTCTGGTCAGAGAGAAAAATCTGAATTTGCCTGAGAGTCATGAGAGTTGTGCATTATATTCATAAAATAGACATCAACATATCACTATAAATTAATACCATATTTGCTAGCAGGCATTGGAGAGAACTGAAAACTGCATTGCCTTTGATAACTACCAGAAAGGAATACAGCATTCCTCTTAAAGAAATTGGCTCACCCATTTCAGTGAGCTAGGTTTGGAGATTCCATCCATTTTAAATGGATTATAATCTCCAAATGCGTTTGATTCTATCAGATCAAATCTCCATTGAAATCTAATCTAAACTACATTCTCTTCTCATTCCTATGGCTTTACTAGTTAATGAAACATATCAGAGCATGCATGTGAGCAGTCACCTGCGGTCATTTATACCGTAAAATTGTAGCACATTCCCTGTTCTCTTTTGGATTGGGCCAGCTGATGTTTCTAGGCACTACCCAGGCATGGCTGAGGAGGAAGTATGTGCCAGGGACTGTCTCCAACTGTTTGTGTGGATGCAGACTCCCTGTTCTGCACAGTGAGAGTGTTCAGCTGTGTGCAGACAAGCCATGCCACAACACTTGGTCTCAAGGCAAGAGAATGGTCCTTGAATGTTTTATTTTATTAATGTAGACATAGTCTATGTGAACAAAGCCCATTTTTACCACATAAATTTACCACATAAATTTCTACCATCAGAAGTAAAGAGCAGGCTGGGTAGCTTATTAATGTTGAGTATAATTTTCAAGGTAATTTTGATCTTTTCAGTCTTGAACTAACTGGCATCTTTTACAGCAGAAGTAAAAGTATTTGCTCTTCCATGTATCTCCATCTCAGTGTTACTTGGGACTCTCTTTTTTTGCTTTGACACTTCTGTAGTGTCTCCATCAGTGTTGTTTACCCAATCCTTTATTCCCTTCTCTACACATTGTTGGAAGATTAAGTTCTCCAACAAGTCATCAGACTTTTCAGGAACCTACTGCTGCATACCATATCTGGCTATTCACTATAATCATTATGAGAATTTGTAACACACCAGCTAAGCCTTTTTTGAATCCATATCTGTGTGTACTTGCCACTATGGTCCATACTGAACAAAAATGTTTTCTTCTGCCAAATAAAACCCTGGTATACCTGTGCCATTGGCTATTTGATACCACTGTCACTGTTGATACACAGAAGGAAAATGAAAATAATAAATGGTTCTTACAGTTCTGAGATAAAAATTGTGGCATGGACCAGTGTCCCATGGCAGTTCTTATAAGGCTGTTCCCTGGGGCAGTGGCTAATCTTAAGTACAGAGGGCTAGTCTTCCCCAACAGATCTATGAAAAATATAATAGTACTTTTACAACCCTGTCATTCCCCAGTATACAGTCTTAGCAAGCAATAGCCTGAGAGTCATGCAATCTGGGATATAAGACAATCTGTTTATGGTACCATCATCAGAAAGTCAGTTCTAGTGGGCTCTTCTTAATTTGCTGGTGCTTTTTTCAGATAGGGTTGCCTACTCATGTGTGAACTGGTTTGCAGTGGTACTAACAAGCAATCCAGAAATGTGCAAATCCAACACTAAATGATCAAAATTGAGAAACTTCCAATTACCTTAGAATGTTAAAGGCAGTTTGACATTAATATGTCCAGCTGTTGTGGAAATCAACAAAAAATCCCAGTAAATGCCATTTTCCTTTGAAGAGCTATCCCCCTGTGAATAATAGAGAAGCCAAAATTCAGTTTATTTAATCCCCATCTATATTTTCATAAATTGACAGTATCAGAGTGGGGTTTTTTTACCATGCTGTCTGCAAAGTTGTCTGTGTTCTCATAAAATCAGAAAAACTTATTCCCTACAGTCACAGCAAAGTGAAATTTTTTAAGTTACAATGAGCTGTACTTGACAGTGAATCCTGGGCTTGATGGTATTCTAGCTGCATTACCTTGTCATGCTTCATTGAGTAAAAAAACATTCATGCCTTATGTCTTTTGAGCTATTTTTGAACACATTTTTTCTTCACTATCTTTTTACGTTCTTGAGAGAGAGAGGAAAAAAAAAAAAGAACTATATTTAATCTTACTATGTTCCTTCCTTGCCATTTGAACTTGCTCTCGTCCCAAATATTTTAGCAAACACAGAAGTGCTGGTGCTGGCTAATTCTATATTCACTTGACACATTACTTTCAACACCACAATTGTGTTAATTTTTTATTTTAAAGATTGTTTAAATTAGCTTGTCATCACTACTGTTTTTGCAGTTCTACCTGAATGACTAATTTTCATAGTGACTATGACAGTATCTATATCTAAAAGGCTGTATGTTTTGTGCTCAATGATCATCCTACTAAGTGAGATTCTTTAAGTTCAGGAAATTTATCTTCCCAGTGTGAGGTAAGATCCATCTCTGTAGTACTTAGATATTGCTTGCAGTAAAAGCTTATTTCAACTTGCTCTTCCTATAATATAAGAACTACTGTAAATGTGTATATTCAAATTGTATATAACTGTATAAATACTGTGTACTTTTTAAAGTTTGTGTGTCTGCATGAGAGAGAAAAAAAAAGGAAAGAGAATGAGCATAAATGGCAGACTACAGCTTACATGATCATTTAAATAGTACAAAAAATGAAATGTGAAACAATGGCTGGAGGACTCAACTGGAATTTAGGAAACCCAGGCATCACTCCCAGTTTCTGTCAGTGACTCATCTTGTGACCTTCAATGGCCCAAGTGGATAGCAATCCACTAAGTTTGAAAAGTTGGTCTTAACTTTTACGCACTACTACATCCCTATCTTCAAAATAAAAATAACGATACTTCACAAAATAATGTCGAGAATACCTGTCTATTCACAGGTGAAATACATTAATCTCTTCATAGTTAGTTGCTGCTCGTCTGTCATTCTCCTTGGATATGTGAAAAGTAAAATGCCCTTTTCAGCTTGGGTGCATTAGAACCAGATCTATCAACTTGCAGTGAAAGAATTGCCTGGCTTGGAGAAGTTTCTGTCTATTCTAACACAATTAATCTCATCTTTACATGAATGGTTTTTTTATTCCTGAACTGTTCTAGAAGTAGAATTTAATTATCTCTCCTTCCACTGAATGTCTTAAAACTCCAGAGCCGTGCCTCCATTGGAGGTCTAGCCAAACTTGATTTCTTTATGTACATGGGCACGGATGCAGCAAGGATAGTGGAGAGTCTCTATCTGTGCCCAGATACACGGAGGATCTCAACCAGTGCCTGTTTAGGGCACTAATAAACTGTGATGTCCCTTACCAAGCTCCCCTGGCGTGTCCCCTTACCCCTTACCCATGGGCTCTGGAGCCTCATTTCAGCTCAGCCTGGAGGCCTCAGTCAGTGGAGCCTGCTACTGTCACCAGCAAAGCCCTGTTCAGGTCCTCTGGGCAGTCACTGCCCTGCCTGTGCACTGGTCATTCTCCATTCTGTCTCATTTTCCCTGTCGAAGCAGCCCTGCTCTTCCTGTTCATGACACTTCTAAATTGATTTCAAGGTTGTGCTACTGAAGTTGAGAGATGCTGGCTTAATTTTCCACAGAGAGAGCAAGAAATTCTATGTATGAGATTTCAGCTGCCTAAAGTAGGCATCTAGAGTCCTTGGAGATGATCCGGGCTGTCTGAGCTATTCACATACCTCTGTCAAGTATGTCACAGGCTTTATAGGAGATGCATACCCTTCTGGAGAAGTAGCTGCGGAGCTGGTGAGATAACTCAAATGGCAAAAGATACTTATATTTAAGCAACTGAATCCCAGGGTACGTGTCTCTCATTTTCAGGTCAGAGACTCTAATCTATTGCCTTTGCAAAAATGGAGAGATGGCTTAGTTCATCAAAGAAACAGCATAGATGCCTACTTCAGATGATTCAGAATTCCAATTCCTCTCTCAGCAGAGGCATAAAAATACTAGAAGTTACTGTGATCGAAAGTATGTCTTTGCCTTCAGCATTTTTCTATGATTTTTCTTTGTTATCCTTAAAGAGATCTTGGAGAATGATCATTTAGACTCCAAGATCATTCTCCATGGCTTACTTCTCGCTGTATTGTACACAGACATTTAAATTTTCATGTGCACTGTAGAGGAGAGATGAATCAGCCCTTCTGGATCTTCCCACAGCACACCTCATGTTTCATTCTCACTAATTTTTCCTCTTTCGAGTAATTTAACAGACTCAAAGTATGTGATTTAGACACTTTTATTGCATAGAGGTACATAGCTATAGAAGATACCTTCTGGGGGAGTGAAGTCCTATGTTTGTGAGGTACTTAGTATTTGGTCTCTCCCACTTTGCATTGGGGTTTTTGTTGTATTTCAGAAAAACAAAAGATTATGAAAACCTTCCAGGGTCATCAGCTCGGTCCTTTGCTGTCACAGAAAACTAGATTGGTGCCTTTCATAGGATGATGAAGCTCTATATAAATGCTATTTCAGATTTTTCTATGGTTTTCTTGGTTTTGTTTTATTTTAAAATCTTATGGCTCCTGGCAGGGTTCATTGCTTTCAAATATGTGATTCAAAACTTTTCATTTCCACCTTCCACTTTATGTTAATTCTTCTTTGTCTCCTTTAGTCTTCCAGCAACACTAACACTTTTTTCCCTCACAGTTTATTTCCATTATGTATTTGTATAATAATACTATTTCTAGATTTTGCTGAAGGAAGCTAGGCAAGCTGACCTCTCCTAGGACATAACTGCTCAAAGAGCACTTCTTCTGAGCAGCCCCCAACCAGAATTTGTACTCAAGGGCAGAGCTGTACTAAGTCACATTGTTCCACAGAAGGTATGCTCTTTCCACACCACAAACAGATCATACATGGCTCAGAGGCAATTGGAGAACAATTGCAACAGGAGAAAAAAAGAATCCTTCCCTCTGCTTAGATTTATTATTAAAATTATTTTACCAGTGCTGATGGACTGCTTGATAAAATGATCAGAACAAAGTATAACCAAGGATAAGAGCCAGTGGATCAGAATAAGATATGTAGAAGCAAAAAAGTTGCCATGTTTAACTGAATTAGTAAATTGCAAGCAATGGGAATTATCTCACTGTCATTTTTACAATGATTTGGCTTATGTTGTCATGAACAAGGCATATAAGTGAAAATTTCCTGTGAGGTGATAAGGGATCTGTTTTATAAGGAATACCATTTTTTTCTTTTCACATTCATGCATTTTCCCTCCTACTTACTACTTATAATAGACAAGATAGGAAGTTTTAATAGTGCATGGATGATGAGCCATTGAAGATGGATTACAAGATACAATAAAGCATATGTTGTTTTTTTATCACAATAGGACAGAATAATAAACACACTAAATATACTGGATGAGGATAAATCAGTTTCTGCTGTCACTTTTTGGCAAATTACCACTTTAAATTCTGGCTTGTTTAGGTGAAATATATGGAAATGGACATCTAAAAGATAAAGAAAGTACAAAATAGTGTAAATGGAACCTCAAGGGATTAGATCTTCAGCTTTTAACTCCAATACAGATGGAGAACAAAGCTGCAGATTTTGTCCAAACAATGATGAAGTACAAAGTAGGATTGTTTCTCATGTCGAAGTTACAAGAAGGCTAAATAGATAATGACGGCAGATAATGGATACAGTACCTGTGCAGATTAATTTGAATGTAAATTTAATTTCATACACAATTGAGAGGTGAAGTTTTCCTAAATTATATCTCTCATCTGTCAAACACGACAGTCTTTAAGGAGTCACCTTTATAGATTTGAAATGCCATATTAAGTTCAGTGGGTAGGATTCCTCTTTCTAACATTCCTCACTCTATTATCCACAAACACAAATGTGTCTTTTCAGGGTTATTTGCAAAAAAATGATGAGCTAATATAAAAATCATAAGCTATAGACATTTATTTTTCTGTTTGCTTATCTCAATATATTCTCATTTTTACTTTGGAAAACTGTTTGCATTCTTGACTGGAATGATTTAGCATAATAAAATAGAGAAGAAAAAGAGAGAGAGACCATTTCTGGTGAAGGAACAGAACAAAGCAATTACGTCTTAATGTTTAGACCCTAAATAATTAAAGCAATGCCCCAGGCAGCAATCCATTAATCCAAGGCAGAAAGGATACCTTATTGTATAGCTGCAAAAGTATCAACAGAAAAAAGAATTCAAGTGCCAAAAGGATGCTGAAGATCTGACTTGCGGAAAACGGACTCCACAATCTGTAAGATTGTAAAGTAGGTATGTTTATTCAGCGCTGGGCGGCACGGGGGGTAGTCCCACCAAAATCGTGCGCGCCCCAACGCGGCACTCATCACAAATTTATGCAGCTAATTGTTGCATATGCATGATATGCCTATACATATGTATGACCTGTCCCCGCTTTGTATTATAATGAGTTCCAAGAAGTCATTTCCATGAACCCCTCCCATCCGCGCTTGCGCATTGCCTCCTGGTGGTGGTCGTCGAGGGTCGTGGGGATGAAGGCTGGTGGTTCCTCTTCATCACCGCTAGTAACCTTTTGTTCTTGCGCAGGCTCAGTTGCTCCTTGGCTCTTGCTCAAATAACAGGGTCGGTCTTAGCTGGTTTCTTAGAAGAAGTTCTTACTTCTTATCAGGTACCGTCCTTGTGAGGCGCCAATTAATTTACACAGTAGTTGTGCTGGCCTTGTAAGAAGCTACAGCTAATTCATACACAATAGTTATCGAGGTCTCAAACTTTTACCTACTGTTTCAATCCTTAACTACTATTAAAGTTCGACTACTAAAATTGCCATTAATATTCCCTTGTCTCAGATCTACATCAACTGAGTTATAAATTGAACAATTATGAAACAGCACCTTGTACCTGGGATCCTAAGGGTTAAATATCCTCTTTATGTAATGATTATCAAAATCATGTAGCTCTGGAAACTTTTTATACATGCTAGATAATCCTCTCAAATTTTCCTAGGGGATTTCTGACATTTATGGCTTAGGAAAGCAGAATCCCTAGCATTTTCCTTTAGAGGTAGAAGAATTAGAGTTGCTTCATTTTTTTTTCCTGTTGAACAAGAGTTTGTCCTACATAGGAGAAAGTGGGCAATATTGTTTATTTATTTCTAAAGAAGCAAGAACAATAGAAAACAAACATATTTAGGAAGCTCAAAACTCCAGAATCCTACTAGATAAAGGAATAAAATAACAGGTTTCTTAAGTTTTGTTTTGTTTTATTTTAAAAGTACACCTTTTTACGTATTGCAACAGACCTGTTCAAGCACACAAAGTAATGAAAGGCATAAAAGCGTCCTAGATGACACATGCAGGTAATAATATCATTCTTATCCTTCAGTCAGGTGAGTCTGTGTCACTTCTTCAAATCTCCTTGTGCCTTCACTGCAACCTGCCATCACTATTTCTATCTGGATGGTGTTTCAGACAGATACCCCCCTTTAAACCTCACCCTTAGCTAATCATGGAAGAAATCAATCAGCTGCATACTCAATGTCAACTGAAATAGAGCTATGGAGTCAAGTTCCATTAGTGAACACCTGGCACTGAAAGACAGCTATTTTAGTATCTCTGTTCGTGAACATATAGACACATTAAAGACTTTTTCCCTTCATACCATACTGTCATTGCAACTCTTCTCCAAGAGCTCTGTCCACATTTTGCACACTGAACATTTTCTTTCTCAGAGTTCCCTAATGTCCAAATACCCTGTGGGATGTTGCTAGCAATTTGCTTTTCTTTACCGAGAGCACAATATTATTCCTCCCTATAAGACTGCTCTTCATTTATTCCTTTAGTCCTTCTGCTTTTTGGTGGGGAGGGAGAGAGGGGGAAGAGAAGATTTTTTTTTTCCAATTGCTTTTTGATTAATTTAGATGGTTCTCTTGATCGCTAGACATCAGGTTTGTCACTTTGAATATCAGTCTTCAGCATCATACTATTAAGCAACACATTTATCTGAGTTCCAATCTTTTCAAGTTTCCATAGTAACTGCTGCTAAGTACAGACCCTTGTAAAACTGATTAAACAAAACCACTGTTGCTCTGAAAAACTGACACATCTAGATTTTGTTTTATTACTAAAAATGTATCTTTTTATAATGTATGTTATGGTCAGACATGTCAACTCCAAAATGTTAAAAAATTGTCCTGGTTTTGGCTGGTATAGGGTTAAATTTCTTCCTAGTGCTGTGTTTTGGATTTAGTATAAGAAGAATGTTGATAACATACCGATGTTTTCAGTTGTTCCTAAGTACCCTCCTAGTCCAAGGACAGCTCCCATGCCTGCTGACTGAGCTAGGTACACAAGATGGGAGGGAACGTAATCTGGACAGCAAGCCCAGCTGGCTAACGGGGTATTCCATACCATGTGATGTCATGCTCAGTATATGAATGGTAGGTGTGTTCCAGGAAGTCCGGACTGCTACTCGGTTATCGGTCAGCGCAGGTGCTGAGCAATTGCATTGTGCATCATTCATTTTGTATATTCTATCATTATCATTATTATTTTCCCTTTTCTGTTCTATTAAACTCTTTATCTCAGCCCACGAGTTTTTCTCACTCTCACCCTTCTGACTGTCTCCCCACCCCACCGAGGGTGGAAGGGGGGAGTGAGAGAGCAGCTGCGTGGGGTTTGGCTGCCTGCCAGGTTAAACCACAACAAAAATGTATACTTGTATATACAGTAATACATATAATTATAGCTGTATGTTAATATAATGCAATATATATATTTAAAAATATTAACCACATGCAGAATATTGTGTGTGATATATATGCTATATATTACAAATAAGAATAAAGAATAAAAGTACAAAGTATACAAAAATATTAATTATGAAGACCTATCCATTACACCAATGGAGGTACAAGTTCAAGAGAAGTTGAATCATTTTCTCCTAGAAATCTAGGGATTCAAAAGCAGTGCTGTCAGTTGTCACTGAGTCTGCTGCTATTCATAATACTCATAGACAAAAGAGTTCCAGCTACCTAATATACCCACACATAACTGTAAGAAGGCAACTGTGGACTGTATCCAGCTGATTTATGACATATATGAAATAAATTGGTGAATGTCAGTTCAATTATTTGTGCTGCCAACAGGAAACATGTTGTATCAGATTCCCCTGTTGATTGCCCTAAAACATAGCTGTTGTAAAACTGGCACAGAGACCAAATTACTCTCTTGACCTGGTCAAAAGTGAGATATAAAACAGAAAACATCATTAAACCAGTGCATCAACCCTTAAAGCTCTCACACATGCAATATTTTGTGTAGTTCAGCTCTCACTCTGGAAAAGGGAAAGAGATATTAAATACGGGTACTAAGAATGGTCAGAAATGTCAAGAAAGACGGTGCAGAGCTAGAGTTGCTCAGCCTAGCCTGACAAAGATGTAAGTGACGGGAAATATGACAGCTATCTATAAAAGCTATAGGGCATCCAGTGAAAGGAATGGGTACCAAGTTTAAAGCCAAGTAATAAGTTCTCCCCTCCTCCTCATTTAAATTGTGAAACTCACTGTCTCAGGAACCTAAGAAAATGAATACTATCTATGGATTCAAGGGGGATTAAATAAATTCATGGAGGACAGCTCCATCTGCCACTGTTTGATCATAGAATCATTTAGGTTGGAAAAGACCTTTAAGATCATCGAGTCCAATCGTTAACATAGCACTGCCAAGTCCACCACTAAACCATGTCCCTAAGCACCACATCTACACATCTTTTAAATACCTCCAGGGATGGTATTCCCTGAGGAACACCACTCGTGACCAGCTGCCAACTGGATTTAACTCTGTTCACCACAACTCTTTGGGCCTGGCCACCGAGCCAGTTTTTTACACAGCGAAGAGTATGCCCGTCCAAGCCATGAGCAGCCAATTTCTTCAGGAGAATGCTGTGGGAAATTGTGTCAAAGGCTTTACTAAAGTCCAGGTAAACAACATCCATTGATATCATGATCCAGGTGCAATCTCTGGTTCTCCCAAAACCTCCGAGGAAGATATACTATGTTTATACTCTATTTTTGTATTCTTTCCTCACAGACTGAAGCCCAAGGATATAGGGCTTATCACGAGGTTCAGAGGAACAGCATCTGCACTGTGCAAGACTAATTATCAGGTGTTAAGGGGAGGAATGAAAATTGGGAAATGGAAGGAATTAAGGTGGTTTGGGTAAGAACAAGCATGGGAAAATAGAGAGATAAAGGGATAAAAGGGACCGGCTGATGATCAGTACACCTGACCAGTACAGTCTGGTTTGTCTCGTGATTAAACAACATTTTAAACTCTTTTCCTGGGCAAGGGACTCCCTAATCTGTGTGCATGTGTGTGTATAGGGGTCTAACTGCCAGCATTTGGAGTGGGACCTCAGGTCATAGATGCTTCTTCACACAAGCCTAAAAAGCAGACATTTTAGATAGGAAACCAATAACAATATCCCTCAACATAAATGAGATAAAGACAATTCCACATCATTCCTGCAACCAGCATGAGGCAGATGATTCAGGAACCGCAGCTTCTCACTATCTTGACATTACTTTCCTTGTGGCTTCAACACTTCCTGACTTTAGAAAAAAAATTCGAACTAATTTTTTTTCCTCTCATGTACGTGTTATTAGCAGAACTAATGAAAAAGGTTAATTCAAATTTCAGTAGCATTCTTTGTTCTACCAGACAAAATTATATTGAAGTCCTAATCACATAAAAACTTTCATTTGTCCCCTTTTGCATCGAAGGCAACCTCTAAGCTGTTTGGAGAGTATTTTAAATGAATGCCAAATTAGGAAAAATGCCTTCAGCAAAAAAGCTGAAGGCCAAAGAATGTCCTCTTTCATTCATTAAGATCATTAAATAACAAATAAAACCACATCTAGAATCCCAAATTTCTCTATGTAGTCATAAAATGATACATCTTCTATGTAAGAGTTTAAATTTAGCACTTATTCTTATGGGTTATTAGCACTTATGGATTATTTCCTATAATTTTATAAAGAAGTTGCAGAGAAACAAATTTATGCTTCAGTTAGATCAACTGGACTTGCAAAATCATCAACGAAGGAGAATACAAATCATTATTTTAAAATAATAAATGTATTAAAAGGACATAGATAAATACATAAAAAGAATCACCTATATTCTATATATTTAATTAACTTTCTTTCCTTAGCATTTTTTTCCTTTGAGCAATTTCAATAAAAGTTAAATAGGAAAAGCCTCAAAAGTAATCTGTGCCAACACATTAACCATCAGCTAAGTGAATACAAGTTTTTGAATGTTGATGTTGCCACACTATTAAATGTATTAGTAATGGAAGTTGCCTTAACATATTTTCATATTTTTCATATTCGCTAATATCAGCAAGTTATGAAATAGAAAATCACACTTTTGTCAGTAACGTTGATCTTTCAGATTGGTATAATATATGCAAGGAAGTTAAGTGGGATTCCACGAGCTGGACAAAAAAGCTGACAGTGAACATGTAATGTCATAAATGGCTTAACATCACATTTCCCATTTTTATCTTCTATGGGGAATCATTGAATGAGAATTCAAGTCATTTCTCTCTTGAAAGAAAATGTTTTTATTTACAACACTAAAGGGAACGAAGTAATAGATAACTGTTTAGAAGAGGTTCATAGTATAATCAGAACCTATCAGTTCATACTACAAGCAGTATAATCCAATCATTGATGTACTGAGCTTGCTTAAGCATTAATCTCTGCATACTTTTTCTTCCATTTAGAATGAACAGCAACACGTTGCTTGCATCATTAATTTGTTAGATAGTTAACTATATTTCAAAAACTATGATCAGGTACCATTAATCATAACTGTTTTATTCAATTTATAATTGTAATGGCAGGGGTCAAGGATTCCATTAGAAAATTGAAAGATGAGCATATCTGAATATCTCTTCATACCATGTTGGAATGTTTTCTGAATAAAGGTTTTCAAAACGACTGAAGGAAAGAAGAGTAGAAGAATGGGGAGTTTAGAAAAAAGAAGAAAATTATTTTCTGTTTTTGAAACCTATAGGAATACCAAATTCCAAGACCTGTTAATGAGATTTAGAGTTACTGCAACTAACAAAAGATTCCAAATATAATCCTTAGCAAAATCTTGCCAGTTCTCTAACTTTAGAATTAGAAGGAAATTCTAAAGGAAACCCTGAATCAAGCTAGGCTTGGTATATCAAGCTTTTGAGCAGTTCTAATTTTTTGAGTTAAATTGAATTTCTGGTGGACTAAATTAAAACATGGATCCTAAAACCAAGACTCAGGTCTTCAAAATCCCACTTTTTGCAACCTGAAGTGACCCAAATTCTGTAGTCCTCTTATCTTTCATCATTAAAGTTTCCCAAGAACCTGAAGTTTTACTTGTGTTTGTATCTGAAGCATTTCAAGCCGTAATATAATGATACATGGGACTTCAGCAGCAAAACAGCCTTGCAGAGTCCCATTCACTTGCCTCCTATAAAGACTAGTCACTTGTTTCTGCAGAGACTATTGCCCCTTCATATAAGATCAGTTCCTTGAGGTGATTTCCAGTGTGACTTCAGTATCATGTTGACACAACTGAGAAAATAGTATGTTCCATTACAGGTCTGAATGCCTGCCCATGATCAGGCAGTTTTGCTGCTGAATTCTCTAAAACATCAAGGTCCATCCACAGATTTTTTAGCCTGAACAACTCAGCAGTTCATGACTAAAGCTGAATGGATTGACTCTGTCATTCCACATCCTAGTGGCCAGAGGGAGGACTGGACTGCATAATGGATTCTGACCCCTATGCCAAAAATTGGACATGTATTTTGCACAAAGACCTACTCACACAAAGTTTGTAATCAGGCTATGGAACAAAAATTGGACCATCTTGTCCCCATCTTTTGGAGGATTACTGTAGCTACCCGACACTGTCATGTTCAGCCTTGTTCTCCTTCTCTGGCAAAAATTTTCAGTTCTTTTATACAAAGTAGGACAAATTAGTCAAAATCTATATAATTTCTGTAATATATAACCTAAAGATGAAAAAACTTTCAGGAAAATGAAACTGTGGTTTTTCAATCCCACCAGAAGGCAGAATTATCAGCAGATCTTCTACACCACAGACAACTGCTCTATCTACTAATTCATTGTTTAAAACTTTAACATTATCTCCATTTAAAAAAAAAAAGTTTAAACATGACTTAGCATACTAGTTATACAAGGCAGACCTTTAGTGCCCACTTAAAGAGTTTTCTTCAATTTGAACCTCAGTGTCTCCTAAAATCATATTACATTAAATATGTAATATTTAATATATTAAATTATATATTAATTATATTATGGGGCAAGATGTATTCAAGGGGCAAGATGTACATCTTTGCCTGTGCAGGCTCCCAGCACTATAAACACAATTCTGAGGCAGCCAATTTCTCCCATGCAGTTTAGACATTAAATTAAGGTCTTGATTTCCACTATGGGGGGTCTGCTACCTAAAAATTAGTATTTGCAGCATTCATTGCTGCAACATTTGATTTTTGGATGCATGCAGAAAACACTAAGGATTTGAGCAAATATGTGGCTAAGAATCTGGCTAGGATACTTGGCAGTGTCTAGTTATGCACTAACTCAAAATTCTTACTAGCTATAGAAAAAGCTGTGTTTTCTTTTACAAGTTTGGTGGGTTTTTGGGTTTTTTTTCATTCTTCTATTTCCTGTAAAAATACTTAAATCTTCAAAATTTTGGAACAAATATCCTTAAAAAGAAAAAAAAAAAGAAGACATCCTTGCAAGTATCTATTGCAGCTGATTTCTATTCTTCTACTTTTTTCACACTAGAAGGATTTTTGGAAGTCAAATATATTGCAAAGTAATCTTTCACAAAGTTATGAACCTAAGCTTTCTGTACACATTTTCTGCAAGTTAGTACTTTGCAGAGCTATTCCCAGTAGTGTAAATCCTGATTACTATAGCTTGCCTATTAGAAGGTATCATAGTATTGCTCTGTTCATATTATAAAGAATCTCATCACACTCAGATTCACGTAGATTACAAAAATTTCACATTAAGAAGTTACAATTTAATAAAATTGTGCACCAACACATTTTTTTTTCTATCTTTAAACACATCCTCAGATTTGGAATCAGATTTGTGAGTCCTGCTCTATGGCTAAAAGAAGTGAAACGTGTCTGTCATACTTGCCACAGGTAAATCTCAAACTGGACAATGAAGGAGGATTGGACAATCTCAAACTGGACAATGGGGAGCATTAGCTTGAGGGGGAAGTGCAAGATAAAGAGAAGATGACAACAAAACAAAGACAAAATGATAGCAGAAGTGAAGGAGTGTGGTGCTGTTGGAATTTATAACAGCAGAATGGAGAATTAAGGCACCACGCTGCAGAAATGTAGGCATGGTAGTGTCAGGGAGCTGCAAGGACAGACAGTTCCTCAAAGGAAGGTCAACTGGGAGCAAACGGTCACAACGAGGCAGGCAGGAGCAGTGTCTTACCACCAAAGGATGCAGTCCCACAACATCTGAGCAAAGATAGCATGTCTGGAGAGAGTAAACTGAACAAGACACAGCCCGATAATAGCCAGGCATGTTCACAGTGGTAAGGTAGGTCTGAGATCAAGCTAGGAAATCAAATCAGCAAGTCAAAATTACAAAATCAGCAAAGTACATGGCCAGGTATAGGAACACACGGACCATAGCTCAGAGAAAGAGTAAGGGTGACAGCCTGAGCTTAACTGCACGTCCCAAGGGAAGTGAGGAGGCCCTAGACAAGGCTTGTCACACCTCTCTCACACAGCTGCTCCACCACAGTCTGACCCCAGATTACACAGCTGTGTCATATTGAGCTGACCTTGAGCACAGAAAGGGAGGAAAGAGGTGGCAAAGACTGTTGCTGCATTTAGAGCCCTAGCAGCCAAAGTTTAATAGTTTTGAAGACAAATCATGGAAGGTGAGAGGAGGATAGTGTGTGACAAGGAGTCAAGGCATAGAAAGGTAATTGTAGGGTTGGTGTTATTTCAAAGGTGGAGGAGCTGAACTGATAAAGTAGTAGTAAAAGCTGAACTCCTTAAACTGTAAAAGGCATGAAAAAAGGCAAGCTAATTTATTTTATTTTTAGATTCTTCAGGTCCTGTCTTGTCTGCTTACATAACTGATGTGAGATTAATTTTAGACAGCTGTCAGTCCTGTTTTACAGGTTAAGAAAAAATTAAGAGAAGCAGGCTTCCATATAAATTGGGGTTTACCTATATGCTAAGTGAGAAAAGTGGTGTAGTAGTTGTGCAATGTTGTGTAAATACTCCAGTTAAGCACAAGAAAGATAATACTGATAATCTTACATAGATTAGAAGGAAAGGGTAACATGAAAGGAGTTCAGGAACACAATGTATCGCACACCACTTCTTCAGTTATAGACTGAAGTTACAAACAAGTAGAGATTAGAGAAGTTTATATACCTAAATCTCTACATAGCCTATTCACATTCAGGTCAAATGTTCAGGCTTTCTGCAAAGAGAATTAATTTCACCAAAGAGGTCTGCTTAATCTGAAGATATAAATCAGGTCTGCAAATGGTGCTATAGCTCAGAAACTCATGACTTGTTAGTCTTAATCCTGTGCTCAAATTGACAGTTCACGTTATAAATATACATTAGTAATTCTTCCTTTATTTGTACAAGTGATGAACTAACAACATTATTTAAAACTGAGTTCTTTTCTATCTCTTTTCTTCTTATCCTCTTTCTTTTTTTCTTATGTTTATCATAATTTCCCTGTTTCCCTAGTTTTCTAAGTCTTTAAGACAAAGGAGCAGCACTTTAATGTTTTTCTTTTCCTCTGCAACTGGATGAAAGTTTTATGAGTGAAGATTGGACTTTAACAAAATTCAGATAGTCATTTTGAGAATAATTTTCTACTTTCTTTTCCCTTACCTTTTAATAATCAATCACAAATTGCTGCTCACTAATTGCTTTTAAAATGTATACAGGTATTGGTTTTAAAATTAAATGGGGGCCTAAGTCTCCTACTGAGATTATTTACAGTTTAAGGAACTATTCAACATGAATAAGTGTGTTAGAACCAAACCCTAAAGAATTAGAAGTTTGTCTTCAATTTCTCGATCAAAAATTAGCTGTGTGCAACTTTCTCATTTTATTTTGTCAACAAAAAACCCAGTTCTTAGAGAGAAAACTAGTAGGAGTAATCAAATGAGATCAGAATGTGCTTATTCACTCTTTATTTTGCATTTTTATTGAATAGACAACACTTTTTGACTAGCCAGTGAATCTAATTCATCCCACTAATGCTACCCTTAAAGTCGTGTATGTAGCACATGCATAACAAGAAAAGGCTTTAGGACATTGTAGGATAGACAGGGATGTGGGTTGCTTCTTACCATGTTATGGGGAAATCTCACATTGGCTGCTCTTAAAAGGGGGCCTACGTCTCAGGTCTAGCAGGGGTCAGAATCCAGTGGTCTGGACAAAATTTTAGTCAGCTGAGTTACGACCTCAGTTATAAAGAAAGGTGGTATAACACAAATTTCACCAAAGAACATTTTTGGCAAAGTCAATCTTAATACCTTGTGTCGTGTTTTTCTTCTTCAAAACATGGTGCAAACATTAATTATGACAGATCACTAGCAGAAAAACAAACATTTCCAACCATTCCCTTCAGCTTTTCCAGGGCAGAAACTTTACCATGGTTTCAGAAATGTGTGCTTTCAGCCTCTGTGTTGTCCCTTCTGAAACAAAATTTGAGCTGCTAAGTTTTTGGGAAAAAAAAACAACAACTCAGTAGCTCTTCACGCAGTGTAGGAAATCTATTTCACCCCCAGTTTGGCCATTAAGATCCAGTTTATATTCTTCCACCAGAGTGGTGGAATTGAGCCTAACAAAATTCAGATAGTCATTTAAAGAAATTACTTTCTACTTTATTTTCCTTTGCCTTTTAATAATCACTCATTCTCCATTCTGTAATGGAGATCAGACATATTAACTTTCAGAAGCTACACTAAAAACTTCAGATACACTAAAACAAATGTAAAATGAACAAAAGATGTGACTGAATAGTCACATTCTGATATGAAAATGAGTTCTTAGCTTTAACTAAATACATTAACTTCAGCAGTCATAAATGATCAAAACCTGCTTAATAGTTAATATGAGATAGAAACACAAATGAACTAAAGATAAAGATAAATATATACATGTGCATATATATTTATATTCCTTTGAACTAAAGACATTTGTTATTTGGCCATAAAGCTTCTTTTTCATTAGTTAATTTCCTTTCAGCTTAAAACCAAAGAAAGTCCTATATAATTTCTTTAATACTATAGAGCTAAAGAAGCATTATTAAGAATTTTAATAAATGCTTTCAAGAAAAGAAATAAATGTAGAATACTTCTGTATATTTGAGGGAAAATAATTTAATTCCAATAATAACTTGAATTTAAGATTAGAAAAAGAATATTTTTTTCAAAGTTTTATCATCCCTTTAAAATTGCTTTTAATCTTTTTTCTGTTTACTAGTGAATCAGAAACTACATCCTGAATTAAAATGATGTGATCTAAAAGCCATCTGCAAAAGTGTCAGCTTTATTAGCATTCTGATATTTTCTCACTTTAAAGAAATGCTCACACTGGAAATTCACAACATTATTTACTGTTTGTGACAAAGGAACAGGTATGACATTGTGTACTTGTAAGCACGGAGTAATTTCTGAAAGAGTGATAGGACAAAAATCCTCTATTATTAGAACTGAACACAGAAATTACAACTAACTCGGACCCTTTTCCCTTCTCCATCTCTTCTAGCCAAACTTAAATCAACCTTGTGCTTTTCAGCCTTATGGGAAAGTTTGTTTAATGCAATCAGGTATCACACAAGGAAACAGGGTTGCTTCAGGTTATGTTGTTGTCTGGTGCTGGAATCTTCATAAAGGATGCAGTGTTCTTAATGATGAGGAAGTATCTTAAACCCATCTGGCAAATAAAATGACCCAGACTGCTCTCTTCTGGCAATTCAATGTCCTATAGCATACAATCAGTGTAAGGGGTGGGCACATGGTAGTGCTTGATTAGTTTTGTTAACAAAAATGGCAAATTCAAGGAAAGGCACATTGCTAGGCTACGTACATAAGGGGTCCAGTTCAGTTGTCCATGCCTTGACAACTAATGCCATTTGAATGCTTTGTGGTAGTCAAACACCACATATATGGTCTGGTAGGTATTACACAGGCTGTGCACTTTTCTGTAGCTGGAGGCCAGTTACGACAATCTAGGGCACTTAGCATGGGGTATATATGTGTAAACTACTGAACTGAGTCCTAAGTTTCTGTCAATATTTGAAGCAGAAGAAAACAGTAGAGGCATTGACCAGTGGAAGGGAGGCAAGAAATGGCTCCAAATTAAAGCTTGCGATGTTCCTGTGGGTGAGGTGGGCAAAAGTTATGGATTTACACTGTAAAAAGGAGATTAAGGTTAGACATTAGGTAAACCTTTCTAAAGGGTGATGCACGGAAACAAACTCTATAACTCACAGAGTTATAAAGCAGGTATGTTTATTACGGCGCCGGGTGCAAGGGGGATCACTCCTCCTAACTTGCACACCTGGTCATAGAACAAGCATCTATTTATTACACAAAGACATGCATATTTATTACTATAGGTTGGGTTATTACAATTAGTGGGTGTAACTATTATGTCATCTTCAGGAACTTATTATCATAAATCTCCTCCTTCTGGCGCTTGCGTACTGCCATCGGGTGGTCGTCTGTTGGGGTCTTTTGGATGAAGGCTCACAGTCTTCTTCACTGTGTACTTTTCACCTTTGGCTCAGAATGCTGAGTTGACTGTGTTCCAAACTGGCAAACCAGTTTCAGCCAGATGGCTGCTTCTTGCAAACAATAGGGTTCCTGGTTTTAGTATCAGCTTGTTCATCATTTTGGACAGTTCGTTTCACAGTCTTTAAGCTTCTTATTGATTAGTTACATTCTATTGTATATACCTTTAACACTTGACTACTTAGCTAAATATTTCTTAAACATCTGGTCTTCAAACAACCTTAGTTCATCACTTGACTAAGCTAAGGATAATAATTAATCACTTGCTAAAGATCATAGAGAGATTTAATTAAAGTATATAATAATTCAGCAGCACGGTTTCAAGGGAAAGTGAGTTATGAAGGAGAAAAGTCTTCTGAGTAAGCTGTGGGATCTCACTGTGGATTTGTAGGATCAGGTTAGACAGAGTCCTAATGGTAATGGCTCAACATAACTTAGGGAAAGAGGATGGGTTAGATGAACTCTTTGGATTTCCACTCCAAAATTCTCCTTGTTTCCTGGTTGCCGTTGGAAATGAAAGGAGAAATATGGCATACCTTTGCAAATTATTCTGTGATACTATTTAATACTTCTGTTTATCTAAACTATCAAAAGAAAGATTTTTTCTAGTGCCAAAACATGAAATTATCTCTGCAAGAAATAAGTACTAGAAATAAGTGGAAACTTCAACAAAATTGTATTTGAGCTATGCAAGGCTTGTGATATTAAAGATCAATATACAGCAGTTTGATTCTTGTAATTAAATGTCACTAGAAATAATAATGTGATAGCGGGTTTTTTTAAGCTGAATTCTGTAGGGCATAATACAAATTCCTGTTTTCAAGAGTGCTTGTCCTGATTATAAATTTTGAAATGCAACAAATTGACAGTTTCAATTTTAGCCAGGTAAAAATAAAAATGCTGTTTGTCAGTGACATACAGTCCTATTCAATTCTTATTTCTGAGACTGAAAAGTCTCTCAAGAATCCTGCAGAAAGAAACAGATTCCAAAGTGAGAAGGCTCATACATTTATGTCATAAATCACCTGTAATTTTGAAATGGATCAGTAGCCTTCCTCATGAAAAACTTCAGACTCTCTCCTTCAACAAATGAAGGCTGCAGAGGCTGTAGGATTACTCCATATGTTTTAGACGTGTAGGCATAAGAAGAAATCACAAATACATACAGTTTCAGTACATGGATTAAGCAACAGTTTCTAATGTTCCTCTGTGGATCTATTCAAATTAAGGAAAATATTTGGAACTTGCCTTAATGTGCAAGAGGTCAAATATTGGATCTTTTCTCTAATACATCTTATTTTACCAAAGTATTATTTTCATCATTGCTGTGTATGAACATGCATACTATATGTTACATATGAACTGTGTATAGTGTAGTACAACTGACCTTACATACACTAATACAGGTTTTGGCTTAGAAATATGTGGCTGGAAACTTCATGAATCAAAGCACCAAAAAAAAAAAGGAAGATTTTGAGGTATGTGGGGCTACTTTGTTTACTGTATTATATTTAATCCAATTTTCATTATTTCATTGGAAAACAACACACTATTTTTTATCTGAGAGTACAAATTAATTCACCAGTACCACACCTGAGATAAGATTTCTTTCCTTCCCATTAACAGAGAAGAGAATCAAAGCTTGTCAACCCCATGGACACCAGAATAACTAGAATTTCAATCCAATCTAAGACTGTTTTTACTGAATTCTGGATCATGCCCTTAGAGCTGAAAAAAGTTTTGAAGTTTTGCAAAGTATTATGTAAAGACAGTCAGCAGACATTCATTTCCCAATGCTTGGGCATTATCACAGTCTTCATGACAAAGGAGAAGAGACTACCATCGCTGGCTAAAAACAACTACACTGGTCACAGGAATTGCTGTCCTGTAGGGAAGGTTAGCATCTGTACAGGTTTTGTAGGGTTGGAGACTGTGTATATATATAGGGCAGCAATGGCTTTCAGGTAGGAGGGAAGGAAGAGAGGGAGAAAGGAAGGTAATAGATTGTACAAGCATGTGTACATGTCATGTTTTAAACTGGTATCTGCATATGATCTCAAAGCTTAGTTTGTGCTAATCTATAGGATAAAGTCTGGGTTATGTTTGCTGTTGTGATGATATCCTGTTGAGGCTGTAACACAATACATAACTGCTGTAGAATTACTTATGAAAAGATAGGAGGTTTAGCTTGTATTTTAAGCACATTTAAAATGAAATGTCTGCAATTTATTGAGGGATTATGGAGGTAGTAACATCCCCTTTTCCAAGTGGCTTGGATTCCATATCGCATCATGCATTCACACAGCCGGACAGTCTCCCTTTGTAAATAGGGGCTGTTTGGGCCCCTGATGTCATACTGTAAATAAATTTTTGTTGGCAGTGAAGACAAACTCATCTGAAAACTCCATGTAGCGTAGCTGTATTTCATCTAGTTGTCCTGTTTCTGCTTCAAAAAATATTTCTTCATCCTGTGGTATAAGATTCCTTGATATCTTCTGAACAGCTGTCAAGTAAAATTTTATTACTAGATATCTCCTCCGCCTGCCGAATCAACAGTTGATGCCCACCTAGAGGGAGCAGTAGATGAAATACCCTCATACTCTCATACTCTTAGCTATGTAGAAACAACAAAGTCATACACCCAACTGGTCTACTGGTACCCATAGTCAGTGATGAGCAATTGGAACTCAGACCTGGGTTTATATTAATGGCAGAACATGTCCAATTGCAAGGCAGAATCAAATTAGGCAATGAAAGAACAAACCATGCTCTGGCACTAAACACATACAGGTAAAGAAAAAATCAGTAAGCAGTGGGATTCTGCGTAACAGATGAGCAGAAAGTTTTGAAGTTTAAATGCATGTTCAGAGGAATAATAATTAAAAAATCAATTAAATTAATAAATGAAGAAAAGACATAGGAGTGCATAAGAAGACAAGTTGTTGTTATGTACTAAACCAAGCTGTTAGCTATAACAGGGAATCAGTCACAGGCAGGAACAGTAGACAAGAGCAAATCATAGTATCAGTAAGGTGGGATTCGAAAGAGCTGAAGGCAATAGTCACCCAATAGTCAAATTAATAAGTGCCCTAAAAAGGAAATCCAAACTATGACTCTAAAATCTCAGTCTTTCCTGGAAGAAGAAATGAAGTCTTCACAAGGAAGGTTTAACTGAATGCCTGAACAAGTTAAGCAATTCTTGCAAGCTAAACTAATGAGGAGGTCTGCAAAGATGAGGAAAAATGAATCTGATGATTCTTAACCTCCTGTACTCTGTAGGTTTTATTCATAGAGAAAAACATACCAGCACAAGCTTTGAGAAAGATAATTTTTATCCTCTTTGTTGAGAAACAATTTATCAAAGTTGTATGTCAGAAGAAATCAAAGCAAAGAGCAGAAGAACAGTATTTTACGTGGAGTTCATAGATCTGTGTGGCTTTCCTCCACAAAATCATGACTTGTATGTGTGCATTTTTATTAGGAATAAGAAAATGTCAAAGATATATATGAAATAGTTGTTACTCTTTAATCTCCAAGCTGTAAACACTGTGAACAGCTTATAAGAATACTTTTGTGCAACGTGATCAGAACAGAAAATAGTCATGCCTAAACTCTTATAGACAGATAACTATGCATATATATATTTAAGTACATATGTGTATGCATATATTCTCACTGAAAAAAATCTGGGTATTGTTCTGGTAAGTATAAACAGACTGTAAAAATATAAAGGCACTATATAAATACAGCTTAATTGCCAGTCTCACTGCATAGTATGCAACTTTCTGGATATATGTAAAGAGAAACAAGATACAGAAAAGTAGTTTAAGTAGGTTTTATTAACAACTTTATTAACTCCGTGAATGTTCCCTGACAGCAGCTCCCAACTACTTCTTTAACCAATTACAGTGGTTAAGGCCCATGTCCGTCATGACATCATCTGTATGGGTACATACTTATCTGAAACCTCCATGTAACATGTCTGCATTTCATCTAACTGTCATGTTTCTTCTTCAAAAATTATGCCTTCCTTGGGGTGCAAGATTCCTTGATAGCTTCTGAGCAGCTGTCATGTACAGTTTTATTCAAAATCTGCTTTTTGGACTCAATGACCTTATAGGTCTTTTCCAACCTTAGTGATTCTATGATTCTATGATTTTTCTGCCAAATCAGCTATTCATTTTTGCCCCACAAGACTCAATGGCTTCTGTTAGTCTTTTGTCCTGCCACAGCTGGTCCCAGCCTCTACTGGAAAGTCACATTTCTCTAACCATACATGAAGGAGGAAGCAAAACAGGGTATCCTGTTCCCTGGGTTAGAGTTTCAGGATTTTCCCCTAGATTTTCTGTGAGGAAGATCTTCCAATGTTAATTTATTTTGAATCAGCCCCTTGTGAAATGAGTATTTCTGTTAGATGTCTGCCAGCTGATGATAACAGCAGGAAAGCTTTCAGCATCCTCTGTCTCTTTCTCATTAACACTGGTCAAAAATACAGTTATGACTTAATTGGAGAGATACATCATGAATAATTGAAGTAAATTATGTAACTAATATATTTGTTGATGAACACACAAACACAAACCTGGATCTAATCAACTATGAACAGAATATTGTGCCACAAATGCCTCACGTATATTAATTTTAAATGTTATATTGGAAAATGATAGTGTAGAGTTTTCTTGGTATCTCACACCGTAGAAATTTAAGCCTGACTTACTGCTCCTTTGCCTCTGTAACTTGCTCTTTAACAACTCTGATAATTGCCAAAAACCTCCTCCTCTTGGCAACCTACATCTCTACTGAGCTGTAGAAAAAGAGGAACACAAATTTGTCCTGTAGGTTATGTATTGGTCTGCCCTTTGCTGACCTATTACTGTGAGTTTAATTTATCATAACTGATAAAGACTGGTAGTAGCCATAAGGAATTATGCTTGCTCATGCCTAAAGTCAAGCCAAGACTTCCCACTGTGCATTTAATTAATATTTTAATGGATGTTTTAATGCAGTGGAAATTCATCAAAGTAGGACCTAAACTTGATGTGAATAAAGGCATCTGTATGCCACCATAGCAGTAGAGTGAGAATCTCCCTTCCACTTGTTCTGCAGTAATTTCTAGCAATTTAGTATCATTTTAAAATTAAAAATAGACCATGATCATAAAAAATAATTCAAGGTAGCAAGATGAAAAGAGAATAGGCAGGAAATATTCCTACCACATGCCATAAAAACCTTTTGCCTTTTCCAGTCATTAATTACTTCCTCTCACTAATCACCAACAATAAGTCAAACAAGGACAATCATACCTCCAGTATAAATCATTCAGTTCAAACGCTCCCTTTGATTTAGACTTCACAAACCAGCACAGGGGATTTCATTTGATTAATTGAGCTTACATCATTAGTTAATTCAAAATGTATATATTTTGTAGCTTATGATGTAAATCCTAAATTTAACAACCCATTCCCTTACTTGTCCACCCTCAACAGTTCAAACACAGTTTAAGCTGCTAGAATTAATGGACAAAAGTAATACTGTCAAAGAAGAAATACTGTCATATAGGCCAAACTTGGCTGTGCTCATTCTGTCATTCTCTTCTCTCTCTTTCATAATCATAAAACAGCATAAGACATTACGGTGCAAAAGATTGTTAACGGAACATAGATTTTTACATATAAACTGCCTAGTGTCAAGAAACTCAGAAATAAAATTTCTTTTCTGATCTGCTTCATTTTCTGCCTTTTCCTTCATCTTTTCCTTCCAAATATAAATTTGCCAGGACTTTGTTCAGGCCATGGTAGTCTACTGTTAGTCTCCACTTTGGACTTTTGCACTGGCTGTATGAGACTGTTAAAGGGTGAGCAAGTCTTGCTCATCACTCCTTGGCTTTCCAATCGGCAAATCAGCTCATGGATGGGAAGCAGGGAATCTCAGTTGGTGCAATATTGTCGCCGGTGCACTGTTGTGGTAGCAATTGGTACCTGCTGTTCTTCAACCCTCAGCAACCCCACAACAGAAGGGTCCTCCGAGAGACCAGGCAAGGTGGACAGCTGTTTAGTTTCCTTCATCTCCACGGCAGCTATACCAAAAGCCCACTGATACCATTTTGGGTCCTTGAAATACCCTCTCTTGAGGTAGTCTATGCCAAGGACACACGGAGCCTCTGGGCCAGTTACAATGGGGTGCTTCTGCCACTCATTCCCCATTAGGCTCACTTCAGCCTCCAATACGGTTAACTCTTGGGATCCCCCTGTCACTCCAGAAATACAAATGGGTTCTGCCCCTTGATAGCTTGATGGCATCAGGGTACACTGTGCACCGGTGTCTACGAGAGCCTTATACTCCTGTGGGTCTGATGTGCCAGGCCATCGAATCCACACAGTCCAGTAAACCTGGTTGTCCCTTTCCTCCACCTGGCTGGAGGCAGGGCCCCTCTA